>CM075193.1:12863116-13440616 GCA_037577475.1 Chaunax sp. Z400
GGGTTTGAGCTAGGGTTAGGGTTAGGGTTAGGGTTTGAGCTAGGGTTAGGGTTAGGGTTTGAGCTAGGGTTAGGGTTAGGGTTTGAGCTAGGGTTAGGGTTAGGGTTTGAGCTAGGGTTAGGGTTAGGGTTTGAGCTAGGGTTAGGGTTAGGGTTTGAGCTAGGGTTAGGGTTAGGGTTAGGGTTTGAGCTAGGGTTAGGGTTAGGGTTTGAGCTAGGGTTAGGGTTAGGGTTAGGGTTAGGGTTTGAGCTAGGGTTAGGGTTAGGGTTAGGGTTTGAGCTAGGGTTAGGGTTAGGGTTAGGGTTTGAGATAGGGTTAGGGTTAGGGTTAGGGTTTGAGCTAGGGTTAGGGTTAGGGTTTGAGCTAGGGTTAGGGTTAGGGTTAGGGTTTGAGCTAGGGTTAGGGTTAGGGTTTGAGCTAGGGTTAGGGTTAGGGTTTGAGCTAGGGTTAGGGTTAGAGTTAGGGATTGAGCTAGGGTTAGGGTTAGGGTTTGAGCTAGGGTTAGGGTTAGGGTTTGAGCTAGGGTTAGGGTTAGGGTTTGAGCTAGGGTTAGGGTTAGGGTTTGAGCTAGGGTTAGGGTTAGGGTTTGAGCTAGGGTTAGGGTTAGGGTTTGAGCTAGGGTTAGGGTTAGGGTTAGGGACTCGGGGATGAGGTCCGTCTAGGGGTTTATCGGTTTTCTGAGTACGCCAGCAGTTGTCCCGAGTCTCTACGACCTACGGTTCCCGAGATATGACCTGTATTTTGGGGAATTTTTGGACTGTTTGTATCTCGGGAACGGAAGGTCGTAGAGAATCGGGGATGAGGTCCGTCTAGGGGTTTATGGGTTTTCTGGGTACGCCAGCAGTTGTTCCGAGTCTCTACGACCTACGGTTCCCGAGATATGACCTGTATTTTGGGGAATTTTTGCACTGTTTGTATCTCTTGAACGGAAGGTCGTAGAGACTCAGGGATGAGGTCTGTCTAGGGGTTTATGGGTTTTCTGGGTACGCCAGCAGTTGTCCCGAGTCTCTACGACCTACGGTTCCCGAGATATGACCTGTATTTTTGGGTATTTTTGGATTGTTTGTATCTCGGGAACGGAAGGTCGTAGAGACTCGGGGACAAGTCTGGCGTGTTCAGAGACCCCGAATTATGTTCAACGGATCAGGGTCCCGAGTCTCTACGACCTTCCGTTCCCAAGTTATAGACCGAAATGTTTCCCCCATTGGAATGAATGGGTGCCAGTTGGAGTGAAAATTTTACTAAGTGTTGAGGTCAAAATCGTGTCTGCAGGAAGTGTCTAGGAGCACGTTTCAGGCCATTTGGAGTTGATTGGTACCATTTGTGTAGTAACTTTTTTTAAACCCATACTTCTATGGGTTTAGGCTAGGGTTAGGGTTAGGGTTTGAGCTAGGGTTAGGGTTAGGGTTAGGGTTTGAGCTAGGGTTAGGGTTAGGGTTTGAGCTAGGGTTAGGGTTTGAGCTAGGGTTAGGGTTTGAGCTAGGGTTAGGGTTAGGGTTTGAGCTAGGGTTAGGGTTAGGGTTAGGGTTTGAGCTAGGTTTAGGGTTAGGGTTTGAACTAGGGTTAGGGTTTGAGCTAGGGTTAGGGTTAGGGTTTGAGCTAGGGTTAGGGTTAGGGTTTGAGCTAGGGTTAGGGTTAGGGTTTGAGCTAGGGTTAGGGTTTGAGCTAGGGTTAGGGTTAGGGTTAGGGTTTGAGCTAGGGTTAGGGTTTGAGCTAGGGTTAGGGTTAGGGTTTGAGCTAGGGTTAGGGTTAGGGTTTGAACTGGGGTTAGGGTTAGGGTTTGAGCTAGGGTTAGGGTTAGGGTTTGAGCTAGGGTTTGAGCTAGGGTTAGGGTTAGGGTTTGAGCTAGGGTTAGGGTTAGGGTTTGAGCTAGGGTTAGGGTTAGGGTTTGAACTGGGGTTAGGGTTAGGGTTTGAGCTAGGGTTAGGGTTTGAGCTAGGGTTTGAGCTAGGGGTAGGGTTAGGGTTTGAGCTAGGGTTAGGGTTAGGGTTAGGGTTTGAGCTAGGGTTAGGGTTTGAGCTAGGGTTAGGGTTAGGGTTTGAGTTAGGGTTAGGGTTTGGGTTAGGGTTTGAGCTAGGGTTAGGGTTTGAACTAGGGTTAGGGTTAGGGTTTGAGCTAGGGTTAGGGTTAGGGTTTGAGCTAGGGTTAGGGTTAGGGTTTGAACTAGGGTTAGGGTTTGAGCTAGGGTTAGGGTTAGGGTTTGAGCTAGGGTTAGGGTTAGGGTTTTTGAGCTAGGGTTAGGGTTAGGGTTAGGGTTTGAGCTAGGGTTAGGGTTTGAGCTAGGGTTAGGGTTAGGGTTTTGAACTAGAGTTAGGGTTAGGGTTTGAGCTAGGGTTAGGGTTTGAGCTAGGGTTTGAGCTAGGGTTAGGGTTAGGGTTTGAGCTAGGGTTAGGGTTTGAGCTAGGGTTAGGGTTTGAGCTAGGGTTAGGGTTTGAGCTAGGGTTAGGGTTAGGGTTTGAGCTAGGGTTAGGGTTTGAGCTAGGGTTAGGGTCAGGGTTTGAGCTAGGATTAGGGTTTGAATTAGGGTTAGGGTTTGAGCTAGGGTTAGGGTTAGGGTTTGAGCTAGGGTTAGGGTTTGAGCTAGGGTTAGGGTTAGGGTTTGAACTAGGGTTAGGGTTAGAGTTTGAGCTAGGGTTAGGGTTAGGGTTTGAGCTAAGGTTTGAGCTAGGGTTAGGGTTAGGGTTAGGGTTTGAGCTAGGGTTGGGGCTTGAGCTAGGGTTAGGGTTAGGGTTTGAGCTAGGGTTAGGGTTAGGGTTTGAGCTAGGGTTAGGGTTAGGGTTTGAGCTAGGGTTAGGGTTTGAGCTAGGGTTAGGGTTAGGGTTTGAACTAGGGTTAGGGTTAGAGTTTGAGCTAGGGTTAGGGTTAGGGTTTGAGCTAAGGTTTGAGCTAGGGTTAGGGTTAGGGTTTGAGCTAGGGTTGGGGCTTGAGCTAGGGTTAGGGTTAGGGTTTGAGCTAGGGTTAGGGTTAGGGTTTGAGCTAGGGTTAGGGTTAGGGTTTGAGCTAGGGTTAGGGTTTGAGCTAGGGTTAGGGTTAGGGTTTGAGCTAGGGTTAGGGTTTGAGCTAGGGTTAGGGTTAGGGTTTGAGCTAGGGTTAGGGTTAGGGTTAGGGTTTGAGCTAGGGTTAGGGTTAGGGTTTGAGCTAGGGTTAGGTTTAGGGTTTGAGCTAGGGTTAGGGTTTGAGCTAGGGTTAGGGTTAGGGTTTTAGCTAGGGTTAGGGTTAGGGTCTGAGCTAGGGTTAGGGTTTCAGCTAGGGTTAGGGTTAGGGTTTTTCAGCTAGGGTTAGGGTTAGGGTTAGGGTTTTGAGCTAGGGTTAGGGTTTGAGCTAGGGTTAGGGTTAGGGTTTGAGCTAGGGTTAGGGTTAGGGTTAGGGTTTGAGCTAGGGTTAGGGTTAGGGTTAGGGTTTGAGCTAGGGTTAGGGTTAGGGTTTGAGCTTGGGTTAGGGTTTGGGTTAGGGTTAGGGTTTGAGCTAGGGTTAGGGTTTGAGCTAGGGTTAGGGTTAGGGTTTGAGCTAGGGTTAGGGTAGGGTTTGAACTAGGGTTAGGGTTTGAGCTAGGGTTAGGGTTAGGGTTTGAGCTAGGGTTAGGGCTAGGGTTAGGGTTTGAGCTAGGGTTAGGGTTAGGGTTTGAGCTAGGGTTAGGGTTTGAGCTAGGATTAGGGTTAGGGTTTGAGCTAGGGTTAGGGTTTGAGCTAGGGTTAGGGTTAGGGTTAGGGCTAGGGTTAGGGTTTGAGCTAGGGTTAGGGTTAGGGTTTGAGCTAGGGTTAGGGTTAGGGTTTGAGCTAGGGTTAGGGTTAGGGTTTGAGCTAGGGTCAGGGTTTGAGCTAGGGTTAGGGTTTGAGCTAGGGTTAGGGTTAGGGTTTGAGCTAGGGTTAGGGTTAGGGTTTGAGCTAGGGTTAGGGTTTGAGCTAGGTTTAGGGTTTGAGCTAGGGTTAGGGTTTGAGCTAGGGTTAGGGTTAGGGTTTGAGCTAGGGTTAGGGTTTGATCTAGGGTTATGGTTTGAGCTAGGCTTAGGGTTAGGGTTTGAGCTAGGGTTAGGGTTTGAGCTAGGGTTAGGGTTAGGGTTTGAGCTAGGGTTAGGGTTTGAGCTAGGGTTAGGGTTAGGGTTTGAGCTAGGGTTAGGGTTAGGGTTTGAGCTAGGGTTAGGGTAAGGGTTTGAGCTAGGGTTAGGGTTTGAGCTAGGGTTAGGGTTAGGGTTTGAGCTAGGGTTAGGGTTAGGGTTTGAGCTAGGGTTAGGGTTAGGGTTTGAGCTAGGGTTAGGGTTTGAGCTAGGGTTAGGGTTTGAGCTAGGGTTAGGGTTAGGGTTTGAGCTAGGGTTAGGGTTAGGGTTTGAGCTAGAGTTAGGGTTAGGGTTTGAGCTAGGGTTAGGGTTAGGGTTTGAGCTAGGGTTAGGGTTAGGGTTAGGGTTTTGAGCTAGGGTTAGGATTTGAGCTAGGGTTAGGGTTTGAGCTAAGGTTAGGGATTGAGCTAGGGTTAGGGTTTGAGCTAGGGTTAGGGTTAGGGTTTTAGCTAGGGTTAGGGTCTGAGCTAGGGTTAGGGTTTGAGCTAGGGTTAGGGTTAGGGTTTGAGCTAGGGTTAGGGTTTGGCTAGGGTTAGGGTTAGGGTTTGAGCTAGGGTTAGGGTTAGGGTTTGAGCTAGGGTTAGGGTTAGGGTTTGAGCTAGGGTTAGGGTTAGGGTTTGAGCTAGGGTTAGGGTTAGGGTTTGAGCTAGGGTTAGGGTTAGGGTTAGGGTTTGAGCTAGGGTTAGGGTTAGGGTTAGGGTTTGAGCTAGGGTTAGGGTTAGGGTTAGGGTTTGAGCTAGGGTTAGGGTTAGGGTTTGAGCTAGGGTTAGGGTTAGGGTTAGGGTTTGAGCTAGGGTTAGGGTTAGGGTTTGAGCTAGGGTTAGGGTTAGGATTTGAGCTAGGGTTAGGGTTAGGGTTTGAGCTAGGGTTAGGGTTAGGGTTTGAGCTAGGGTTAGGGTTAGGGTTAGGGTTTGAGCTAGGGTTAGGGTTAGGGTTAGATTTAGGGTTTGAGCTAGGGTTAGGGTTAGGGTTTGAGCTAGGTTTAGGGTTAGGGTTTGAGCTAGGGTTAGGGTTAGGGTTAGGGTTTGAGCTAGGGTTAGGGTTAGGGTTAGGGTTTGAGCTAGGGTTAGGGTTAGGGTTTGAGCTAGGGTTAGGGTTAGGGTTTGAGCTAGGGTTAGGGTTAGGGTTAGGGTTTGAGCTAGGGTTAGGGTTAGGGTTTGAGCTAGGGTTAGGGTTAGGGTTAGGGTTTGAGCTAGGGTTAGGGTTAGGGTTTGAGCTAGGGTTAGGGTTAGGGTTTGAGCTAGGGTTAGGGTTAGGGTTTGAGCTAGGGTTAGGGTTAGGGTTTGAGCTAGGGTTAGGGTTAGGGTTTGAGCTAGGGTTAGGGTTAGGGTTTGAGCTAGGGTTAGGGTTAGGGTTTGAGCTAGGGTTAGGGTTAGGGTTTGAGCTAGGGTTAGGGTTAGGGTTTGAGCTAGGGTTAGGGTTAGGGTTTGAGCTAGGGTTAGGGTTAGGGTTTGAGCTAGGGTTAGGGTTAGGGTTAGGGTTTGAGCTAGGGTTAGGGTTAGGGTTTGAGCTAGGGTTAGGGTTAGGGTTAGGGTTAGGGTTTGAGCTAGGGTTAGGGTTAGGGTTAGGGTTTGAGCTAGGGTTAGGGTTAGGGTTAGGGTTTGAGATAGGGTTAGGGTTAGGGTTAGGGTTTGAGCTAGGGTTAGGGTTAGGGTTTGAGCTAGGGTTAGGGTTAGGGTTAGGGTTTGAGCTAGGGTTAGGGTTAGGGTTTGAGCTAGGGTTAGGGTTAGGGTTTGAGCTAGGGTTAGGGTTAGAGTTAGGGATTGAGCTAGGGTTAGGGTTAGGGTTTGAGCTAGGGTTAGGGTTAGGGTTTGAGCTAGGGTTAGGGTTAGGGTTTGAGCTAGGGTTAGGGTTAGGGTTTGAGCTAGGGTTAGGGTTAGGGTTTGAGCTAGGGTTAGGGTTAGGGTTAGGGACTCGGGGATGAGGTCCGTCTAGGGGTTTATCGGTTTTCTGAGTACGCCAGCAGTTGTCCCGAGTCTCTACGACCTACGGTTCCCGAGATATGACCTGTATTTTGGGGAATTTTTGGACTGTTTGTATCTCGGGAACGGAAGGTCGTAGAGAATCGGGGATGAGGTCCGTCTAGGGGTTTATGGGTTTTCTGGGTACGCCAGCAGTTGTTCCGAGTCTCTACGACCTACGGTTCCCGAGATATGACCTGTATTTTGGGGAATTTTTGCACTGTTTGTATCTCTTGAACGGAAGGTCGTAGAGACTCAGGGATGAGGTCTGTCTAGGGGTTTATGGGTTTTCTGGGTACGCCAGCAGTTGTCCCGAGTCTCTACGACCTACGGTTCCCGAGATATGACCTGTATTTTTGGGTATTTTTGGATTGTTTGTATCTCGGGAACGGAAGGTCGTAGAGACTCGGGGACAAGTCTGGCGTGTTCAGAGACCCCGAATTATGTCCAACGGATCAGGGTCCCGAGTCTCTACGACCTTCCGTTCCCAAGTTATAGACCGAAATGTTTCCCCCATTGGAATGAATGGGTGCCAGTTGGAGTGAAAATTTTACTAAGTGTTGAGGTCAAAATCGTGTCTGCAGGAAGTGTCTAGGAGCACGTTTCAGGCCATTTGGAGTTGATTGGTACCATTTGTGTAGTAACTTTTTTTAAACCCATACTTCTATGGGTTTAGGCTAGGGTTAGGGTTAGGGTTTGAGCTAGGGTTAGGGTTAGGGTTAGGGTTTGAGCTAGGGTTAGGGTTAGGGTTTGAGCTAGGGTTAGGGTTTGAGCTAGGGTTAGGGTTTGAGCTAGGGTTAGGGTTAGGGTTTGAGCTAGGGTTAGGGTTAGGGTTAGGGTTTGAGCTAGGTTTAGGGTTAGGGTTTGAACTAGGGTTAGGGTTTGAGCTAGGGTTAGGGTTAGGGTTTGAGCTAGGGTTAGGGTTAGGGTTTGAGCTAGGGTTAGGGTTAGGGTTAGGGTTTGAGCTAGGGTTAGGGTTTGAGCTAGGGTTAGGGTTAGGGTTAGGGTTTGAGCTAGGGTTAGGGTTTGAGCTAGGGTTAGGGTTAGGGTTTGAGCTAGGGTTAGGGTTAGGGTTTGAACTGGGGTTAGGGTTAGGGTTTGAGCTAGGGTTAGGGTTAGGGTTTGAGCTAGGGTTTGAGCTAGGGTTAGGGTTAGGGTTTGAGCTAGGGTTAGGGTTAGGGTTAGGGTTTGAGCTAGGGTTAGGGTTAGGGTTTGAACTGGGGTTAGGGTTAGGGTTTGAGCTAGGGTTAGGGTTTGAGCTAGGGTTTGAGCTAGGGGTAGGGTTAGGGTTTGAGCTAGGGTTAGGGTTAGGGTTAGGGTTTGAGCTAGGGTTAGGGTTTGAGCTAGGGTTAGGGTTAGGGTTTGAGTTAGGGTTAGGGTTTGGGTTAGGGTTTGAGCTAGGGTTAGGGTTTGAACTAGGGTTAGGGTTAGGGTTTGAGCTAGGGTTAGGGTTAGGGTTTGAGCTAGGGTTAGGGTTAGGGTTTGAACTAGGGTTAGGGTTTGAGCTAGGGTTAGGGTTAGGGTTTGAGCTAGGGTTAGGGTTAGGGTTTTTGAGCTAGGGTTAGGGTTAGGGTTAGGGTTTGAGCTAGGGTTAGGGTTTGAGCTAGGGTTAGGGTTAGGGTTTTGAACTAGAGTTAGGGTTAGGGTTTGAGCTAGGGTTAGGGTTAGGGTTTGAGCTAGGGTTTGAGCTAGGGTTAGGGTTAGGGTTTGAGCTAGGGTTAGGGTTTGAGCTAGGGTTAGGGTTTGAGCTAGGGTTAGGGTTTGAGCTAGGGTTAGGGTTAGGGTTTGAGCTAGGGTTAGGGTTTGAGCTAGGGTTAGGGTCAGGGTTTGAGCTAGGATTAGGGTTTGAATTAGGGTTAGGGTTTGAGCTAGGGTTAGGGTTAGGGTTTGAGCTAGGGTTAGGGTTTGAGCTAGGGTTAGGGTTAGGGTTTGAACTAGGGTTAGGGTTAGAGTTTGAGCTAGGGTTAGGGTTAGGGTTTGAGCTAAGGTTTGAGCTAGGGTTAGGGTTAGGGTTTGAGCTAGGGTTGGGGCTTGAGCTAGGGTTAGGGTTAGGGTTTGAGCTAGGGTTAGGGTTAGGGTTTGAGCTAGGGTTAGGGTTAGGGTTTGAGCTAGGGTTAGGGTTTGAGCTAGGGTTAGGGTTAGGGTTTGAACTAGGGTTAGGGTTAGAGTTTGAGCTAGGGTTAGGGTTAGGGTTTGAGCTAAGGTTTGAGCTAGGGTTAGGGTTAGGGTTTGAGCTAGGGTTGGGGCTTGAGCTAGGGTTAGGGTTAGGGTTTGAGCTAGGGTTAGGGTTAGGGTTTGAGCTAGGGTTAGGGTTAGGGTTTGAGCTAGGGTTAGGGTTTGAGCTAGGGTTAGGGTTAGGGTTTGAGCTAGGGTTAGGGTTTGAGCTAGGGTTAGGGTTAGGGTTTGAGCTAGGGTTAGGGTTAGGGTTAGGGTTTGAGCTAGGGTTAGGGTTAGGGTTTGAGCTAGGGTTAGGTTTAGGGTTTGAGCTAGGGTTAGGGTTTGAGCTAGGGTTAGGGTTAGGGTTTTAGCTAGGGTTAGGGTTAGGGTCTGAGCTAGGGTTAGGGTTTCAGCTAGGGTTAGGGTTAGGGTTTTTCAGCTAGGGTTAGGGTTAGGGTTAGGGTTTTGAGCTAGGGTTAGGGTTTGAGCTAGGGTTAGGGTTAGGGTTTGAGCTAGGGTTAGGGTTAGGGTTAGGGTTTGAGCTAGGGTTAGGGTTAGGGTTAGGGTTTGAGCTAGGGTTAGGGTTAGGGTTTGAGCTTGGGTTAGGGTTTGGGTTAGGGTTAGGGTTTGAGCTAGGGTTAGGGTTTGAGCTAGGGTTAGGGTTAGGGTTTGAGCTAGGGTTAGGGTAGGGTTTGAACTAGGGTTAGGGTTTGAGCTAGGGTTAGGGTTAGGGTTTGAGCTAGGGTTAGGGCTAGGGTTAGGGTTTGAGCTAGGGTTAGGGTTAGGGTTTGAGCTAGGGTTAGGGTTTGAGCTAGGATTAGGGTTAGGGTTTGAGCTAGGGTTAGGGTTTGAGCTAGGGTTAGGGTTAGGGTTAGGGCTAGGGTTAGGGTTTGAGCTAGGGTTAGGGTTAGGGTTTGAGCTAGGGTTAGGGTTAGGGTTTGAGCTAGGGTTAGGGTTAGGGTTTGAGCTAGGGTCAGGGTTTGAGCTAGGGTTAGGGTTTGAGCTAGGGTTAGGGTTAGGGTTTGAGCTAGGGTTAGGGTTAGGGTTTGAGCTAGGGTTAGGGTTTGAGCTAGGTTTAGGGTTTGAGCTAGGGTTAGGGTTTGAGCTAGGGTTAGGGTTAGGGTTTGAGCTAGGGTTAGGGTTTGATCTAGGGTTATGGTTTGAGCTAGGCTTAGGGTTAGGGTTTGAGCTAGGGTTAGGGTTTGAGCTAGGGTTAGGGTTAGGGTTTGAGCTAGGGTTAGGGTTTGAGCTAGGGTTAGGGTTAGGGTTTGAGCTAGGGTTAGGGTTAGGGTTTGAGCTAGGGTTAGGGTAAGGGTTTGAGCTAGGGTTAGGGTTTGAGCTAGGGTTAGGGTTAGGGTTTGAGCTAGGGTTAGGGTTAGGGTTTGAGCTAGGGTTAGGGTTAGGGTTTGAGCTAGGGTTAGGGTTTGAGCTAGGGTTAGGGTTAGGGTTTGAGCTAGGGTTAGGGTTAGGGTTTGAGCTAGAGTTAGGGTTAGGGTTTGAGCTAGGGTTAGGGTTAGGGTTTGAGCTAGGGTTAGGGTTAGGGTTTTGAGCTAGGGTTAGGATTTGAGCTAGGGTTAGGGTTTGAGCTAAGGTTAGGGATTGAGCTAGGGTTAGGGTTTGAGCTAGGGTTAGGGTTAGGGTTTTAGCTAGGGTTAGGGTCTGAGCTAGGGTTAGGGTTTGAGCTAGGGTTAGGGTTAGGGTTTGAGCTAGGGTTAGGGTTTGGCTAGGGTTAGGGTTAGGGTTTGAGCTAGGGTTTGAGCTAGGGTTAGGGTTAGGGTTTGAGCTAGGGTTAGGGTTAGGGTTTGAGCTAGGGTTAGGGTTTGAGTTAGGGTTAGGGTTTGAGCTAGGGTTAGGGTTAGGGTTTGAGTTAGGGTTTGAGCTAGGGTTAGGGTTAGGGTTTGAGCTAGCGTTAGGGTTAGGGTTTGAGCTAGGGTTAGGGTTAGGGTTAGGGTTTGAGCTAGGGTTAGGGTTAGGGTTTTGAGCTAGGGTTAGGATTTGAGCTAGGGTTAGGGTTTGAGCTAAGGTTAGGGTTAGGGTTTGAGCTAGGGTTAGGGTTTGAGCTAGGGTTAGGGTTAGGGTTTTAGCTAGGGTTAGGGTTAGGGTCTGAGCTAGGGTTAGGGTTTCAGCTAGGGTTAGGGTTAGGGTTTTTCAGCTAGGGTTAGGGTTAGGGTTAGGGTTTTGAGCTAGGGTTAGGGTTTGAGCTAGGGTTAGGGTTTTAGCTAGGGTTAGGGTTAGGGTTTGAGCTAGGGTTAGGGTTAGGGTTTGAGCTAGGGTTAGGGTTTGAGCTAGGGTTAGGGTTTGAGCTAGGGTTAGGGTTAGGGTTTTAGCTAGGGTTAGGGTTAGGGTTTGAGCTAGGGTTAGGGTTAGGGTTTTCAGCTAGGGTTAGTGTTAGGGTTAGGGTTTTGAGCTAGGGTTAGGGTTTGAGCTAGGGTTAGGGTTTGAGCTAGGGTTAGGGTTTGAGCTAGGGTTAGGGTTAGGGTTTGGCTAGGGTTAGGGTTAGGGTTTGAGCTAGGGTTAGGGTTTGAGCTAGGGTTAGGGTTTTAGCTAGGGTTAGGGTTAGGGTTTGAGCTAGGGTTAGGGTTTGAGCTAGGGTTAGGGTTAGGGTTAGGGTTTGAGCTAGGGTTAGGGTTTGAGCTAGGGTTAGGGTTAGGGTTAGGATTAAGGCTAGGTTTAGGGTTAGGGTTAGGGCTAGGGTAAGGGTTAGGGCTAGGGTTAGGGTTAGCAGCTGTTAACCCTAGCCTTAACCCTAACCCTAACCCTAGCCCTAACCCTAACCCTAGCCCTAACCCTTACCCTAGCCTTAACCCTAACCCTAACCCTAGCCAAACCCTAACCCTAGCCTTAACCCTAACCCTAGCCCTAACCCTAACCCTAGCCCTAACCCTAGCCTTAACCCTAACCCTAACCCTAGCCCTAACCCTAACCCTAGCCTTAACCCTAACCCTAACCCTAGCCCTAACCTTAACCCTAGCCTTAACCCTAACCCTAGCCTTAACCCTAACCCTAACCCTAGCCCTAACCCTAACCCTAGCCTTCACCCTATCCCTAGCCTTAACCCTAACCCTAACCCTAGCCTTAACCCTAACCCTTAGGTTGCCCAGCGGTCCCCTTTAAGTCATCAAAACTGTTGAAGTTCATTTGAGCCAGATTTGAGATTTTTGGACCACCTGGTATGCAGCTTTGACCAGGGGTCTGCTGTGACGCCCCATCACAGGGAATGTGTGTTGTATCCTAAGGCCTGCTGGTCAACAGGTGGCAACATGCAAAGATATGCTGCACTGCATGCAAGAAAGAAGCCCACCAGCAAGAATTGCATTCCCAAGAGCCTCAGCTGTACTTTGTGTTTGTTGCTAATTAGCAAATGTTAGCATTATAACGAATAGCAATCTAAACTAAGATGGGTAATGTGGTGAACTGCATATGTGGTTAGCATCAGCATTGTCAGTGTGAATATGTTAGCACAGCGACAGAGCCTTCGACATGTCTGTCATCACATCAGCACCACAGTCAAGAAAGTTTAGTGATTGCACGCTGTTATTTCTGAGTATCTATTATAATACTCAAAAAATGGTAGAAACTGTTATGTAGATGATTTCAGTCGAACTGCATTGTTAGATAGATGGGAGTTTATTTCCTCTCATCTACTCTAACAACAGAGAATAAACACCAACGCATTTAAAATGCTAAATATTGTGAAATGGTCTGCGAGCACATAGTTGAAGAGTCTAAATACACCTCAGGCCTAATAGAGGCCTTGTAGCACTAAAGATATTTGAACCAACCAAAAAAACCATCTGTGCCCTTAGAGCCTTGCTCTCCTGGAAAAATGTTGTGGTAATTGCCCTAAAGTGAGACCACAGACTCAGCCGGCCAGCACTGATGACATTCATATGAAGTCGGCCTTAAGTCTGCATATAGTGTGATTACTGTCCAACAACAAAAGGCCATATGTATTATTAGAGTGTAATTACATTATATTATAAAACTGCTTTGTAAATGACTTCTCAGCACGACGTATGTGTCTGCTGGTGAGTCTGCAGTATGGCTCAGCTAATGGCTTTGTGAAAGCTGCTGAGTGCTCAGAAAGTGACGGGAGCAGGTCTGTTTCAGTTGGCACTCTGGGGTGATTATTGAGATGGATGGTTCAGACTGCTGCCCACCACGTCCTGCCAAACCAACAATTGATCACTGATCTGCAGAGTCATGCTAACACAGGGAGGGTTCACTTAAGACATTCTGTCTGTCTGCCTTGAGATCAGAGATGGGAGATATGACTTCGAATCAATATTGCGATCATTTCTAGCTTTCACCTCGATTACGAGTAGTGAGATATTATAATTTATTTTATTTTTTTACACTTTACAGAGCTTTTCAAATCAGATTTGATTCACTTTCATATCGATCAGATAAATATCCGATTCATGGCCAGGCAACATGAATGAGAACGGTCAGGTCGTAATTTGTGTGGCTGTTTGCATACACACACGCGTTGAGCCATCATTGTCTTCAGCCAGCGGTTGCAGTGAGGTTAAATGAAACGACCAGAGAGGAGAGATGACAACAGTAATGCAGATCGTCAGCTGTTCAAAATGTGTTGGCGAAGAATTTTCATTTTCTGTCCTCCAGAGCAAAACGTCAATCATACAGTCACTACTACCAATGTGTCCATTTTGGTTTGAATACCATGAGTCGTCTCACAAATATGACGTTTGTTGTTGTTGTTGTTGTTGGTGGTGATGCCGATGACTCGTGTAAATATGTATCAGTGTTAGCATGCCTGTCGTTTCTCAGGACAAATGCCTTCACATTAGAGCTGGATACAGGTCACTTCACCCAAATCTGATCGGAGCAAAACAAATAGCAATTAACAATGAGTCTTGTAACGTGAACATAGCCCCAAAATCTGCCCAAACGATGGTATATTTTGACACTATAATGTGTCATCCATGCCGCTTTGCATGTACCTAATGTAAAAAAAGATATAAATGACTTCTAACATGTCGGTTATTGTTTATCTCCCCCTCCCCCTTTCTTTTTCTCTCTTTGTCTTCCTGTCTTATGTCTCACTCTAGGTGGCGGTGAAGATTATAGACAAAACCCAGCTGAATCCCACCAGTCTACAAAAGGTGAGTCACTGTTTTATGGTAACATTAATGTCTTGATTAAAGTGCTCATGGCTTTTCCATTAGTCATTCCTTAGTTCTTGCCCCTCTGTTCCTTTGCTCTTGGAACTCAGGATGTGGCGTCATAAATAATGTAATCAGTTGTAGTCAGGAGAGACCACAATGCTTGTTTAATCTCCAGCCATCCTCCCTCCACACTCATGACTCTGCTTGGTTTGTGGTAAGGAGTAGCTGAAAATACCCCTGTCTGCCTGTCTGTCACGTCCCCTTGTCCAGCAGTCATAACCAATTACAACAAACACTCTTCCTGATAGTCCATATCAAGCAATTTCTGCTGAGTAAGCACGCGCACATCCAGACACATACAATCTTCGTGGTAGATTATTAGATGGAGAGAAAGTGGTCGCTGCTGCAGCACAGTATGAGCAAGCATCACTGACTGTGAGGCTGAAGATGATGCAGGAGTTCAGCTGACTGACAGGAGTTATTTTCACGGTCGTGACATTATTGTAGCATGGTGCACCGTCACTGCACTCTTAATTTTTTTGTGCTTTGTAAGGGATGAAAAACCTGGAAGTAACTGTCATAGTGACTCACTTTAATGATGGACTGTAACCACCACACGGACATCTTGGCCTCTACCTCTCTGCAAGCTGTCAGAGTGAGAGAATATTGGTACCCAAGCAGTCTCAATGACACTATAATAACAATTAGCCTCACAAAATGTCTACCATCCCACACTAAGAGGACTGAGAGGAGTGAGCTCAATGACTGTTACTGGAGAAAATGAAGGCTGGAATATATAAATTGGAATAATTTAGATTCTTGACTTAAATCCTACTTGTAAGTCTGTAAAACAAGACAGTTTCCAGCCTATTAGGGCACTTCTTACATTATTCTGATGCCAGCAATGTCAGCATTGTCCTCTATGAGCAAATAGATCTATATTCAAATCTATTGACTTGGATCTTAATGGGATGCATTTCTTCAACCAATCATTGCGAAGACGCAGTGAGATTTTCAAGCTCCGAGTTCCACGTTCATCTAATCTGACTGAGATAAATTCCATTGTTTCTCTTCTGTTAAACATTAAATGGTATGTTTTCTACACACACAGGGAGGTAATCAACATTTAGAGGCATGGTGTGGGTGCGCCATGAGGTTTCTGAAAATATACCGACGGATTTGGGTCTTGTGTAGGTCATGAATGGTTACCTTCCCAATGTGGGATGTGCTGGGTTGTTCACCAGCTAGGGCAGACATATCATGTGAGACTGCAGACCAATCAGGATCTCTCTGATCAATTATTCAGTGGTCCTTTCAAATGTCAGCTGCAGTAGACCTGAGAGGGTCAATATGCAGACGTCTTTTGGCTTTTTATGGGAGCTATTATTGGTCTAATAGCATGCATGCATATTGGTGTTTGCTTGCAAACATCCATTCATGAGTTAGATCTGTATTTGTGTATCTGTGAAAAAGACATGCATCTGTGTATGGAGCTTCTTTGTGCTTGTATATTTAAATGCCCTCTGCTCCGTACTAGATTGCTGTAATGGTATACAGAAGTGCCATCTGCAATGCAGAAGCTTGTCTTATAATGCAGCAGGCATCTCCTGGATTGAATCGATTGTCTCACTGATTCAGTGTCCTATGGTATCCATGTGAAAGCTTTCCTATGGATGCATTAAAGGGAACATCCATCTTAATGCAATTTTTTGCTTGTTTACTCTTGGACTGGCCAAATAGTAAAAGAAAAGAAAAAGAAAAAAGAAAACGTCAGTGTCAATCTGTGGTTCTCGGTCCTGGTTTCTGGGCTTTATTGCTACTGGTTAACCAGCTAATTTCAGAAAATGATGACAGTTTTAGGACTGGATGGGGTTAGTTGGGTCCAGAGGACATAAATTGAACACCGCTCTAATTTGACCAACAGACTTTTACGATCTACAGAAACACTGCATTGTTTCACCCTGCTATTCACTTCAGAGTGTTAAAAACAAAATGTAAATCTTGTTTTGCATTGTCTACAAACTACATCATTAACTTCATAATTAGCTTCAGGTTGTTGCTTTGCCTGGATTTCACCACGTTCCCTCAGGGAACGTATGGACGCTAAACTTCGGATGCCATCACAAATTCTGTTTCACAGTCAAGAGATTTTTTTTCTTCTTTTCTGTCACATGCATGACAAAGTAGCCACAGTAGTTCTGCAAACCAGTTTCCTGGACAACAAACTTATCATTCAGCGGTGCACACTTTTCATGGTTAAGAAATACTGTAAAGCTGTGCAAGCTATTTCTAGAGTTGAACATAAACAGCAGATGGGCATAATTATCGATTCAGTGACTCAGGCTTTTCGCATGCACGAAGAGCAGAGGTTGAAAGATTGTCTTGTATATCTTGAAATCTGGTGTCACGTTATGGTACTGTTTGATATTTGTCACCCTGTTTGTTTGTTTGTTGGTGTGTGTGCGGGAGGATTTACAGGACTCACTTGAACTCATCACTTCTCTTCTCGCCGTTAACCGTTGCTTTTTTCGTGTTAGCCCGTCAACAATGCCACTGATTTCTCTTTTTATGGCCTCAGGAGCTCGGCTGCTGTGGGCACACCATCTGGCACTGCAGGCACAGTCAGCGCTCAGGCTGATCCCAATGCCGTCACACTGTCGCACGCCCATAAACATACACAAGCCTGCATGAAACGTGCAGCAAAACACAGAAGATCCTTTGGTTTTATTCCCCGGTGTTTTTCACACGCATGCATTCGTACACATTAATGGACGTGCAACAACAGGTATGCTCAAACTTACTATTTCAGAGTAGGATGAGTTCATAATACAGATATGAAGATTATCTTTAAATCTCTGCTTTCATCATGTATGTGAGCTTATCTTTGTCAGTCGCGCTATGGTTATTTATTTTTTCAGAGATGTTTGCAGAGGCCAGAATGAGTCATGAGGATAGAATGAAGCTCCCCTCTCTGCCTTCATGGCCCATAGGCACTCTCTGCCCTGGTGTGACTTTGTGGTGGTTTCATTGTACAGGAAATGAGGTCACCTGAGCTTCCAAAGCGCCGCCTTAGATTCGCCACAGGAAATACATCGCATGTGATCTGTGGTCAGAGATGGTAACGTTGTCATGGTTTTTAGGCATTGTAGCCCTAAAATAGGCCCCTCCGTTAATCCCCTCTCTCACTGAGCAAACACTGCTCTCATCCCCCCCCCCCAATCCTATTGCTCTTGCTCTCCTTCTAATCTGGAAATGAGAGTCAGTTCTTTTCATTGCTTCAGCAATGATGACATCAACATAATATGAAAAGTCATGTTATGGAGCATGCTGTTTCAGACTAAATCAAAGCTGTTAAAATGTAAGACACATTCAAGTTTGGAAAATGTAGTGACATACGATCTAATTAATTTTTTTTTTATTTTGTCACTTTTTCATGCATCTGTTTCCTGTTTTATCACTTACATTCCCTCTTGTTTCAGACCTGCTCCTCATTTGTTCTCCCGCCACCATGACTGTCTCCCCGCCCTGATTGTCTCGTTATTCCCACCTCCTTTTGTATTTAGTCTGTGTTCCCCTACCTTTCTGTGCCAGTTTGTGATGTACCACTGTAACAGCTGCGCCTTCTCTGGTGTTTCTTTTTGAGTTATTACTCATGCTCACCTTGCCTGTTTTTGAATTTTGCCTTTGCCTTCTGAATTTTTGGACTGTTTACCTACTAGGGGTGTAACGATACACAAGGTAGAGCTGTTTGGTTTGTAACTTCAGAAAGAGAAGAGAGTCCTCCAAACATTAAAAT
The DNA here is from genome assembly GCA_037577475.1 of Chaunax sp. Z400. NCBI lineage: Eukaryota > Metazoa > Chordata > Actinopteri > Lophiiformes > Chaunacidae > Chaunax > Chaunax sp. Z400. The sequence continues at coordinate 12,880,214 of CM075193.1, forward strand.
CTCTTTTCTCGATGTGGCTCAACATTTGGTCTTGCTCATGCTGCACAATTATCATTTTAGCATTGACCAGCCATCTGCCCCGGTGCAATCTTCACATTGCAGGACATGCTACGTCAAATATAACAAATGAAGTCAAACACGTCGTGCCAAAACGTTTTCCGCTTCATACAAAAGTAATACTTGCAAGGTTCACATTTTCCATAACTACCCGTCTTATGTTCCACCACATAGTTCCAACACGTTTTTACATCTCATCTGTCCATGCTGCTGTCAGAATCATGTATGTGAAAATGAAAGTGGACAGGTGCACCAACTAAGCTGAACATATACTGTGGAAGAAGATTGAGAGGTTTTAAAGTACCCAAAAGGGTGAAAGTTATGATTAACTGTTTATTTGTGCATGAATTACATATTGTCTGGTCCAATCCTGCATTTTTTTTTATCGCAATATGTCTTGCAGAAAAAAAAAATGTCATAATGTTTTTTCCAGTATCGTATCTTAAATTTAAATGTGAGTTTTTTTTAAAAGCACTTAAGAAATGCTTAGAACACCATGTTCAGACTCTAGCTATGTATTTTCTGGCAGTAGTAAAAAGCCCATCATGGGGTCAAGCCCTCGTAATGGCTGTTGTTTATGTCTGTCTAGCGCTTGTCACTCTGCATTAGCCAATGAAATGCTGTCGAGCCCATGGGCGAGAGGAGCTTTGGTCTTGTTCTGATGAGTGGAACGCGATTGGACAGGCGGCATCGCTGTCCGAGTTGAATCACGAAACGAATCAAGTGTTGAGGCTGCGTGGATTTGCGTGTTCATGCATGGATTTTGTCAGCGCTGTCATTGGCTGTGATTGACAGTTCAACAAATGAAGTCTGCTGCTGCTGGTGTCGTAAATACAAGCAAAGCATAAGCAAAGAGAGAGATGGGTTTTGTTTTTGTTTTTTCTGGGTCGAGGACGGACGGGACAGTTTGTCTGACTGCCAGTAACACAGTCTGTCCCTCTGTCTGTTTGTCTTTATGTCTCTCTCTCAAGCAGTGGTTATTTACTGATAGATGAGATTTGAGGCACTGTTTGTGCACACGACAACATGTACGCACACACTCATTAGAGGCTTCCGGGCTACTGTACTCGTCCTATCAATAATCTCCACGTTGAAAGAGCAGCTGTGCTGCTGTGACTGAAATAGTCCAGCCAGTTTCTGTAAGTGTTCCCGGTCTGATATCTGCTGCTCTGCTCCTCCTGCATGGGGACTCTGCTGTAATTAAGGCTAGTTTGGCAGCCTGGACGCCCCTGGGTGGCTGGAAGTAGGTCACTGGCACAGACTTCTGAGATTTAGGTGCATTGAAAACGGTCTGTTTTCATGTTTGTGATACAAATTGTGTTTAGCACATTTCTGTGTAGCTATTTCCTTCAATCACTGTGACCCCCTCCCTTGTCCCTATTGATAGAACTGGTGTATTATTGATATTAATACCAGACGAGACAAAGATCCCAGACTCATTATCTTCTGTTAGCCTCCACGGTGGCTATGTCTCTATTGAGCTTGTATTGACAAACACTGTGTTTGTTGTCGTTGTTTTCCACTGCCCTTCTCAGATCTGCTCTAATTTTTGTTTCGAAATGGTTGCACGCATGCTGCCCATGTGATGGGCTTTAGGGCAATGATGTAAAGGAGACAGAGAGAGGGAAAGAAGCAAAGAGAGGACGATATGAGAGCTCGGGATGAAACAGACTGTGGAATATTGCTAATTCGGAGTAAGAGAGACGGTCTGTCTTGGTGGTTCTGTCACATGGTGAATGTGCAGAGATGGAAGTGTGTTTATTTTTGTGTGCGCTGCAGGATGTCTTCCGGTTATTGTGTCAGTGTGTTTCCACTCTAATTGACTTTCTTACCATGGGGGAATCTCTCAGACCAACACAGCTGCTGATGAATATGGAACACGCTTTGCCACACAGGAGAAGATTCCGTTTTTGGAGCCAGTCAGGAATTGAAGATTTTTGTGGGGCAAAAGAAATGTTAACACATTTTAACTGAGTCCGTTTTTATGTCAGTCTGTTATTATTCTGCTATGACAGAGATTATGGTCTGTCTAATTGAGTTTTTCCAGTAGCAGGGCATTGCCTCGTTCTTATTGTCAACAAATTCCATTCCAAAAAGCGTAGCGTTCAGGCCTCTGAAAGAAGTGAGTGAGCGTGCACAAAACTTGCTTTCACTGGGAGGATATTATATTGCAGCCAGGCCATAGCACACGCTGTGGTGATGTCACCACGATGACGTCGCTTTGCTCATCTGCCCCATGCCACAACAAGTAATACCACCTAATCCTTGACCCTTGAAACCCACCTCTAGCATTTGGAATCACGTGTTTCTCATGAATAGTTCATGAGTGACAAACAAAAACATGATCTTCGGTAATGGCGGATCCAAATCTTTTCGTCTAGATGTAACTTTTTACATTTCAGTTTCTCTGAATCTACAATATCTCAGTTACATATAATGATCGCAGTGTTAAAAAAAGTTAAAAAAAAGAAAAAGTAATCCTTGTCTTCCATGACCAAAAATCCGCCTGTACACAGAATTTGATCAAAATCCATTGACAACTTTTCCAGAGATCTTGAGGACAAACAGACAACAAATAAACAAACATGAGTGATCACATAACCACATCCAACAACTGACAGCGTAGGAGTAAACACTGCAGTTGTTCTGGACTCTTTTCAGCTGCAGAATAATACACATTTGGTGCTCTAGTGAGTATTTACTGCAGAAGGACAATGTGTGTGGCAATGCCTCAAGATAAACTACGGCGCCCATGATTGTTGTAATGACGGAAGATGTCACCCAGTGCAACAGTGTGGCTGTTTGTGACTTGCTCCACCAGGCTTTAGCCACACAAACGAGGCATCTAAGCACAAAAAAAAAACATGTTTTTCTCACTCTTGAGGGCTTAATGAAGCCAAACTCTTCAATGCCTCTGCACCCACTGCCAAAGTGCTGGATGTGCGTGCTGGCTCTTATGAGGTTAGAGGTGTCAGAAAGAAAGAATAAGAGAGACAGGCGAGCAAGTAGAGACAAAGAACAGTGGAAAGAATGAGAGTGAGAGAGAGTACCTGCATGCTGTTGAACCAGACTGTAGATGAGAGGTCGCACGGAGTCGGGCCTGCTCACACTGGTATAATGGCTGGGTTTGATGACCTAGAAACACAGACTATGACAGAAAACACCTAAATTTGCACGCATGCACTGATATATATATATACACAATCCTCATTTTTAATTTGACGTGCATGATAACAAAATGTAGAGTGATTGTTCACTTTTGAAACAGACAGGAGATGAAATCGGGATCTTGCCGAATCAAAGTGGTCGGCAAATGGTGAAATCTGTTTTCTGTCTCAGGTAGCGGTAGATGCTGAATCCCAGCTGAGTGAGCGTTGAAATTTAACACTCAAACACAGCCTCAGCACAACTGGGAATCAGCAGAATGTAAATGATTCAACAGCACCTCTAAGTGGCTACAGAAGCTCGTCTGACATAACCAGTCACAGAGACTGAGGAGACACAGCTTTAAATGAGTATAATCTGACTGCTCTCCTGTCTGCCCCTGTGCTCAGCTGTTTTACATGGTGCTCTGAGAAGATGTGATTTTTCCTAAGACTGCATATAAAAGTGGCCCATTTGCAACACAGTGAGACTTATTCCAGTGATCTGATGATCAGATTCTGCTGTTTTGTTTTCTAGAACTGTCGGACTAAGGCATCAGGATGATTTTGCTGCTCTTTTATTTATTTATTTTTTGCATAAGATGATTATATTAGGCAGCAGATGTCTAACTGGCAGTAAGCCTGTGTGCTGTAGTGGGTGGCTGTGTGATGCTGCCGACTGGGTGTTTGGATGGCTTGCTGGCTGAACTGCAAGCAGGTCAGAGGAGTCGTAATTCCGGTCCCTTCCCTGTGTACGTCCGGGTTTAATACAATGTTTTTACTGCATCACTCATATTGCTTTACACAGAACAGTCGTCATATGATTCTCTGGAACTCTCATGTTCCTGCAGAGTGTAATTCAGTTTCAGATGACTTCACACCTGGTAGTTTCTAACTGTGCTTCCCCAGCAGGTCCACATCTGACTCTCCGGGTCACTGCAGCATGTCATTCAGCATGTGTTTAGATGCATTAAACGTTCCTCTGTGTCTCAACAGCTCTTCAGGGAAGTCCGAATAATGAAGCTACTGAATCATCCAAATATAGGTAGGTTCAAACAGGAGCGTGTAGCAGCTTGATGATATCTTTGTAATAATATTCCTATTATGTTTGCATTAGCATTAAAACAACATTCAGCAAATAGCTAGACCAGCATCAAAGAAATGCCATTATTATTATTATTATTATTATTATTATTATTATTATCTTCTTCTTCTTCTTCTTCTTATTTTCTGCTATTTGTTAACGTGCTGCTGATTGTTTTTGGAGTAAATGAAATTATTTATTTATCATTTTTTTGAGTGAGATCCTCTGATTTCCTGTTTCCTGATTTATATTTTCAAAATAAGGGCATTATCAATCTCATTTTCCAATTCTACAAAGCAAATACCAAGAAATTGAGGTATGAACCAGTAGATAGAAGATCATAGCAGTATCTTAACAATGCACTTGACAACATGACTGGTCTCTAACTGGACAAGTAGACCTAGTGATCACAGCTAATTTATTTTTTTTATCTCTGTCTGCCCCTATAGTGAAATTATTTGAGGTGATTGAGACAGAGAAGACACTTTATTTGGTGATGGAGTATGCCAGCGGTGGTGAGTAATGGATGTTCACCAAATCTGTGACATTAGGTTGATTTTGTCAGTGTATTCCTGCTTGTCATTCCGACTATAGAAATTCTAGTGTAATTTAATAAGCATACTGACAGACTACAACACTGTCAGTAGTGTAATGAGAGACAACGTCATATTTAAAAACCTCTAAAGTATTTAAGTTCAAAACTATTTCATTAGTTCTTTTTCAAAATACATCATAAACACATGATTATGGTATCCCGGGTTGTGATAAGTAATTACATGAAATGATGATAATATGCTGATAATATATGATAATTGTATATTTCCTCTCTCCTCTCCAGGAGAAGTATTTGACTATCTAGTGGCTCACGGCAGAATGAAGGAGAAAGAGGCCAGGGCCAAATTCAGACAGGTGAGTCATCAGCATCGCAGCGCATGGACCTGTCGTCACTCCATTACTGCTCAGAGGGGAAGACTGCATGCACCAAGATCATGCTTCGTCACCAACTGCAGAGGAAAGATGGAGTGGAGATAGCTTGGCCTGAGAGAGCAAAGAAATAAAAAACCTTACAGATGCTGCTCTGACACCTAGTGGTGGTACAAGGGCAATGAGACATCTTCAACAGTTTACGGCAGTTTCTAGTTGAATTGCCTCTTTCACGCTACAAATAGCATTTCTGTCTTCCTTCTAATTGTCCCTTTATTCAGTGGAGCGCAGCAAGGTCTTCTCGATCAACCAGTTTTTTTCACATCCACACTGTTTGTATTTATCATTTATGGTCTCCGGTGACTCAGAGGAACTGTGTGTGACAATGTGGGCAGTTTATGTGTCTTTGTTTGTGTTCAGTGCAGATAGATCCACATTTAGAGAGGTGAAAGTGATCACATGTGTGCCTGAGAGAAGGCTGTGTGCCACATATTTACTGAGAACATTTGGGCCTGAAGAATGTCAGAGTTTACCTAATCCTCAGGTAAATATTAGAGTAGAGCTGTATAAACATAGTCTGTCATTGTGGCTCTGCATCCTCCTGGGAGCCAATTTGTATCGGCCACTAATAAATATTAATAATAGTGAGGGCGCCCATCATCATTAAATGATGCAAGGTAAACCTCAGCTGCTAATTTATGGACATAGAGGACGTAACTGAAATAAAACCCTTCGACTTCGCCCGTGAATCTGAATATGACTTCAGTTTTACAAGTCTTCATGTTTGTTAGATGAAGATATGCCTTTTTTCCTCCTCTTGGTGCTGAAACAGTCTCTCCGGTCTTCCTAAAGCAACACCTGGCTAGCATGAAAGGACTCTTGTAGTCGCACTATTTGAGAGATTCATTAACAATTAATGCTATTTTATCATAGTTTGTAGTTTGTGCTCTAGTTGCATTGATTTGACAGGTTTCAGCTTCTTCAATCAGACGTTTTGCTGCTTTCCTTTGTCATTTATGAAAGTCTTTGGGTTTGCTGGTGAGACAGAACAAGCTAATTAAAGATATAATTGAGAATAAATAAATATTTGTATTTATATTTTAGACCAAACAGGTTATTAGAATAGTCTATAGTGAAAATATTTAATTGGAGCCCTATCTCTACTTCTGTCTCCTATATTTTTTCTCCCCCTTTTTAGCGTGCTATAGTAATGTTTCTTAATATTTAAGATACATAGGAGTTTTCTATGATATGTGTATGTGTGTGTATTTCAGATTGTGTCTGCGGTGCAGTATTGTCACCAGAGGAGGATAGTGCATAGGGATCTAAAGGTGAGGATCTAACCTCGTACTCTCCGATATCTGATTTCTCTTGAGCACTATATCAAATTCATGTTCTGTCAGTGCTGATACCTTGACAGTCCACATGGTGATTTGCTCTCTCTCTCTCTCTCTCTCTCTCTCTCTACCCCAGGCAGAGAACCTGTTGTTAGACGCAGATATGAACATCAAGATAGCTGACTTTGGATTCAGTAATGAGTTCACTGTTGGGAGTAAGCTGGACACTTTTTGTGGCTCCCCGCCATACGCTGCTCCAGAGCTCTTCCAGGGAAAGAAGTATGATGGACCAGAAGTGGATGTCTGGAGCCTTGGGGTCATCCTCTACACACTGGTCAGCGGATCACTGCCCTTCGACGGACAGAACCTAAAGGTGTGCACTTGTTCTGGCTGTTTATATGGCTCTTTAAAACGCTGTTGCTTGTTGTAATGTAAAACTAATTTAATTTCACATATGTTGAAACCCTCTGTCTGACAGACAAGCTCACAATCATCAACATTTCACATGCAGCATTTCCGACCCTCCTTGTGATGACAGGCTCTTTGCCCAACCTTGTAGTTGTTCAGAAAAAGTATGAACACTTTTGCCTTTAGACATATTTAGATGACACGTACAATCTACGGTAGCTTGTTGGAAACACACTGAGACCTTTATTATATCCTCCAAAACTAAATATGACAGGATGGAACTGTCTGTCATGCAAATGAGAATTTTTAATTGATAGCCCCAATACTAAAAGTAATAATAAATGCTTCTCTGAGATGTTTTTATTCATAAAAAAATATATGAATGATTATGTTTTAGTCTTTATTCTAATAGACAGCAATAACCAAAGTAAATGAAGTGTCCCCACTTAAGCACAACAGGCTGACATTTTAGCCAAATGTGACATACTTGTCAACACTGCCTTCATAGTGCAGCAGTTTTTAAAATATATAATATTCAAGCTGCAGTGAAAGTCAAGAAAAAGTGCAAAAGGAAATTTATAGTTCGGGATCGTAGAAGGGCTTCATGATCTGTAGCTTTTTTTTAAAAACTGCTCTAATCAATACTTTTATATTAATAATTGACCATATGGTAATGTTTTATGTAAAAGTGTTTTCTGATGGGGGTGAATAGACAGAGGATTAACACCCAACGCTTCTGTTACCCTCTCTAAAGGGCACCTTTAGCTCGCTCACCATGCAGCTGTCATCATATCAACATCTACAGTACATGGTGATATAGATATAGAAATAAATGAGTGCTGTTCTCTTGTTGTAATTTCTCATTTGGTTTGATCTCTGTTTGTCTGTGGTCTGTTCTGCAGGAGCTGAGGGAGAGGGTCCTGCGGGGAAAGTACCGTATTCCTTTCTACATGTCCACAGACTGTGAAAACCTGCTGAAGAAACTACTCGTGCTCAACCCTGTCAAACGAGGCAGTTTGGAGGTAAAACCAGCCTTTGCATTGTTTGCTCTACGTTCAGAAATGTTTTTTCTGACAGCCCTAATGATTTGGAGCAGAATTGCTGCTGTTGTTTATTGTGAACCAATGAAACATTTCAGTGAACGGTTTTCGTTTTATAATAATAACAACCTAAGATCAAAATGTGCTCATACTTCTTCTTTCTACATACTTCTTTGCAAGCATTTTGAAATCATAAAACTAAATGGAAGTGATTCCAGAAGTGATTCCAGATTTCAACAAAATCCTAATGTGCTGTACTTCTACTGCATCCACATAATTAGGGATGGTTGAAATATCTTTCTCCTTTGTAAACAATATATAGCTGTCAGTTCAATTCCCACTCAGCTTGTCCAGAGTCAATACCACCCTGTGCTCAGCACCACGCCGAAGTTCAATAGTAAAGATTTCTCCACCAATAATAACAATTGATCACACTGTTTCATAGAGAAATCATCCATTTGTCATCAGTCCATTGTATCCTTTTATTAACAGATCAACCTGCTATTAAATGAATGTTGCTTGAGCTTACAGTTGAAATCATTGTACCAGACATACATGAGTTTAATTGCCTCATTTCTTTGTTAGCAAATCATGAAAGACCATTGGATGAATGTGGGTCACGAGGAGGAGGAGCTAAAACCTTACATGGAGCCTGAAGCAGACTTCAGTGATTCATCCAGAATAGGTACGTTTGACTGTATTAAGTGTAGACACCACTCTTAATGTCAACGCTTCTCTGATTTATGTTGACTTCTATCCCCCACCAGAGCTCATGGTGACGATGGGTTTCCCTAAAGATGAGATCACAGACTCTCTACATGGCCAGAAGTACGATGACGTCATGGCCACCTACTTGCTGCTGGGAAGAAAAGCTCCAGAGGTCTGTTGATTCGTCATCTTGACATTATCACCAGAAGTTAATGCGATATGTCATGTGAACAAATCCCTCATCCTTCGTCTCTACATCTCAGTTCGAGGGGAGCGAGCCACTGACTAACAGCGTCCTGGGGCAGCGACAACGACCGACCAGTGACATCAACAACAGCTCCAGCATTTCCCCCGCCCATCCCAAGGTCACGCGCAGCATCTCGGCCAATCAGAAGCAGCGCCGCTACAGTGATCATGGTGGGGATGATGATGATGATGGTGGTGGTGTGGTCGTAGAAAAGCCAAGTAAAGTAACCTCGTCCTTTCCAGCTCTGAGAGTGCTGGTGGCTTCGTGCTGTGTAGGGGGAAGTTGCTCTCACTCACTGATAAGATACCGTTTCCACCCTGCTGATGTGCCTATGAGCAAGGCACTAGAGCAATACCAGCTCCACAGATAAAGCTTTTCTCTTGGAACAATTCATTCCCTTACAGTTAATTGTTATAGTGAAAAAGAGGTGTTCGTCAAGCCTACACTATCTCTTATTTTAATAATCAGTCTATTTAAATGTGCAAGAAGAGGCTCAACCTCAATATTGCACTGGTTATTTGGCAGCTTCCTCCTATGTCATGTAGGGCCATTTGTGTCTGGTGCCATCTGCTGGCTGGCTGCCTTCCTGCAGCACCCTTAGGAACAGCACCTCAAAGCATGAGGAGGGAACAGCTTTGCTTTGTACCTGCTTACCCTGGCTTTTATAGCTGTACAACCTCTTAAGCAAAGTTGCAGTGTTACATTTGACGGATTGGATGAAGCCTAAATCCTGGCTCTGAGTTGCTCTGCTTGATGCTACTGTAACAGACTCTGTCCCTGCCTTTGTTGTCTAAAAATTCCATGTATTGGAGCTGTTGAAATGATGATATGGTTGACGGAAAGTATCTAAGTACGGTCTCATATGTGTGTGTCTCTCCCAGTGGGTCCGTCTGTGCCCCCGGCAGTGTCGTATACGAAGCGAGGCCAGGCCCTGAGTGTGGAAAGTGATCACAGGGAGGAGTGGGACGGAGCGCGCCGGCTGGAGCTCAGCACCTCTAAAGGAGATGTTCCTGCTTCACCACTGGCGGTGCAGGAGAGGAAGAAAACTTCAAGTGCTGTGGGGGTGAGGAAGCAGCACATGTCCACATACAACACCTGCACATAAGAAAAAGAAATAGGAGAATTTTACTTTTTTTTTACCAATACTGTCTAAAATTCCCGATCATGTTTTTTTGGTCTCTCTCCCCCCAAACAGACCAATGGATCAATGACTCGCAGGAACACATATGTGTGTGAAAGATCCTCAACTGACCGCTATTCAGCTATTCCCAATGGCAAAGACAGCAGGTAAACACAAGCACATTCACAGTGAAGCACAGGTTTAGATCCAGCTTTCCATTTTCTCTGTACTTTTTTTAACTGTATAATTTTTAACTGTATAATTTTATAGCACATAATTCAAACCTAAGAAATGAGCAGGTCTTACTGAAATGTCGCCCTTCTTGGTCCCTAGTTTAACCGAGGTGTCGGGTAGCACTCCGTCGACCGCAATGAGCTCCACACGACCTCGTCACACCAAGTCCATGTCATCGTCAGGGCATCCTTCAAAAAGCACACTGCCCCCCATTGATGACAACACAGAGCTTAAAGCCAGGTGAGCTTGATCCAGACATCATCATCATCTGCTGTAACTGTGGCCTGTGGTCAATCACGAGTGTCTTCTGTGGAGAAAACAGAGGTGCTGACAGCATAATATCCTTCTAAATGTTGCAGCTCCTCTCCACGTGGTCCCTCCACCTCTCCATCTGCACACAGTATTAGCACCCCAGAGAAGAACCGTTTCCCCCGCGGAACCACCAGTCGCAGCACCTTTCACGGAGCTCAGCTCAGAGACCGGCGTAGCGCTACCTACAACGGCCCCCCAGCTTCGCCCACACTGTCCCATGATACGGGGGCTCTCGCTCAGCAACGCAGGGGCACGTCCACTGGCATCATCAGCAAGATCACCTCAAAGTTTGTCCGCAGGTCAGTGAAGACTAACGTATGGGGCCATTATTGTAGCAAAACTATTTGTAAATGTGTGTGAAGAGTTGTGCAATTGTAATGAAGACGTGGAATGGGTGGACAGCGGTGCTGAAGGTAACACTTGGAGATTTCGCCACGTAGATTATAAATGATCGGCAGAGAAATGTAAATGTAATTTTTCAGCAGCCCACAGAGGTGTACAGATGATCACATGCACATTTGCTTCTGAAGACTTGTCTATATTTCTTGCACTTGGAGCAAAATAATTACACTATTAATTAGAGAGGCCACAACATTGTATAGTACATAAGTATCATATTTGGAATAATTAGACAATTTTGGATGACAAGATACGGGTCGTGCTTAAAGGGAAAATTAGGGGTCCAGCAGAGGGATGAATGGGGGTTTGTGACTGAAGCAATTAGGAGCCCAGGGGTGGAGCCTCAGTGTGGGCTTCATCATCTCCCTGTGGTTCCTATGATAGAGAAGAAGAATTTTATGGAAGTTTTAACCCTCGTAAACCTGTATTTAATTCTGAGAAGGAACTGGAACACCAGGTGGTTTTCAAATAGTTGTAATACAATAATGGCCCCATGCAAAGAGCTGCACAAACCATTCATTATGTTGTACTTCTCGTAGCTAACATACTAAATATTTCAAATCATGTCCTTAATTTATTAATTTGCTTATGGCTTCAAAACAGTTTGGACTAAAAGTCACCAGCTAGCTCTTGTTAGGCTGCACTCTGGCGGAGGTAAACGAGCCTGATGCTAATGTCAGTATACTAACATGCAAATGTCTTGCAGGTATGACGTTCACCAGGGTAGCCTAATTATCTTATCGTGCTAGTATTTGGTAATTAGTGCAAAAGGATAACAAAGGTGGATGGGAGTAATTTTGCTGGTTTTAAGTCATAAAACAAAATTGTAATTTTGGCTCATAGAACAAAATGGCTAATGCTGGGCTTTTAAGTAAATTGCTACTTTGCTGCAGACCCCACATCAACATTGAGATATTCTATTCACTTTCATCTAAAAATATTATCCATGAATGTTTCTGTCTCTGGTTAACTTTAGAAAATTATAAAAAAAAATAAAAAAAATTCCAAAACAGCCATTGAAGAGATTTAACGAATTCTATGTTTGGATAACTTTATAAGCAGGGGTGCACATAACATTTTTGGTCTGGTTCTCAAAGGAGTTCTTGAAGATGTTGCTTGATGCTCACCTTTTGCACTGCATGAAGCAGACATGTTTTAGGTCATTGTCATCACTTGCATCCACTTTATTTTGAATTGCAGGTAGCATCCTCCATATTTTCAACAGCCTCTTGCCTCCATGCAGACCATCTAATATTGTGAAACTCCCCTAATTTGACAAAGGCAATGCTATTCTCACCACATATCTTCTTTAATTGTTCTGTTCTTTTTGCACCCCTTTTCTGTAAATAACAGCTTCGTAACTTAACAGTGGGGCAAGTAAATGTCTTGCAGTATGGGACCTTTGCGATCAGCTGACTTGGCGCTGTTTTAAGGATGTGGGCGGTACACAGAATATGCACAAGGGAATTCACGATTTCCGAAATTTCTCACGAAATTTGGGAATGACCCCTTTGTAAACTCCAACATTGACTACAGCTTCATGTGCAGACCGAAGCTAACTTCGTCTTTCACTCATCCCATAAACCACAAGCATGGAAGAGCTGCAGAGGCCCCTTTACTATGTCCTGTGCCGTTCGATTCACAACTTAATTAATTACTTAAAATCTCCATTGTTAGACAAAGACACAATGTACACAGCGGTGGTACGCTGTTATTGTGAATTTTATCAGCTCTGACAACAAAGAAAGCATCACATGCTGTCTCTGCCTCTTTGAAAGAGTCACACATCCTTATCTTTTCCCAATCCATGGTTAGTAGTTATGGGTCATCCGTACTGTTACCCTTTGCTGTCAATATGACAGGCAAAGAATAGAACCCCATCCATACAGCAGTTAGCTCCTTGTGTCACGTTGATGCTGGCCCATTTGGTAGAGGCTCACAGCTTTCTCTCCTTTTCTCCCTGCATAGAGCTCTGTCTTTCAGGTCGCCACAGAGGTAGGAGAACACAACGCTTGCTGCACTTGTCCTCCCAGTCAAACCCCGCCCCCCAGAAAAATACAAAGACCTGTCTGTGCCCACTATGACCTTGGCCCATGTCTCCTTAACCCCTTACATACTTGTTCACTACACCAAATCCTTACCTACTGACGCCCTTGTCATGCCATGTGTTTCCTTCCTTTATGCCAGCCGCCTCGAGAACAAACCTCAAGGCTCACCAGCTTTTCCTGTACTAAGCTAAACCACGATAACTGCTTCTCAAGGTTCTGGCCTTGCCTCTCCTTACTCTCCCCCGTCTTCCTGCAGAGCTTAAGAGCAAAGATCAGTTATATCAAAGATTTAGTAAGAAGTTTGCCACTCTTTACAGATCCGTGGGGATTAAGGAAAGGTAGCATACAGTAGGCGGGATGCTGCATTTGGTTATTGTGAAGGAGCTACTGTAATAAATCACAGTCACTTCATTGTGTGCTGAACCCTAATACCCAGGAATGTGGACTTTTTCCTGGCATGATGCCTGACACCCCTCTCTGTGTCCGGTGATGATGGGGGTGATGTTGGTAGTGGGCGGGGGAACTCAAGTAAATGTCACCGTGTGGGAGTAACAATGTATTCCTGTTTTTTTTTCAGGGTGCCTAGTGAGGGAGAGGCCAGTGCCAGAACAGAAACACCAAGGTGAGAATTTGAGACATAGATCACACAGAGAGCCTGTAACAAACCTCTGCCTTCAACGTCTGTCTCCACTTCTCTCTCTGCTCTTTCTGTCTTTCCTCTGTTGTTGTAGAAGTGTGTCAGGTGATAGTAAGGACGAAGGAGGTCGGGACTCCAAACCTCGCTCGCTCCGTTTTACCTGGAGCATGAAGACCACCTCCTCCATGGAGCCCGCCGACATGATGAGGGAGATCCGAAAGGTTCTGGACGCCAACAGCTGCGATTACGAGCAGCGCGAACGCTTCCTGCTTTTCTGTGTCCATGGCGACGCTCGCCAGGACAACCTGGTACAGTGGGAGATGGAGGTGTGCAAGCTGCCCCGACTTTCACTCAACGGCGTGCGCTTCAAGAGGATATCAGGCACGTCCATCGCCTTTAAGAATATCGCCTGCAAAATTGCCAATGAGCTCAAACTGTGACAGCAGATGGAGTCCCAGTCAGTCTTTGGTGAGCTCTAGTTTCGGTCTCATCTCATCACTGGATTAGTGTTGACTTTCAGGACAAAACTCAGCACTGAAGGTCCTCACCGTGCAGAGTCAGGGTGGACTTGGCTGGTAACGTGCAATGCTGGCCATGAATGTAATGTACAGGGTAGTGGATCCGAGAAATATCGCAAGGTTTAACCTCTGTGATGGAGAGATAGATAGCAACAACAGCTACCACCCCTCCTTTTTCTTCCGTCCTGCCCTTTATCTCTGTCATCAGCCCGCTGCTCCCCATTATAGGACTCACTCATGTAACACATGCAGTATGCAACTGAAGGTGATCATCCTGCAATAATGTTTTCAATCTCTTTTTTCGAAAAAGCCTACTACAAGATCTACTCTCCTCACTAAATAACCATTAGAATTATTGAAAACTAAAATAGCCGCTTTTCCACCTATGTTAAGTCAGTATATAGATCAGGCCGGAGCCTATACTAAAACTATGTAAAAAGAGAATTGTACTGTATGCATAACATCTGCAGGTACTGTACTGTATATTGATTTTACGTTCTGTACAGAATTTTATTGTCAATAATGTCTTTTTTCATGGGATTTCAGTTCTTTCCTAATATAATTGACGTCTCTTAAAGCATTATCCTTTCAGTCTGTGACTTGTTTTTTTTTTTACTCTTGTTTTTTTTAAGAGCCACCATATGAAAATAGTGTTTTTAATTTTATTTAAAGAGCACTAAGTTATTTTGTTGAAAATTAAGGGATGTGCTCCCTTGCCTTTTATGTTATATTTTATTTGCCTGTGGAAAAAACACACTAAGTTGCACCACATAGACTTGAGTAGTAACTTCAGTTAAAACTGAAAATGTGTTCACTTTATTTTCTCTCAGCAGCAGGTCAGTGATTTGGAGATCCTGCTGCAATTGCACAAGTTTTCCGGGGTGATGTGTATGAACATGAGAGTTGGCACCTGTATTTCTTTTCGTGTTAGTTTGGTAGTCCTCAATTACAAAAGGAGCAGGGATAAATTGGTTTACTTTAGAAAGCAGAGGAGACGCCATCTTTATCCAAAGGACTGGAGATTCATGAAAAGTCAAACAATCACCATGACAGAAGCCGTTTGTCTCATTGAGCCTTTTTGAAGAGCCTGATTTAGTCCTGCCACTAGTTCGATTATGCAGGTACTTGTGTATCTCCTTGCTTGTGTTTTTGTTTTTTTAATTCAGCTGATTTTACTGTATTTATTCCATTACATTGTAATGTGCTGCTTTGTAGAACTGAGGCGTGCACTTTGTTGGAGAAAATAAAAAGGATTTTATTTGTTTGTATTTATTTTATTTATTTTGTGAATTACACAACTAACTTCAAGATGACATTTTCCCTCAAGCAATGAAGTAGATGTGTTAGTAGTATGTGTTGTTTTCCTTTAGGACCACATATCAGCATTTTACACTGAAGCAATGTCATGCTACACGCACCAGTGCCAGCCAGGAGCTCAAATGAGATGTAACATTTGATAATGTGCACCTTTATTGACTCGAATAGCATGGCATTAGTCATGAACGTAATCCTAATCATGACATGATTGATGTATTTTGCATACATGTTAGTTAAAGGTAAAGCATTATGAACAATATCCTCAGTTTTCATTGCAGTTTCTTTCAGTGTGTGAAAATAGTTCCATGTTTGCCCAAAATGTTTTCCATACTTTTTATGAAAAACTGTATTTTCAATTCTTTAAAATTTATAAACTATTAACAATAAAAATGTAAGTCACAAGAATTTACAGGTAGATTTTCACACATTTCTCTTGATATTTTCCAATTTATAAACACGTCAGTCTCCACAACAAATTTGTATTTAACTGGTATGGTCCCTCTTAAACTTACAAAAACATCTTTTATAAATCTTGCAGTGTACAAGTGGAAAGACAGAAAAAATTGTAAACATTTCATTTTGGCAGACTTGTTCACTTTATACGTGTTGATAGGAAAAAAGTGTACCATTTCATTATTACTTTCTGTAGATAAATATATGAGATTACAAAGGTATAAACATTGCTGAGTCACATGAAAGCTGAACACAAAAAAACCCCAAAAAACTAGTGGCCAATGCAAGACTTAATGGATTAATGTGCATGGATGCTTCATTCATCAGGTTGGGAGAGCCTGTGTGAGGTCGTGGTCATGCATTAATGTCTCAACAACATAGATCTAATCCAAACTTGAGTGGCATGCATTGAATTCAACATGTATCTCAGTCAGCTATATTTGGTTGAGATACATGCATGTGTCATGCACTGATTGCAATGGAACATTAAAAAAAGAAAATAGTAATACCTGCCTTGCTCAAGTTAGGATCACCTTATAATTCCTTTCTGTGTTGTTCAGCAGTGGGTCACCTGCAACAGCCATCTCTAAAAAAAACAGTCAAACTACCAGCGAACCTTTCAAGAAAACAATGACTCAGTTGCTCAGATCAATGATCAGATGCTCATAAATCTGAGTCTTTCCTTTGAAACTTGAGGCCAGCAGGAATTGCCGGTTGTCTATGGAGACCGGAGAGAAGGCCCTCGGTGCCTGGATGTTCAGCTCCTGGAAATGGACAAACTCCCCCTTCTTGGCATCCCAGCGGTACACCTGGGTGAAAGAGTAATCGTTGCCCAGGATGGCGTACTGCCAGCTGCCCACACTGAAGGGCTGAAACACCATGGAGCCACGAGAGGGCATGGTTTGCAACTCTCTGAAGAGGGCTCCGTCCCAGCGCATCACTTTGGAGTCGCCAATGAAGCGCGTCAGACAGATGAAGAGGTCTGATTTGACTTGAAAATGCTTCACGGCATAGACATCCTCCATCTCTGGGATGTCGGTGCGTCTGTCAAATATCTTGGTGCTTTTGTTCCACTGGTAGATGACCGGTCTCTGGGAGCTGCTGGACAAAATCAGGTGAGGTTTGGAGGATATCTCCATGTACTCCACATCAGTGTCCCGGTACCATGGGTGGAGTGATTGGTGAGAGTAAAAACCATTGCCGTTCCACTTGTAAATAGTGGTGGAACCGGCCTTGGAGCTGTCTGCTATGACGAAAAAGGATTCTCCATCAATACGAAATGTCTCAACATCGTTTGGTTTGCGGATTTTAAGGATGTCAATGCCTTGGAGCTTGATGAACTTGTTGGCAGAGTTGTCTCGCTTATAGATGTGTGAGCCACCAAACAGCTGAGCCACAATGATAAAGAGCTGGTTGTCAATCACCAGAGGTTTGCAAATCACTGTGGACGTACCTGATGGAGAGACACAATGCATAAAATCAGTGACTCTTACTGAAGCAGCTCAATCAAAGGCACATAACAACTCATACTCACTGTCAATATCATCATAGTTTCTGAAGACCATCTCCACATGATCCCACTCTAGGAAGCTGCATTTCCCAGTGAATGGCTGGGCAAACACCACATACCGGTCATTCCCAAAGGAAAATTCCTCAACCGATATGGATTCAAACTTTAGGGACTGGTAAGAAGCAAACTCTGTGAGAGAAACAAGATCACACTTTAAATAAGATTAAAAAGTGAGAAGAGGATTTTAAAATCAAAACGACATCATGACTGCACTCCACCTGTGGTGATGCAGTCGAAGGACTGTGGCACCAGATCATTGATCTTCTTGTCCAGCTGTGAGGCCGGGCCTTTGCAGTAAATCTGATCCACTGTGGCATTGGTGCTGTACATCCACTCCACCAACCACTTCAGCTTACAGTCACAGGTGAACTGGTTCCCTCGCAAGTCACTGACAGGAGAAAACAACCGAAATGACTCCCAAACCCTGAAAGGCTACTTGGAATCCTCTCAGCTCTTTGAATGGATTTTATTTGACAATGCTGCAGTTGCTGACGTATGACTGCTGGCTTTGCTCTCTGGCCCTCACAGTGTCAGTCTCTTTTCTCATTCATAACAAGATGGAGTATGAGGCAGAACTGAACCTCCTCAGTGGGCAATAGATGGCAAACTATCTCTTCCTCACTGCCATATATAATTTTAATAAGGTAAGAAGCACCACCCACACATTTTTCAAGCCCTGGCGGAAGTGGAATAATGATACAGTGTTCTATATAAAGAAGAAGTCATTGCACACGATAGCATACAGTATGGTTTCATTTATGTGACACTATGATAGCTCTTTGGTTCCAGAAAATGCAAGATCAAAAATCATACTTACACTTTCGTCAAGGCCTCAAGACCCTTGAACAAATCTTTTGGCAGAGTCTCCAGATTATTGTATGCCAAACTCCTGAAAAAGAGGAAACAATGGCAGCTGTTCTGTGATAGTTGATCAGATATGTTACTTACTGTTTCTTGTTTCATCTCTTCAACAGAATTCCTCCCCTCCTTCCCAGACACATTTTCCACTGTTTGTATGTTAACTTAGAAGTGAAGGTTCTGGTGCTCCTTCATAAAATCTAAATGTGGATGGTGTTATGCATGGTTTTCTTAGTGGGATGTTAGGATATCTGTTAAAGAGCTTGGCCCCCTATAATACCACTCTGGAGACTGAAGGAAGGAGCATTCCTTATTGTGAGTTTGAGGAAACATTGAGCTATTTTTAAAGCTGCTTCCTCAGCCATCTTAAATCTTTGTCTGCCACAAAAATTAGGGGAAAAAATATCACTTTTCAGGAAGCTGCTGTAGTTTATTGACTTTGTTTTCTTAGCGCTTTATCTTAAATATCTGGACATCATCTTGTGTTCATGCTCAACTCCCCCTTTTTCATGTCTGTGTAAAATAAAATAAAATGGGTAAATCGTGAGAATTACGTTACTGAATCTGTGACAAAATGTTTATATAATGGGCCCTGTGCTTTATTTTTTATGAAGATTTATTAAGTTAGACAGTGAAGGTGATAGGAATTGTTTGTAATCATATTAACAGTGGCACAATGTCCATAGAAATATCTGGAGCAATAAATGTCGTGTGATACTTTTTGTCAACATTTTTTCCCTATATCAGGGATATTAAAAATTCCCCTGGTACAAATAACACAAAGCGTCTTTACATTATTACAAAAAAACTGTCAGTGATGAGACTCTCAATTAAAATCAGCCAGACATTGCATCATCTAACTGTTACTTACAGATGTACTAAGGTCTTCAGTCCACGGAAAGCATTTGGTGAGATCGAACTGATTTGGTTGTTTTCGATGAACCTGGAAAGGTGTTGAATAAATAGATGATGAGGGAGAATGTCTGATGTTACAGAAACAGCTCCCAGTATTAATGGCTGTAATCTATACTCACAGATACTCCAAGTGAGGAAGCCCGAGGAAAGCATCCTCGTTTACGGACTCCAAGTTGTTGGCTGTGAAGAGGCTGTGCAGAGAGATTCAGAATATTTCACTATTCCTATTCACAAATCTTTTAACAACGAGCTGTTGTTCCACATTAGAAGCTCTATACTCTGAAGTAAATGACCTGTGATGTAAAACCTTCACCTCTCTTCTTAATAGTGACACAAATACATCAAACACAAGGATTTTGAAGGTCTCAATCAATATACCCCAGGAGACAGGGGACTCCCTCTTCATATACACCCATTCTCTAATAATGTGTAGCATCAGCGGAGGGGGGGATGTCTTGAACATTAAACATGGCGTTGATCACCTCACATTGACAGCATGTAACAAAGAAAGAGGAACAAAAAAGCTCCGGAGAGATTTCTCACAGGAGATGCAGGGCAGGCGTGTGGATGAAGCTCTCCTTCGGGATTTCAGTGAATTCAGACTTGACGAATGATCTGCATAAAGGGACACGACAAACAGACACACACTGATCAGCTTTAAATCAGCATATAGGCTGTCTCAGTTATTCCAGTCTGCTTGTTGGATAAGCATGACTCTGCAGGAACAGCGTCCTAACCTGATATGGTTGTAAATCTCTGTAATGGAAAGAACTGTTTGGGAATTTATTATGCCACAAAAATAAATGACTTACAGTGATATGACATCGGGTGGGAAGATGCGAGGAATCAGCGCGGCTCTTTCGCACAACGCGTTATCTTTGGTGCATGTACATGATGGGGGACAGCGGGGCTGCTTGGCTCTCTTGCTGTCCACTACAAGCAAAACAGACGCCACGACAAGTAAGCCGAGCCAGGGCGATCTTATGGGCATCTTGCGTGTATTTTCCATCCTAGCGAACCGCTGCGGCCACGACCTGCGCGTCAAACAGCCCTGCACATGAACCACAGTCTCCTATTCCACCGCTGCTGCTGCCTGGAGGCCAAACGACGCGCTGTCCGCTGTTATTTATCCCCGCGCCACCGCCTCCGCTGTGGAGATGATGAAAACCAGTTCGTCCACAGCGCTGGAATTACACTACACACCCAGACACAAAAGCCGACTTTCCCTGAGACAAAAATACAATCTAATAGAATTCGCTCTGTAGTGGCTCGAGCTCACCGAACTACCAGCTGGCGCGATGACAAACGCGGAGTGACGGCAGGTGGGGATCCCAGCGGGATCATACGGTTCATCTCCATCCAAAACCACGCCTATGATTTCAGCAAACGCCACAATCTCTTCTTGTCAAGTTTTTTTTTTTTTTCGAGGATTCCGCCCATAGGCAACGGAATTGTGTCATTTATGTTGAATCAGCCCCGAATGCAGCCCTGACATGAGCCACCGGATTGTGGCGCAGACGCACACGGGCTTTATATGCGGGAAGCGGGTGGGGAAACCCGATGAAGATGAATTGTCGTCATGGAAATAAAGCTGTAGTGTTTGCTCTTTGAGATCCACACTGGACCGTCAAAATCCTGCAATCACATTGCTTGAATTATTAATGTAATTAAAACTTTGCGTTTTCTTCTTTTAATTTTTTTTTTCTTTTTTCCCTGGTCTGCACGCGGTTACCATGGCGACTGGTTGACGCAAAATGTGGCTGCCCTGTATTGGAGGGGTGTGGGGAAGCCCTTCTGTCATCCTGACATCTGCTCTGCCCTAATCAAGCGAACCCCATCCCCCTCATACCCCTCACAAACAAAGGACAGGTCTTTGCTCCCATCCTGTGCTTTTCGGCACGGCTTCAATAAATAAAAATAAAAAGCCCACTCCTTTCTATTTTTTTTTTATTACTATTGCAAATAATTCCCTTCACAGTTTCGTTACAACATTTTCCTCTGCAGTGTGGGCTTCTTCTTCCTCATCTAATTTCTCCGAGCCCTCCAGAGTTGCAAGATTAATATGTTTATTCTCTGTGCACAAGGCTGCTTGCGTCAGAACTTTCTGGGAAGAAACATGTGCAGTAGATTTAAAAGGTCTCTGTATAAATAGCCTACATGCTGCTTTCTGTGCCTGATGTGATTCCACCATTTAATATCCAGTCTCTTTGGTGTGATAGTACAATTTTGCCTGTAAAAATGAAAGCAGGGCATTTAATGATGCAGGGTCATGATCTGGGAGGTTGTGTGCTTCTTTACTGTTTTGCAAGGATCAGACAAATAATGAAGGTATTACCAATGAGGGGGATGCTTTAACCTCCAAAGACCTGGCGTCGACATGCGTGGACATCACATTTTGGGTTGTCTATACCATAATACTTAATTCTGCTTAAAGGTTGAATTAAAAATGCATACCAAACAAGAATTTGGGTCTTAGGAGGTTCAAGGATGCTGCTTGTTTTTGAGGGGAAATATAAAGACATAAAGACATATGTGCACCTTTGTAAACAGCCTACAAGGAGGGATTCTATATTTCTTGTTCATGTACTCTTTGTAAAGTTGCTGTGAGATGGGGACATCCATAGTCTGTACAGTGCATTTTCATTTGATGAATGAATATCAAGCAGAGCCCGGTTGCATTTCACACAGGTGTCACAGGTTTCTCGTAAGCTTGTTAGTAATTGACTATAAGGTGATGTTTGGACAGCCCTGTTCTTTAAACTCTTTAGTCGGATCTAAGTCGTGACCATAGTGCACAAAGAGGCATGTGGGCTGATCATGGAATTAATGACACTCCAGGTTACCATCAGGAACTCAGAAACTCTTACTACTCATTAATCACTGTGCTGCAGGTCATATATCCTGGCATTACACCCATGCTGCTACTGAAATGAACCACACATTGCTAAATTTATACAATCATGACAGCCCTTGTTCCATGTTTGCAAATAGGATAAGATGCACTTTAAATGCACAAGGCTGCGTGCGTCAGACCTTTCTGGGAAGAAGGATGGTGCTTGTTTTTGAGGTGAAATATAAAGGAAGGAATTATGGACGAAGAGAAGCTGGAGGGAACAGATTTAACAAATCTGTTTTTCATGGGAAGCTTTGGGACTAAATGGAGAACAGTGGATTATTGTTGTGCTGCAAGAAGATGGGTAGTGTCTGTGCTTCATAAATGCCATCATTCATCACCAGAATAGAACACACACTGTCCAGAAGTATTCCACCACAGCGACATCCACTGCTATCCATATGGCTGAGAATGGTGTTCCTGACTTTTAGTTTTGGGATCTGTGTTTTTTTTTCTGTAACATAGAAACAGCATGACCTCAGTAACATACTTCTGTAACCAAGCAATATCTTATTTCAAAGCAAACAATATCTTTTTTGAGATGTAGGTGATTTGAGGGTGGATACCACTCCCCTTGTTTGCAAAGAGACCAAATTGCCGGCCCCTTGTTAACCTGCCACCCCCCTCTCCATCCCCTTGTGGCAGAGAGCGTGCAGGGTCTGACTCACTGATCCAATATCTGTCTTAGGTTAATGCAAGTTAGAATCCATGCCCCCAACCATGGCCCTCATCACATCACTAGTCAAACTGTGTTGCATATTCATAAAGCCAGGGTGCTGTCTGGGGTGCTGAATTAGCAGTCAGATTTGTATTGTAAACCTGCATGTTTCTGTCAGGGGTGGCATGGTGGTGCAGTGGGTATATGTTGCCTCACAGCAAGAAGGTCCTGGGTTCCAATCCACCTGAAAACCTGGGGCTCTTCTGTGTGGGGTTTTCTTGTTCTCCCCGTGTCTGTGTGGGTTCCCTCCGGGTTCTCCCACCACCAAAAATGTGTAATACAGATGAATTGGTGACTCTAAATTGCCCGTATAGGCGTGAATATGAGTGTGAATGGTTGTTTGTCTTTCCATGTGGCCCTGCGATAAACTGGCAACTTGTCCAGGGTGTACCCCACCTTCCGCCCAAAGTCAGCTGGGACAGGCTCCAGCCCTTCCCGTGACCCTACACAGGATAAGCAGTTACAGAAAATGAATGAATGAATGAATGTTTCTGTCAGTTTCATCTTAGATCTCTCATATTCTCCGAACTATATACAATAAATGCTTAATTGTATTCCATATTGTAGCTTATATACTCTATAGTGTCACCTTCATGACCAAATAAGCAATGTGTCATCACAGAAGTACAAGACGATCATACTGTATATATAGACACACTGCTGCCTGCAATATTCTTATAATATTCCTATAATATTTAGAGGATCACTGTCGGTGCTGCTGAAAATACACCGCAGACTAAGCGTGGGAAGTGTGCATGAGTGTATATTTGGCCTTTCTGCCAGACTGTCTTCCCTGATGGACTGACCTCCCCACTAGAGGGAAATGTAGACCCAAGGTAGGGCCTGTCAAAGGTGAAATGATGTGTGAGGACTTTGCTCTTTAAAATGATTTCCAACAATTAGTTCCACCTTAAGAAGAAGAACTTTGCTCGCTTAAATTTGCTGCGACTTTGGCGTCCACACTGCAGGCAAAAAAGTTTTATCTTGCAACGCTCTATTTTAATTTAATGATTTTTCATTTTGGTGTACTTATTATTATTATTATTATTTTAATTCCAATTGTCTACAAAACACATTATGGTACAAAATATTATATACATTTCATGCTGCTCCTTCACCTTTCTCCCTGCAGTGAAAGCAGCACATTAAGGGAACATATTCCTGTTTTGCTGTTTGACCTCTGGACCCACATGCTGTCTTAAGGTGTCCAGTGAGTCCACAAAGCCGGCTTACCTCCCATGACGTGAATGACGGGATTTTGTAACTGAGATACATTCTTGTTCCAGTATGAACTATGAAGTTTGCCTGCCACGTGTCCGTCACCTGCCTGAGACAATCATATCAAGGGGATGATCACTTCAGGCAGCGACACGAGAAAACCAGTCTAAGTTACTTAGCTTAATGATTGTCTGGCTGTATAGTACTGTACTGTAGTGCAGGGAAATGCTTAAAAATGAATTAAATTCATTAAATACATTTGCTTAAATAAATTAAGTCAAAGGGAAAATCAAGCAAAAAAAAACATACCATTAACATAATATTAACATTTTCTTACCCTTAATAGTTTACTGTAAGATGCAGCAGGGATACCTTTTGCCTGGATGGGATCTACCAGGGATATTCCACTGCAAACATCTGACAATCATCCCAGAAGAGGTCAAATTACATGCCACACAGTCAAAGGGCATGACTGTGCTTGCGCACTTTAAACAGCCAGTAAACCCACACAGACAGACATATGTGCACCTTTGTAAACAGCCTACAAGGTGGGATTCTATATTTCTTGTTCATGTACTCTTTGTAAAGTTGCTGTGAGATGGGGACATCCATAGTCTGTACAGTGCATTTTCATTTGATGAATGAATATCAAGCAGAGCCCGGTTGCATTTCACACAGGTGTCACAGGTTTCTTGTAAGCTTGTTAGTAATTGATTATAAGGTGATGTTTGGACAATCCTGTTCTTTAAACCACTCTTTAGTCGGATCTAAGTCGTGATCATGGAATTAATGACACTCCAGGTTACCATCAGGAAACTCTTACTACTGAGTTATCACTGTGCTGCAGGTAATATATCCTGGCATTACACCCATGCTGCTACTGAAATGAACCACACATTGCTAAATTTATACAATCATGACCGCCCTTGTTCCATGTTTGCAAAATGGCTAAGATGCACTTTAGATGCACAAAACTGGTATCATTTGAAAATAAACTTTATTGACACATTTTCATGTATTATACATGATGCTATTGCACATATAGTTATGTATTTAACGCTATACATGAGTCACACTTCTTTGCAGTCGTTACATTTCCCATGATTCAAAGTTCTCATGTTAAAAAGCAAACAAACAATTGCATCAGAGAAGCGATACAATAAAATCTGACATTGTTCTGCTATATGCTATCCATGTCACAAACTCTGTTTTAGACATTGCGAAAATAAATCTTAACATTTCAGCTTTAAGAAATCCTATCATGTCACAATGAATGTCTTGCTTCACACACAAACAATATCATTTCTTTTACACAGGCTGACTTTGAATCTGCCTGTTGCAGTGTTTCCACATGCACCTTGCTGCGTCCTGTACGCTGGACACGCTGACTTATGAGCAAGTGGCAGTATTTTTACTTTACATAAGCAGGGGATTTAAAAAGGAAAGCCTAGTGACTCCCAGTGGCTTATAACCAAATCCACTTCAGTCAAATCTTCTTACATCTTTCAACCATTTGCCAGGAACATATGTTTGATATTTTAAAAGCACCACTTGCAATAAAAAAAGCAGTATTTTGTTTTCAAATAAGCTCTTTCTCAACAAAATAAGTGCATGATATTGCAGTATTTATATTCCAAAAATACTTGCAGCCTAATATTTCTATTCACATCAGGACCACAACCAAAGTAAGTGAGCTAAATATCCTTATGTTATATTCAGTATAAACATTTATGATAAAATACAAACTCTTCTTAATGATTCACATAATTCTTTGAGTATATACAAGCATAATGTTGAATGAATGTTTTCATAGCATTACATACAAACTGTATGTGTTCCAGACTGGTGCTAATTAAAAGAGCTTTCTATATTAGAGGATATGAGAACTACAGACTGTAGTTTATAAAAATAATTTATGAATTTTGCATAATTCTGTCTCTTCTCGTCTGTGAACACATGCTCATGCGCATACACACTGTATAAATACACATACAAACATTTATAACTGGAGGTCTAGCAGATGACACACGTCTTTGACTTCCCGCCATCTTGTCCTGTGAGAGGAACAAATGAGCAAGACCGTGAGAAGGGGAGGAGTGACAATGCAGAATGAGCAGGAGGGATGTCATTTCGAACTTCAAACTCTCACCTTGACCGCCTCCCAGCCTATTCTTCTCATCTTCGATCGCCTTCATCTTAGCCTGGTGGACGTCTGCGAGAGCTTTCCACTCTCCCCTGTTAATATTCATCCCCTCGAACATGGGTTTGATCTCTGTGTGGAAACGAGCGAACTCCTGCAAGCATGCAGATTCGTGTGAAAGTGCGGCTACAAAACATACACATAATAATAAAGATGTTCATTTTTCTCTTGGCACCTTGTACACAAAAGCGCAGACAAAGTCGATGAAACCACACTGCATTTTAGGCAGCTCATCGGCGTGATTTCTGTCCATCATCGGCTAAAGAGGAAGAAGCAAGAGATGATGATGATTATGACTCTTTCATGACGCACAAATATAGACAACATACAAACTATAGCTCTTACAATAGGCTGCTGCTCGAGAACTGTCCTTTCAAGGTCTCCCTGCTCCCAAAATTCTGCTGCCACCATTAGAGCAACCTAGAAACATAAGAACCAATAAAAGAATCAGTTAATTGATGCCTTGCAAGCAGGTGACAAGTCTGAAGAAGGGAACACACCTTGCTTTGAACCTCCCATGGCTTTGTAATGGCTGACAGATCACAAGCTGTCATCATCATCGCCCTGCAGAAAATACGATACCGCTGAAGTACATTTTTGAATGACAGCATTTAAGTGGCTACGTGACATGATAAACAGGCATTTACATGATAATTTCCTTCCTGGTTGGATTGTTGGAGATGTAGTTGATCTTCTCCTTATCGTCTGCAATTCCCTCCATATTTTCCACAATTTTCTGGAACATCGTTCTCTTCCTGAAAGATGAGAGAGTTGTCAGATGTTTTCTTTCAGTCTTTGAATGTAATTACTGCCTATGTATGAGTAGACAAAAACTCCTGATATTCCTTACTTAAAGTAGAGGGCAAGATCAGTGGCAATTATGCAAACTTCAAACAGATGCTGCACCGTCTCAAACTGACGCTTCTGAAGGTTTTGGAAGATATTGAGGTTCTGTGAACAGCAGTGCAGAAGAATGATGTAAGACAGCAGCCAACATTTCAGTGAGTTCCTGCTATAAAATGTAGATGGTTACAGTCCAGCATGAAAAACAAACAAACATTAGCAAACAGACTTTTATCTATTTCAAACCACACCTACTGTTAAACACAGAAATATAAAGTATAAAGACTCACCTCATCCGCCATTAGGGTCTTGCTGTACTCAAGGTGATGTCGCTCCATCACTGAGGAGCTGTGCAGTTTTGCCAGTGGAGATAAACTCCTACAAGAGTTCAACAGAACCAAATTTTTACCATGCCATTTTAAATTTATTTACCATCGATTTGTCATTAGTGTTGCCTGGAAATGACCAAAAACATCTTACTTTGTCTGGTAGAGATTGTTGGTTCCTCTGTGGTCAATATCGTGGCAGAATCCTGCAGCAACCATGGCAAAGGCCTCGAGATCAGAGTAATACCTCTTCAGTTTACCAGTCTGAGTAGAGAGGAATGGAGAATAGAGAAGAATAGAGAAGACACTGTTTTATGACAAACCGTAGAGTAAATAAAAAAAATATTGGTATGAGAAATCAGACTCACAAGCAGCAGCGTGAACATGGTCTGTCCAACATTGAAGCCGTGTCTCCAGTTGTGGTAGGTGATGTCACGGTAACCCCTGCGGACGGTGTACATCCATCGTGTCAGGATCTGCACAACAGAAGTGACACAAAAAATAAGAAGAAGAATTCATTCTGCACCAAAATGTGTGTGTGATGAGTTTGTGTTTTATGGTGGAACAAGTCGGAAGGTGGAGGGACTGTGGTAAGTCCATGCAGGTTTCTTGACTACTGTACCTCTGCTGGGACTTTGAATTTCTCTATCACCCCCAGCTCAAAGAAGCAGCGGATACCACACTTGATGAGCTCAAGCTCTGACAATGGGAAGTCACTGAAGCGGAACTCGTGCAGCTCCACGGTTTTGGGGTCAGGAATGTTGGCTTTCTGCACATCAGAAATACAAAATAAGGAGTCAGTTTTATATTCAAAGGACATGAGGAACACAGTCGTCCACATATCACAGTGCTTACCAACAGTTTGTACATCTCCTTCTGGTCACAGTCCTCTGGTGCACTGCCAAACTTTTCTTGAGTGTTCTGCGAGGAAATTGCGAGTTAAAAGGGAGCTTGATCTACTCGTCTCTTTTCAGTCTGGATGGGGCTGCAGCTTACCAGAATGGTCTGAACGTCATTCAGTGTGGCTTTTGTCTGGTACATGAGCATTTCTTGGGCAATGTCTTTGCTCCACTCTGTTCTGTTCAGTTTGTCATATGTGTCGCTATTCAGGGTGGACCAGCCAAGGAACTGGGTTAGAGCCTGGAGACATGGAGGCAAATACAAAATAATTCATTCAATTCTGTACATTCTGTACAGATTATGTATTATTACCTAAGTATTTCACACAAGCTACTGCTGACGTTAAATTCTAAATATAGTAAAATGAAAACTCTACATGTAATCAAAAAAATGTATGATTTAACTTTTTATAAGTATACTAATATATTTCATAATTGTACATATAGTGCAATTAATATAAATTGTATCTAATAAGAGAGTGTATTATAACAGTTTTAGGAAAACATAATATTGAAAAGCTTGAACAGCAAGAAAAAAGAAAAAGTTATTTTTCCATACTTCTGTAATCTGTTCATCGTTCTCGTCAAACGGTTTGCCATCATTTCTGTTGAAGAAAGTGGCAACACCAACAATCTCTTCCTTTTTGTTAACAATGGGAAGGGAGAGGACGTTCTTAATCCTCCATCCAGTCTCATCCACTGCCTCTTTCTGTCCAACAAATACGACAGAATATCAAGGCAATTTTTTTGTGAAAAACAAAGTGAATTCCACTGGATTCTAGCTGTCAGGAATGAATGTCTCACCTGAAATGAAAAGTACTCGTCTGCCGCGGGATTCATCATGTTGCAGATCTACAAGTAAAAATGTTATAACGTTTGTGTTTGGACATCAGCAAATCATTTACATTATTTATTTAACTGCAGTTTGCATAAAATGGAGCAAAAGAGGAACTTACAAATCCATTCTCAGCAACATATGCGGGGAGTCCGCTGACTAGAGCCCAGTGGTCAGCAGGAGGGCCTCTGTGAGTTTAGAGGGACATCTTCTTATTAGACCACCGGTTAAAATATGCATCTAGGTCTGAATAATTAGATTAGATAGGTTCTACAGTACATCATCTTACTTACGGAATAACTTTAATCTCCTCTTTGTTCTCCAGCAAGTAGTCAATTATCTTGTAAAAGCTGATTTCCTGAAATTTTTAAAGATAAAAAGTGTTTTTTGATATTTTAAAATCTTCAGTAAAGCAATACAAAGCTCAGCTTTGGACTTACTCTGCCATCAGGTGTCTTGGGGCCTTTGTATGGCTCCTGTTCCCCTAGTTTGATTGCCCACTCATCAAAGAATTCCTGGTAAAGAAAAGGCCAAAATCATATTTCTACATATTCCATTATTAATTAATATTATTGCACAGGGACAGCAGTGTATGCAGCTGCAGATATCACTTCAGTGTAATTGTTGGCAGAGAAAATAGAACGTAAAGTCAAAGTTGAAGCTTTATTCAGACTTTCTTCTACGCACCTTTTCTTTGGTCATGTCCAGCAGTCCCACAGAGTATCTCTCACACTTGATATATGTCCTCACTGTGTACAAGGCTTTGTGAAACTGTCGCTCAATATCTGTCAATTCCTCAAATACTTTGCTGGCTGACCACAGCAGCACCTATAGCAAGGATAAGAATCACTTTTTAGGACTTTTATAGGGACTTTTAATTGGTGTGTCATTCCATTTATTGATTTTAATGCAGCTGAAAAAAGGATATATCTGACAAAAAAATGAAAAATTAATTCTCCAAAAACCTGAGCGTGCGAATTAATTTATTACTGGGTATGTTTACCTGACTTCTCCTGGACTCCACATCCCACATGTAGGAGGTGTGGGCTTGGAGAGTGACCACAGTAGCAAAGTTGACATATTTATTGAAGAGCTGTAATAAAAGAGCAAATAATCTAATTGTTTTATAAATCACATTCACATGTTGGACAGATTACAATCACTTTCTCTGACAAATCTTCTCATGGATGACCTCAACATCACAAAGAGGTCATGAAATAAGACAAGAAGACATGTCTGAGCTTCCCCCTAAAAGGATTATAAGTTGAGCTGTCATAACGGCGACCCAAAGAACTAAGTCGAGCCTCTAAATATACAGGTCAGAGACAGGAAGTTGGTGGGCTAAAGTAAGCTATTTCACCTCGCAAGTCAAGATAAAGATGTTGACCCTCTTACTGAAATTGTTTGTCTACAAGTGGTAAAACCCTGCAGGCCAACTAAGTGCAGTCTGTTTGATTTTGCCTGTGTGAGTCATTCTAGCAGACACACTAAAAATGAGCATTCTGCCCACTCACCTCCTGATCACTCTTAGAGAATTCATTAGCACCTTGTTTGTTTAGTGCCATGACAACACCGATGGGTTCCTTTCCATTCATGAGGGGAGCGGTAACCATGCATTTGGTGGTGTATTTGGTCTGCTTGTCCACAAAGTCACTGAAATGAGAGTCCTGAAAATAATGACAGTAGTTAAAGATTGAGTTCAAATGCATTGACCACAAGATGAATGTAACGTGTGTCCATTGCAGATCAATACTTTATTCATGGTTGCTTTTGCGCTAAGTTGCAAATCACCATGAGAAAAGAGACAATGAAGTGCAAATGAAAATTTAAGACGACTGTAATTAATGTTATTTGTAGCTACACAGATCAGTGATTCTGAATAAAGGGTGATAATAAAAGTCCTTGAATTTTGATTTCATGTTCATCACTTGGCAGCCTCTGCGCTGAACTACTTTAGGATTTAATAAGAGCATTACAAGATTAAACCACAGCCGTTCTCTTAAATGTCTCATCAGTAGTCAGCTGGGTTTGTTTCGCAAAGCTAGTTTATGTCATCTTTGTCATTAGCTCACCTTCTTAACGTCAGGAATATTCTGAGGCTTCTTGGAGTGGGCTGTCCATCCAACAATTCCCATGTCGGTGGGAAAAACAATTTCTACATTGGGGTTCACTAAATTTCTATCATATGGAGAATTGTGTGTCACATCGAAGAGGACTGTGGATAGCTCGGGTACTCCATTACGAGCTCTGTATCCAAAGTAGCTGCAGCGATCGGCCTGGATCAGCAGAGCAATCCTCTGGAGAATTTTATGCAGGACTTTTTCCATCGGCTGGTTGCCGTGCATCTCCTTTATGAGCTCGAATATGAACTCAGCCTCCTGGATGGTGGTGACATCCTTGTAAGAGGCTGGGTCTTTAACCTGGACCTGGTTGTTAAAGGCAGCAGTGATCACATCTGCCTTGACTTTCTTTTCGTAGTACTCCTTGGCAAATTGCGGGTTGTTGTTAAGGAACTTCTCAACACTGTCTTTGTCTGCCATGTTGTCCAAGAGTGAATGAACAATCCCCTCTGTAGCTGCACAAAGATGCTCCTCTCAGATAGGTCCAGGTAGGCAAAGCTAGAGGCCAGAGTAGAGGAGTAAAGGTAGCCTCCAGAAGATGTGGCAGCGCAGAAACTACTGAGACATGTCTCAAAATCCTCTATGAACACATGACCGAAGCTGCAGCTCCAACCTTCTCCACAGCAACAGAAGGTAGTGGCTTACTGAGTAAGGGGATCCCAGGGGGCACTAATAACTGTGACGCAAGAGTCATAAAGCCTCTGAGCTTTCTTAACTTGTAAATCCAACCACTTGTCATTTTAGAGGGACCAATCCCATCAGGTAATACCTGAGTTATAGAACCTGCATTATGACCTGCACGAGGAGCCAGAATCAAGACTATCCTTAATCCTGGAGTATTCCTGAATCTATCTGATAATATACTGAGCTCTCTGGCACATCTCTTGACTAAATATGCTGTGTATACTGATTTGGTTGCATCGTGGTGGAAAGACATGCTTTGTGATTTTAAGAGGGAAAGGATAATACCATAACAAAAATACAAGGCAAAGAGGGTCAGAGGGGTCATTGACCACTTGACCAAAGCAATATTTAAGTCTTATGATGTCTGAGAACCTTTAAACAGTTCCAGTGATTATTGTAATGATACAGTGACACCTGGCAAGCTGAAAGAACCGCACTACAGTTGGTCAATTCAGAGCAGGACTGACAGATTGATGTAAGGTTCAGTCCTATATTTGATGGAATGATCATAATTACAGATTTTTTCTCTTGCATTCGCTGTATTTGCAATGGCAGGCAGAGGAAGAGCCAGCATGAACATTACCGTATAGAACAACATGGTATCGGCAACATCAAACATCATGGTGACCCAGGCCGTTTCTGGCTGGGAGGAGGAAAGTGATGATGAGAACAGGGCTGCACACACTCAAGAGTGGCTAACTGGGGGGCTGTCTGTCTTAGGGACAGAACATTTTGCTACAACTTTTAGCAAACTGTCCAGACTGATGAAAAGACACAGAAATAAATAGAAAAACTTCCTTTCATCAATCAATCTATGCATACCTGCTCAGGGAAATCCAATTCATCAAAGTACATCAAGTTTCTTAAGCGGACTGAGTTTGAGGGACTATCCATACAGAGGTTGTTGACTAGCGTTTTTGCTCCAGCTGCTATCCGAGGTGGAGTCAAACATTACAGGGTGTTCTTTGTGCTTTTTTCATCCACTGTGCTTTCACCAAGAAGGTTATGCTTTCACTGGTGTTTCTTTGTTTGTTGGTTTGTCTGTCTGTCTGTTAGCAGGATAGCACAAAAACTTCATCAAGAATTGTGATGAAACTTGATAGAAGGGTTGGGCATGTCTTGTAGTCTTTTTTGTAATGCCTGGTATTGAAAATGTAGATGGTCACAAAACAAACAAACAAAAAAAAAATAAAAAAAATAAACATCTTCATGGATTTACCTTTGCCTCTATGACTTTCCATGAAGATGCGTCCTTATGAAAAGTTCCTGAAAGACCTTGCACATTAGGAGGTCTCTAAACCATATTAGCATCTTTTTCTAATGTCATTAGCCCAGGTTAACCCATGGTGGCACATTCTCTTTCATGTCCATGGCTGCTGCACTGACCTCTGATTCTCCATATTGTTGACTAGCAATACTAATCCATGACCTTAAATAGCACAGGAAAGGGATTAACTTACATAAGCTGTTTTGAGCTATTCATCTGGTTTGAACATTGTGAAACATGGGAGGGGTCAGACCTACAGCAATATGATTTGACACTGTATCACACAAACTGTGAGATGAGAATTCATGGAGCCACAAAAGTCAGGAGAATTTATCCTTGAGGTCCTTGAATATCTGCAGCAAATTTCACAGCAGTCGATCTAATAGTTGTCAAGATATTCCACTCAAAACCAGCAATGACAGTGTTTTTCAACTTAGTGGGTTAATTTTAAATAATCATTAGCACAACCTCATGAAATCAACACATGACTTAATTAACATAACTTGTATTTCTGGTTACACAGCCATGTTAGAGAAGATTCAGTATGGAAGAAGTCAGCTCAGCCTCTACGGACATCTACGTGGCTCAGCAGTTCTCTGCTATGACTGGCAGGACACAAGGATTGGCAGAGGGAACACATGAGGAAGCTGACATTCAGCAAACTGTCATGGGAGAAGGATGTCAGAGTATCCCAGGAGGACATACACGGTGGGTGTGCCACATTAAGAGCCGCAGTCCTGCTGGGCTCTCTAATACAAATGGAGTCATCCATAAGTTACTACATGTGATTAAATCAGCTTTTCAAGTTATGTTATAATTTTTAAAACAAAAAACATATAGCTGTGCAAATCAATATTCTCTAATGTTAAGAACAGATCGAATTAATATGTATTATGTCAAAGGGTTCACTCCTAGTGACACAGGCAGATTAAATGATCATGTATAACTCAGTTTCACTGAGCTATGTGACCTTATGGTTTAATTTGGATCACTGCTTTGATTTTCTGCCCTGCAACTTACTCTCATCAACTTAGTTTCCATTTTCAGATTGTGGTGGCTCATGTCGACCTGCTCCTTGAGCACCTCCTGCTCATCTTTGGCTTTTTGTATGAGTCCGTCATCCTAATCCTGCGTCTGACTCACTCGCTCAGTCAATGTAAAGAGAGGAGCAGAATATGAAAATGAAAAGTTAGAAGAAATTGCACATTGGCATTCACAATCAAAGATGTTAGTCTACAGTCACATCCACCACATAGTAAGAGATACGTGATTCTGACAGTGCATTGCAAGCTGCAGATTCTCTAGTAGTTGGCTACATGAGGGTAATCTCGATATCTTAAACCATGTTGTGTCAGTCTGTTGCCCTTGTTGCCCCAGTGGTGAGTACTTACTGCCCACTGGGCCCCTGCCTCACCATCTGAATGGTCCTCATTGTGCTGCTGTGACAGGGCCTGATGGGCTTTGTACAGTTGCTACTCCAGCCATATTCTGGCCTGAGTTGCCTCTCTCTCCTGGTCATATTCCAGCCACTGCTCTTCTCCAAGGCCTCAGGGGATTGAATTAAAGAATGAGAGGCACATAAGAGAGAAAGACAGAAAAAGAGTTATGCTAAGAGATGACTCTAAACCAGCCAGACATCTATACAAAGGAACCCATCCTCACTTAGAAACAAATGCACATACAGGGTGGAAAGTTAAATGTAATGAAAAATACACAAAAGTAGTGGAAAATACAAACAGAAAATACTTTTTATAGCAGTGTGGCAATCATGCAGTGCTTACATCATGACATGCGACATTGTGAAATGCCCTGACAAGGCAACAAAAAACAAAACGCAGGCACACTAGGATTTGGAGCATCAAGTTCTTTTATTATAGATGTACGCAAAGATATAGTTGAGGTTTTATGACGTCCACAATATCCAGAAAGTTAAATGGAAGATTGACACTTTAAACCAACTGCTGCCATCTAGTGATACAAACTGATATCACAGGTACAACAACATAGTATACAGCTGCAGGAAGGGCACAACAACTAGTTTCAGGGTGCTAATGTTGTGTACCCAGGCTGAATGTCACGACTTACTGGGATATTTGAACAGAACAGAACTGTTATTAATATTATTAGCAATACCTGAGCTTCTAACACATGACAAGTCAGATGTCTCCTGTGAAAGTGGTCTATTATGTGAATTCTGCACCTAAAGCTGGGCAAAACATCAATATTTACTATTAATGATCTAACAATGTATTGATATTATTGCAAAATCCAATTATTTATTAAAAATGAAACCTTTGTTGTAATTTCCCTAACTAAAAATATATTGGGTTCTGTATCAGTATCAAGAGGAACTTCTGCTTTTATTTGACTAATACATCGGAAATTGCCTAATAATGTCTGACTCAGGCATAATGATTTGATTTTGGTGGCGTTGGACATTTTTGTTCGGAAATTCAAGCTTTCTTGATATCAGCATTGTCGGCTACTTATATGGCAAATCATTAGAGCATCCATGTTTTTTTTCCGAGTCGTGAACACACGTTTGACAGAGTTTGGGAATTCTTAATTGTTTGTAACGAGTTTACACTTGTCTTGAACGCAGCATAATCAATAAACACCCATGCCGAAACAAAAAAAAAGAAGCAGTTTCGCCTTAAAAGTTAGACATAAAATTATGACATCATATCATGGGTTTTATAGTTGTATTTATTATATCTTATTAATGCATCAGTTAGGTGAGACTAGAAATATACAGCATGGTAGAATTCTGGATGCGTGATTTCATTACACCACTGGGGGGCGCTGTTGTGCAAAGAGAAGCAGAATGGACCGACTCCGCTCTTTTGCATGGATGCTGAATGAATTCACTCTGTCTGAGCAGTGATGTCAAGTAAAATCGTGTATTTCATATGAAGCATCTTGGGAAGGTCACCAAGGAGGCCACCATGTCTTTGCCCCCACCTCTCCCAGGCTGTCTGCTTTGTTGCACGCCTTTGACTCTGGAGAGAGGCTGTCCTCCGGTATATAGCCCTCTCCTCCACTTCTGTGCGTTTCAGTTCCACCACGGCAAGGGTGGCCTCCTTTTCCACGGGATATGACTCGATGCTCTGATTAAATTTGGACATGCTTTGTGATTTTAAGAGGGAAAGGATAATACCATAACAAAAATACAAGGCAAAGAGGGTCAGAGGGGTCATTGACCACTTGACCAAAGCAATATTTAAGTCTTATGATGTCTGAGAACCTTTAAACAGTTCCAGTGATTATTGTAATGATACAGTGACACCTGGCAAGCTGAAAGAACCGCACTACAGTTGGTCAATTCAGAGCAGGACTGACAGATTGATGTAAGGTTCAGTCCTATATTTGATGGAATGATCATAATTACAGATTTTTTCTCTTGCATTCGCTGTATTTGCAATGGCAGGCAGAGGAAGAGCCAGCATGAACATTACCGTATAGAACAACATGGTATCGGCAACATCAAACATCATGGTGACCCAGGCCGTTTCTGGCTGGGAGGAGGAAAGTGATGATGAGAACAGGGCTGTACACACTCAAGAGTGGCTAACTGGGGGGCTGTCTGTCTTAGGGACAGAACATTTTGCTACAACTTTTAGCAAACTGTCCAGACTGATGAAAAGACACAGAAATAAATAGAAAAACTTCCTTTCATCAATCAATCTATGCATACCTGCTCAGGGAAATCCAATTCATCAAAGTACATCAAGTTTCTTAAGCGGACTGAGTTTGAGGGACTATCCATACAGAGGTTGTTGACTAGCGTTTTTGCTCCAGCTGCTATCCGAGGTGGAGTCAAACATTACAGGGTGTTCTTTGTGCTTTTTTCATCCACTGTGCTTTCGCCAAGAAGGTTATGCTTTCACTGGTGTTTCTTTGTTTGTTGGTTTGTCTGTCTGTCTGTTAGCAGGATGGCACAAAAACTTCATCAAGAATTGTGATGAAACTTGATAGAAGGGTTGGGCATGTCTTGTAGTCTTTTTTGTAATGCCTGGTATTGAAAATGTAGATGGTCACAAAACAAACAAACAAAAATAAATAAATAAATAAAATAAAATAAAATAAACATCTTCATGGATTTACCTTTGCCTCTATGACTTTCCATGAAGATGCG
This sequence comes from Chaunax sp. Z400, assembly GCA_037577475.1. Lineage (NCBI taxonomy): Eukaryota > Metazoa > Chordata > Actinopteri > Lophiiformes > Chaunacidae > Chaunax > Chaunax sp. Z400. The sequence goes on from CM075193.1 coordinate 12,917,681, forward strand.
TCCTTATGAAAAGTTCCTGAAAGACCTTGCACATTAGGAGGTCTCTAAACCATATTAGCATCTTTTTCTAATGTCATTAGCCCAGGTTAACCCATGGTGGCACATTCTCTTTCATGTCCATGGCTGCTGCACTGACCTCTGATTCTCCATATTGTTGACTAGCAATACTAATCCATGACCTTAAATAGCACAGGAAAGGGATTAACTTACATAAGCTGTTTTGAGCTATTCATCTGGTTTGAACATTGTGAAACATGGGAGGGGTCAGACCTACAGCAATATGATTTGACACTGTATCACACAAACTGTGAGATGAGAATTCATGGAGCCACAAAAGTTTAGGAGAATTTATCCTTGAGGTCCTTGAATATCTGCAGCAAATTTCACAGCAGTCGATCTAATAGTTGTCAAGATATTCCACTCAAAACCAGCAATGACAGTGTTTTTCAACTTAGTGGGTTAATTTTAAATAATCATTAGCACAACCTCATGAAATCAACACATGACTTAATTAACATAACTTGTATTTCTGGTTACACAGCCATGTTAGAGAAGATTCAGTATGGAAGAAGTCAGCTCAGCCTCTACGGACATCTACGTGGCTCAGCAGTTCTCTGCTATGACTGGCAGGACACAAGGATTGGCAGAGGGAACACATGAGGAAGCTGACATTCAGCAAACTGTCATGGGAGAAGGATGTCAGAGTATCCCAGGAGGACATACACGGTGGGTGTGCCACATTAAGAGCCGCAGTCCTGCTGGGCTCTCTAATACAAATGGAGTCATCCATAAGTTACTACATGTGATTAAATCAGCTTTTCAAGTTATGTTATAATTTTTAAAACAAAAAACATATAGCTGTGCAAATCAATATTCTCTAATGTTAAGAACAGATCGAATTAATATGTATTATGTCAAAGGGTTCACTCCTAGTGACACAGGCACATTAAATGATCATGTATAACTCAGTTTCACTGAGCTATGTGACCTTATGGTTTAATTTGGATCACTGCTTTATATTTTCTGCCCTGCAACTTACTCTCATCAACTTAGTTTCCATTTTCAGATTGTGGTGGCTCATGTCGACCTGCTCCTTGAGCACCTCCTGCTCATCTTTGGCTTTTTGTATGAGTCCGTCATCCTAATCCTGCGTCTGACTCACTCGCTCAGTCAATGTAAAGAGAAGAGCAGAATATGAAAATGAAAAGTTAGAAGAAATTGCACATTGGCATTCACAATCAAAGATGTTAGTCTACAGTCGCATCCACCACATAGTAAGAAATACGTGATTCTGACAGTGCATTGCAAGCTGCAGATTCTCTAGTAGTTGGCTACATGAGGGTAATCTCGGTATCTTAAACCATGTTGTGTCAGTCTGTTGCCCTTGTTGCCCCAGTGGTGAGTACTTACTGCCCACTGGGCCCCTGCCTCACCATCTGAATGGTCCTCATTGTGCTGCTGTGACAGGGCCTGATGGGCTTTGTACAGTTGCTACTCCAGCCATATTCTGGCCTGAGTTGCCTCTCTCTCCTGGTCATATTCCAGCCACTGCTCTTCTCCAAGGCCTCAGGGGATTGAATTAAAGAATGAGAGGCACATAAGAGAGAAAGACAGAAAAAGAGTTATGCTAAGAGATGACTCTAAACCAGCCAGACGTCTATACAAAGGAACCCATCCTCACTTAGAAACAAATGCACATACAGGGTGGAAAGTTAAATGTAATGAAAAATACACAAAAGTAGTGGAAAATACAAACAGAAAATACTTTTTATAGCAGTGTGGCAATCATGCAGTGCTTACATCATGACATGCGACATTGTGAAATGCCCTGACAAGGCAACAAAAAACAAAACGCAGGCACACTAGGATTTGGAGCATCAAGTTCTTTTATTATAGATGTACGCAAAGATATAGTTGAGGTTTTATGACGTCCACAATATCCAGAAAGTTAAATGGAAGATTGACACTTTAAACCAACTGCTGCCATCTAGTGATACAAACTGATATCACAGGTACAACAACATAGTATACAGCTGCAGGAAGGGCACAACAACTAGTTTCAGGGTGCTAATGTTGTGTACCCAGGCTGAATGTCACGACTTACTGGGATATTTGAACAGAACAGAACTGTTATTAATATTATTAGCAATACCTGAGCTTCTAACACATGACAAGTCAGATGTCTCCTGTGAAAGTGGTCTATTATGTGAATTCTGCACCTAAAGCTGGGCAAAACATCAATATTTACTATTAATGATCTAACAATGTATTGATATTATTGCAAAATCCAATTATTTATTAAAAATGAAACCTTTGTTGTAATTTCCCTAACTAAAAATATATTGGGTTCTGTATCAGTATCAAGAGGAACTTCTGCTTTTATTTGACTAATACATCGGAAATTGCCTAATAATGTCTGACTCAGGCATAATGATTTGATTTTGGTCGCGTTGGACATTTTTGTTCGGAAATTCAAGCTTTCTTGATATCAGCATTGTCGGCTACTTATATGGCAAATCATTAGAGCATCCATGTTTTTTTCCGAGTCGTGAACACACGTTTGACAGAGTTTGGGAATTCTTAATTGTTTGTAACGAGTTTACACTTGTCTTGAACGCAGCATAATCAATAAACACCCATGCCGAAACAAAAAAAAAGAAGCAGTTTCGCCTTAAAAGTTAGACATAAAATTATGACATCATATCATGGGTTTTATAGTTGTATTTATTATATCTTATTAATGCATCAGTTAGGTGAGACTAGAAATATACAGCATGGTAGAATTCTGGATGCGTGATTTCATTACACCACTGGGGGGCGCTGTTGTGCAAAGAGAAGCAGAATGGACCGACTCCGCTCTTTTTTTGCATGGATGCTGAATGAATTCACTCTGTCTGAGCAGTGATGTCAAGTAAAATCGTGTATTTCATATGAAGCATCTTGGGAAGGTCACCAAGGAGGCCACCATGTCTTTGCCCCCACCTCTCCCAGGCTGTCTGCTTTGTTGCACGCCTTTGACTCTGGAGAGAGGCTGTCCTCCGGTATATAGCCCTCTCCTCCACTTCTGTGCGTTTCAGTTCCACCTCGGCAAGGGTGGCCTCCTTTTCCACGGGATATGACTCGATGCTCTGATTAAATTTGGACTTTATCAAAATGCTGCGGGTCATTGTTGAGTCGGCAAGTGGGATCCCCAAAAAGAAACTTGGAAACCCCGATCCCATAGCTGGAATCATCTTTAGAGGTACATTTGACGAACTTATTTCTTTTTTTTCTTCTTTTTTTTCTTTTTAACTAGGGAAACTGCCGCATACTCTGTTAACTTTTTTTTATTTTATTTTTTTTAGTTTAATCATGCCCACAATGTTTTAGTTTCAGTTAAAGTTTTTGCACATCACCTTTAAAGCTAGTAGCAAATTACAGGATGTATTAGGCCTAAGTTTTAGAGCTTTAATATGAATATTTTGACAGTGCAGTACAAAACGAAGAAGAAACAGAAACTGTTTTTGACTGCATGGCTTTGACTTTATTTTTCACTAATGAAATGCTTTAGAGGATTAAATGTTCCCCTGGTTCCAGATAATTGTGAAAGTCAGTCGTTTATGCTTGGAAGAAGCGTGTTTGTGTCCAACATATGAAACACATTACAGCACTAAGTTTCTCGTTTTGTTTTTTCCCCGTCTTATTTTGTTTTTTGTTTTTTTGTGACGATAAATCTGATCGTCATTGTGCTTACAGGTGAAAAGAAGAAAACCAAAGCAGTAGACAATGAATTGAATCCTATTTGGAATGAAGTAAGCAAGGAATTTAAATTAATTGTAGAGTTTGATGGTATTTATTTATTTATTGGGAAATAATTTCTCACCCTAGAGCTGATTGCACACTTAAAAGTACTACTATGTTGGTGATTGATTGCAACTATCTCTTCCTGGAACTTACAGGTACTTGAATTTGATCTGAAAGGCTCTTCCTTGGATGCATCTTCATTCATCAATGTGGTTGTAAAAGACTATGAAACAATCGGCAAAGACAAGTATGTGTGTGAAAAGCATCAGATGGAGGAATTGTGACATTTTGCATGTGTCATAGCATTTGTGTCATTTTTCCACTAATGTTATTTTGAAACGCATTCAGCCTTCCTTCCATCATGACAAACGATTGATCATTTAAACTGTATTCTTGCCTTTGTGGAGGACGGTGCCTGAGTGAAAAATCACTTCCCCTTGTTGTCAGTCTTTACAGAGCTCCCCACCCTCCAAAAAAGGGACTCATATTACACTAATAGGGCAGTTGAGGTAATGGTTGAAGAAAAAAAACTAGTTGGTAAACCTTTTGACAAGGAAGACATATGATTATAATCTGTCAAAGTGGTTGTTTCTTTGCAGTTGTACCACAGCAACACTGCAGCATTCATTCTAATGGTGCTGTTTAAATAGTTATTAATATGATCTTTTCCTAAGGAGCAGAGTAACACGCTATAACTTAAATGAACTGTTTAACCACCAGGACTCACTGCGACCATGTTAAGACTTGCAGTGTCAGTGAAGAAGGTGCTTTGTCTGCCTCACACTAGCGCTCCAGCTGTTACCCAGGAATGTTGCCATAAAAGGGAAGAAAGTCACTTCTTTTTAGCTTTTCTTACGTAGAGTCAGACCGTCACGTCTTTTATTTATTACTATGTCTATTTTTAGGCTCATTCGTGCATTTTCTAACTTTCGCTTTTTGTCTTTCTGAAGTGCAGAAAAGAGGGTAAACCAAATAACAGCGTTTCCACTGAGTCACTGACTGATTGTTTTTAGAATATATGACTCGGTGCCAAACACAAGGGGGTGGGATGAGGGTGTAAGGGTGTCTTTCTCAGCCACAAATGCACTTAGATATTTTTTCTATGATTACTGCCTGCAGCTCACAAGGAAGGAGAGCTTGTGCCAGCTTGTCATTGGCACAGCTCAGCCCAGCCACCCCAACCTTTGCAAAGGTTCATAAACAGTATGAAATTGATCGCGGGGGGGGGGGGGGGGGGGGGGTTGTATGTTTGATTTAGCACAGTGACGCAGTAGAAAAATCTAGAATAGGAACGGGACTCGGATATCTCAAGGGTATCTAATCTGTGGTGCTATCAAGAAAAGCTATCTAATGCTGCTCAACTGGTGGTGCAGACTGCTTAGTTTGTTTGGCAAAGATTTATTTTACATCCTAAAATGACTTTTGTTTAAAAGTGATATGTAAGTAGTAAAGAATATATCACTCTTCCAAAAAAACAAACATAATCTGTCCGTTTCTGTTCTTCAATAGAGCATTTTTTCCCCCTTTCCCTGAAGAGTCCTGTCTCAATATAAACCCGTCATTGCATGAGGCCTCTGCAGTGGTAAACACATTAAAGTGCCATCCCAGATTCCCTCTCTCTCTTGTCCTTCACAGCTAACCCTGCGTTCCAACAATAAATAAATAACAGTTGAGGAAAAGAGAGAAGAAAAACAGAGCCTGAGTTTAATCATTACTGTGATTGTGCTGCTCTCATGTTACTCACTCAAGGCTGCCTTTGGACCCGCCTTCTCGGCTCTTTATTTATCCACTCTGAAAAAAGGACACTGAGCAACCAGCACATGCCTGTGGTATAGATGTTAATTGTTTCCAGCTCTCTACTTCTCCTTGTATACTTTTTTCGTCATCTTAGGGGCTGGCCCCTGTAACCGGCTGGCCCTTGTCACACAACAAAGCATAACCATTTGTTCTCTCGAAAGATGGCACTGCTGCTTCTAAGTGGTTCTTTTGCCAAATGCATCCAGCAAAGAGAATATTTGTCACTAGGAAAAAGATTTCTTAGACAGAGTTTTATTGTGAATTAGAGGTCAAGCTGTTTGGCCCTTCAACAGACAACCGCCTGCAACCACAGTTGGTCAATGACTTCAAATTGTGATTCACTTTTTTGGTTTGGGGTGATTTAAAAAAAATGCGTAAAGTATTGCAACCTAGTTTTGCTATTATGTGTTGCCACATGACTTCTGTTTAATGGAAACCATAACAATGTAGGTGTTGTTGCTCTTTTTGTCATCATATGTGAAGAAGTGAAATTGGGAAGTGGAAAATGTGAGCTATTATAGTGATGTAGTAACTACTGTACATCCGTTCATCCCACGGTAGAAGTGAAGCGTCCTCTCTGTTGTTTCTTTGAGCTATTCATCCTGGAGTTCTTTTTCTATTTCCCGATGTGCACTATGTATGATTGTCTAACCAAAGGAACATTTGTGTGATTGCTTTTCAGGTTTATTGGCTCAGCAAGAATCTCTCTGAGAGATTTGGCCAGTGGTCCAGTGAAGTCGCTCCCATTCAAGAATGTGCCCTTGATTAATGAGAAACAACAGGCTATTGGGGTGAATACATCTATTTAATAACAGAGTCCCTATGCTTATACTGTATATGATACTAATTTATGACATGGAATATCAACTAAGGCACTAACAGCTCTGGCAGTGGATGATGCCAGGTATCTCTCTATATGTCTGCAGGAGGGAGTTGAATTTGCTCCATGCTGTGAAATATCATGTGATGTTAGACATACAGTAAATAGTAGAGCTGATAATGCTAACGGAGAGAACTTTTGCTTTTTTCAGGCAACCATAGATTTGATGATCGGGTATGAACCACCTGCCAACGCCACCCCAAACCTAAACGATCAGCCTGATGGAGACATGTCTCATGTGGACGCTGGTAAGTTGACTGTTAAGACATGAAAAGTGTGAATAAAATGTCTGAAAACAAACAAACAAACAAACAAACATCACTCTCTTCATTCATATTAATAATTTTCATAGGGTATCACATTAATATAAATACAAAGATAAATATCAAGCAATAAACACAAAGAAGGAATATGAAAATAAAGTACAAAATAAAAAGACTTCATAAAAACAGTTATTTTGATACAAAAAAACACATTCTCAGCAAATGGATTTATGCAGTAAAAAAAAACAACTGCAGCAGGTGATTGAAATCTTCTTGAAAATTATTGGTACCCATCTACCGAAGCTGGGTGATCAGTGAGATAGAAGTCCTGCACAGAGCCCAAAGAATACTAAAGTCCCAGCCTGTTCACCCTGCTGCCATACAGCAACCAACCCAGAGGTATCTGCTGTTATCAGGCCGTCAGATTCCTCAATTCATCCTCCAGATAAAAGAAATGATGAAACTTTAGACCGGTGTAGGTTTTTCTCCTGTGAAAATGTGTTTGCTGTGTGCTTTTGATGGGTATAAATCAACACGAGAAAACGGAACAAAGTGTGTTTGACATTTTGATTCAAAGAATGTCGGGATTATTGTGCTTTTGCATGAAAGGAGGCAGTGATGATGCTGATGAGGGGGAGGCAAATGTTGAGAGAGGAGGTCAAGGTGGAGGTCCAGGCGCTCCCACTTCACCGAACCAGCCTGGGGAACCCAGCCACAAGCCCATCCGTCTCAGCCGTAAGAGGCATAGAATCCTGGCCAACAAGCCCCAGGACTTCCAGGTATTGTCTCCCTTTTGATTTCCCTTTTCCTGGATAATCCCAAATGCACTATGTAGGAGATAAATCTCTTTGTTGATCACACGCATGTCAGCTTGCTTTACCAATCTGAATATACATTAAAGGCTGGTACCTTTAAAAAAAAAAAAGAAAAAATCCAGATAAATTGTTTCACTGTTGCTTGCAATGTTCAGATTCGTGTTCGGATCATCGAGGGCCGACAGCTGCCTGGCAACAACATCAAACCAGTGGTTAAGGTGAACGTATGCGAGCACACCCACAGGACCAGAATTAGAAGAGGAAATAACCCGTTCTTTGATGAGGTGAAGAATCCACTCGCACTTATTTTTGCCTTTTATCTCTCTTGTCTATTTTTAACATTCCCTCGTCTTCAATCTTTGCCACTTAATCTCCGTTAGCTCTACCAACCCCTCTTGGTTGTTTCCCTCTTTATCTGCAGCAGTGAAATCGCATTGGAGCTTGAAGGCAACATCTTGAGCTCTTTCTCATATCTAATTCTTCCCACATGCGTTTTTCCTTGTCTCAGTTTTTGCCAAACCATCTTGGCTTAATAAATTGTGAGTCTATCAAGTTTGTCTCAAACAGTGAGCCTTGCATCAGAGTGTTTTGTGGCTCCAGCGACAAGAGAAATACTCATTCGTTTATCCATTTGTTTCTTTTGTGTTACCCAGATGTTTTTCTACAATGTTAATATGCTACCCTCAGAACTGTTTGATGACAGCGTTAGTCTTCGGGTGAGTAGATGCTCCTTCTCCCCCCAGAAATAAAAACCCATTCATTACATTCCTTTAAAATCTGCTGAAGCTGTGATGCTTTGCTTTTCTTGACAGGTTTATGACTCCTTCTCCCTCAGAGCTGACAGTCTAATGGGAGAGTTCAAGGTTGGCCGGCCCTTATCTCTTCGTTATCTTTCAATTTTTTTATAAGTAGTGTTTTATCCCTCACTGGCAGGGACTCGGTAGCACAGAATTCTGGTCTTCTATCAGACAGATTTCAAAATATGCATCATTTTTTGTTTTCTTGCTTACACAGGTGGATGTCGGCTTCATCTATGATGAACCAGGTAAGCATTAAGATGTGCTTGTATATACTGCATTATATGTAAGGTATTTGAATGTGTTTCATGCTTTACCATGTCCAGGTCATGCCATAATGAGGAAATGGCTCCTTTTGAGCGATCCTGATGACTCCAGCTCAGGGGCCAGAGGTTACCTGAAAGTCAGCATATTTGTTCTGGCCACTGGAGATGAGCCACTGGTGTGTGGACCTTTCTTTCCCCTAGACACAGAATACAAATTGGTTTTGAAAAACAACATGACAATACTCTTCCCTCTTCTCCGTTTCTGTCTGTGTCCAGACTGAGAGGAAAGAGATAAGTCAGGAGCAGGATGACATAGAAAACAATCTCTTGGTGCCAGCTGGTGTCACAATGCGATGCGCTACACTTGGCCTCAAAGTTTACCGTGCTGAGGATATTCCTCAGAGTAAGTCACCCATATAGTTACCACTGTTATAAATGTGATCAGAAATCCTTTGTTTATAACCTGCTTTTCATGTGAATTTCCCCACTGTGGGACTAATAAAGGGATATCTTATCTTATCTTATCTTATTACAGTGGATGATGCCTTTATTCAGACGGTGAAACAGGTCTTTGGGGGTGATGGAGATAAGAAGAACTTGGTGGATCCATATGTGGAAGTCAGCTTTGCTGGCAAGAGGGTATGAATATAAAATGATTTTTAATGTTCTCATTGCGTGAATATTATTGATCTGCAACTGCATGATCTTTGATTTAGCTGTGCACCAAAATCATTGAGAAAAATGCTAACCCAGAGTGGAATCAACTCATCAATCTCCAAGTCAAGGTATGAAAGATGCATATTAAGCTGTAGATTTAACCGCAACCGTCATCACAAATTAAAACGTGCATCTGTCCGCATCTGTAGTTCCCATCCATGTGTGAACGCGTCAAGTTGACCATGTATGACTGGTAAGAGCGAAAAAATGAATTTATACATAGCTTACACTGACAATGACATCACAGCCAACATTTGATGTGCCAATTCACTCTTGGCAGGGATCGTGTAACCAAGGATGATGCCATAGGAACAACCTTTTTAAATCTGAGTGCTATGTCTTCCTCTGGTGGAGAGATCGAAGGTAATCATACTGTATGATCTGTGCTTTTGTGATGATTGTTGTGATTAATGGTTTTAAAGTTTTTGATATTATAAAAAGAAATTTTATATGTTGTTTTTTTTGCCACTGGAAACAGACTCACGGGCTGAAACTAGCAACACGTCTGAATGTACGTAAGAAATGGTCACCTGCATGTTTCATGTTTCATCATCAGATTAGACAAAGATAACTTTTGCTTTGTATCTTTTACCACAACTGTAGAAATAGTGTTTAACCATCTGCTTCAGTTTGTGCATTTATTCTCACACTAAGAGTTAATAAGCCTTTAAACTGTCCAGGTTATTAAACTGTGTGTGTGTGTGTGTGTGTGTGTGTGTGTGTGTGTGTGTGTGTGTGTGTGTGTGTGTGTGTGTGTGTGTGTGTGTGTGTGTGTGTGTGTGTGTGTGTCACAGTGAGCACTGCAGCATCAGAGGTTGGTTTTCTCCCAGCTTTTGGGCCTTGCTATGTCAACCTGTATGGAAGCCCGAGAGAATTCAGTGGCCTGCCAGACCCATATGACGAACTCAACTTTGGGAATGTGAGATTAGCCTATTAGCTCATTATAGAGGGCTCAGTATATATAGACACATGACAATATTTATACGTTTGCATTTTGATCTGTTTCAGGGTGAGGGGGTTGCCTACAGGGGGAGGATCCTTGTTGAGTTGTCCACTCAGCTGGATGGAAAGGTTGATAAGAATGTGGACGGCGTTTCCAGCGATGACGTCCTGGTGGCACAGGTATACACCGTGTACTATAACCCAGCCATACTGTAATCACTGCTGTCTCCCTATGTATTTGATTGATACAACTTTTTCAAACTATAAATTGTCTTATAGTGTTTAATTACTTTTTTCCTTGCCAATATTCGTCCCTCTCAGTGTCAAAGAGGTTTCTGGTCCAGAACTGAGACAGGATGCTTTAAACTGACAGGGGGAAACCTCAAACGTAAACCTCTAACAATACTGCATGCTTTCTAATTCAGAAATATCAACGGAAGAGGAAGTTCTCTCTGTGCGCTGTGTTCCACAGTGCGTGCATGCTCCAGGAGCCGGGTGAGCCAATCCAGTTCGAGGTCAGCATTGGTAACTATGGTAACAAGCTGGACTCGACCTGCAAGCCCCTGTCGTCCACCACCCAGTACAGCTTTGCTGTGTTTGATGGTATGAAAACCGCCCGACTCTAAACTGACTCAAGGAATTAGACTGTCCAAAATCCAATATATAACATTTTAACCCTGTTAAATATATTCTTATTGAAAGTTACATCGAGTTATATCAAATTGATAACAATCGCTCTCAAATCAGAGTCAAACAAAGAGATCTGAATTCTTTTTGCATCCAACAAATCCTCTGGAAAGCAGCTAGTATCCTGTCTTCTGAACATGTTCATGTTCTTTCAAGTGAATTTTCCTTGTTGCCGTCAGGGCGTCATCATGTTTTACCTGCAGTTTCTCTCTCAAATGGTGCATAGATCCTTTTTAATTGTCCTTTTTTACGTATGCCTGTCTGATCTTTTAATTTTTAGATCCTCTCTAAGGTCATTATCTTGTTATTTATCTAAGATTTTTATCCCTTTCTCCGCTTTCATGTATAGATTTTATTCAGCTCCCTTGTATATTTTATTTATCTGTATCTTGTAAAGTCTGTCTGTGTTTTGTGAAGAAGCTGCTCTAAATTAATTGCCCCCAGTGGGATTAATAAGGTGTTTGAATCGTTGGTAGAATATGTAATTAAAACTGTACTGTAGCAGATGACATTGAACACTTCTCTAGTTTACCACGCTGTCTAAAGAGATCGAGAACCACATGGACAGCAGAGTATAGTGGGCAGTCTTGTCTGCGACGGGTGTTTAAAAGGACTTACTTACTGTGTATCTTACAGGTAATCACTACTATTACCTGCCCTGGGCTGACACTAAGCCTGTAGTGATTCTGACTTCACACTGGGAAGACATCAGCCACCGTCTGGATTCTGTCAACGTTCTCCTCTTCATCGCTGAGAGACTAGTGAGAATTAATCTCTGCCCTCATATTTGTCATGTCTGTGCATGCAGTGCTGCTCAATAATGTCCTTTCTTTTGTTTATGTGATTTGTTGTAGGAGTCCCACCTCACCTCTTTGAAAACCGCCATCTTAGCCAAGGTGTCTGAGACACGTCTAGCGGAGATTTGGCTCAAACTCATCAACCACATGATAGAGGACCTAAACAAGTAAGACAGGACCAAACAGATGCTCCTCTGGTTTTGTGTTGTATGAAGCAATGCTATGATGTATGATGCTATTGCTTTTTATGTCAAATGCATTTGCACGCATCTGTTTGAGTTGATTTTTTTTCACCTGTTTCCATCAAACCTTACTTTCACTGACAAGTTTTTGACAGTTTCCAGCTTCCAGCACTGGAAGGACAACCCAACGTGACTGCTCTGGATCTTCAGATGAAAAACCTGCGTGATGCTGCTGTGAACAGCATCACACAAATGGCCATTCGCATTAGAGAGGAGGCCACAGATGTCAGGGCTACCGTTGGTGACATTGAAGACTGGTTGGACAGAATCAAGCAGCTGGCAGAAGAGGTCAGGACAAATTAAACTATTTTGGGTTTGTGTGCAGGTCAGCTCCCAATCAAACATAACATTGTAACTGAAAAGTTGTGTGTCTCCACCAGCCTCAGAACAGCATGCCAGATGTGATCATCTGGATGCTTAGAGGAGTGAAGCGGGTGGCTTATGCCAGAGTTCCAGCCAATGAAATTCTGTACTCCAACTTCAGTGAAGAGGGACGTGGCAAACACTGTGGCCGGACCCAGACCATCTTTATGCAGGTGCAAAACTAGTCAACATAACGTTGAACACATTCATGTAATGATATGTTAAATTAAAGAGGTCTCACTCGCATCTTTTTTCTTTGTCAGTACCCCATGGACAAAAATAAAGGTGTTAAGATCCCTGTTCAGCTGCGGGTCAACATGTGGCTCGGTCTCTCTGCCCATGAAAAGAAGTTTAACAGCTTCTCGGAGGGAAACTTCAGTGTTTATGCTGAAATGGTAGAGCAGCTACGCTAACATTGACCTGATTTCAGCTGTATTACATCCTCTGTGTCTGTGCAGTGTGCCGATCCCAAACACACGCCTGCTTTATTTCCACAGTATGAGAACCAGGCCCATGTGCTTGGGAAGTGGGGAACAACTGGCCTGGTTGGTCGCCATAAGTTCTCAGATGTGACAGGAAAAGTGAAACTCAAACAAGAACGCTTTCTGCCACCCCGTGGATGGGAATGGGAGGGAGACTGGTTTGTTGACCCAGAGCGATGGTAGGTTTAAGAGACTCACGTTATCACACACTCAGACACACACACACAGTGGGTCATGACTCATGCACAAACATCCTGTTATCACTGTGCAGTTGAGCATGCTCTGGAATCCTGCTCATATTTCAGCTCCATCCTCTATTAATTTGGAGCTGTCATCAATCAGAGCTTGTTCCAGTCACAGCACAGAACCATATTAGGAGCACAATCACAGGAAATGAAAAGGAATTTCAGTCATGTCAGCGAGTGTTTTGTTTTAATAATGTCTGCCTCCCTACCCTGAGCGTCTCCTACTTCTGAAGTGCTTACATTCTCCTATACTGAGGCTCGTGTAAATAATCTTAACTCCCTGTGGCCTGTCTGTTTGAGCCGTTCCGCTCCATTTATCACGGTCGTACATAGCCACCCTCTGAGTCCTAAAAGCTTCTCATCAACCGTTTGGTGGTGTTTTCTCTCCAGCCTGTTGACTGAAGCAGATGCGGGTCACACAGAGTTCACCGATGAAGTGTTTCAGAATGAAACACGTTTCCCTGGAGGGGAGTGGAAGCCCGCTGGGGAGCCCTACACAGACGTGGTACGACGCACGCGCACACACACACACATACGCAAGCACACACACACACACACACACACACACACACACACACACACACACACACACACACACACACACACACACACACACACACACACACACACACACACACACACACACACACACACAATGCTCCAATGTTACCAGCTTTGCTTGTTCTTTTATGCGCACAGGACAGGTGGGTTGCTCTGTCTTGCAATGATGTAAACAAACATACGGCCTTTTTTAGATGTGACTCTGATTCTTTCTGGTTGCGATGCGTTCTTTTCATTAGGGCCGATGCTAATGGTTATTACATCATTTTGGGTACTGGGTTTGAACCAAAGCCAAAATATCTCAATATTTTCAGTGGGTCATATATTTAATGTGGAATTGGTTGCTAGAGATGAACCCACAGAGAATTATGATGACCTGACTCTGCAGTTCCTCTCAGCTCCACAGAGCATTTTAAAATCATTTCAGGTCATTGTTTGAAAGCAGATATTTTCCTTATGAGTTGATGGAAGATGAAACTTCATTAGGCCCCAAACTAGGTGAATGCAGGTTTAAGGTTTACAATTCTCTTGGTATGTGTATTTCATACACTTAAAGTAAACAATAAGTTTGTGTTTGTTAAAATACAATCAAAGACATTTTAGATTTTAATATCTGAACAGCTAAATTCTTCAAATATACAGTACATAAATGAACTACAGACTGTCTGTGTTGTGTAGAATGGAGAGAAGACTCAAAGCCCAGCAGAGTTTGACTGTCCACTGGGATGGACCTGGGAGGATGAATGGAGCTTTGACATCAACAGGGCTGTAGATGAAAGAGGTAAAACATAAATATGTGATCACAATGTTCTCTTCTTTGAGTTTTCATGTTTGAATTATTACATGCCAACTCAGTCTTCTGCGTGTCGTTTGGCACTATAGGTTGGGAATACGGAATCACCATTCCCCCTGATGATAAGCCCAAATCCTGGGTTGCAGCGGAGAAAATGTACCATGTCCATCGCAGGAAGAGACTCGTAAGACCGCGGAGGAAGATATCTGATCAAAAGCCTGCCACTGAGGTGAGAAAGATGCAGAGGTAGATAAGAAAAAGAATAAGAGAGAAGTTATGAGTGCAGCTCCTCGTTCTTACTTGGTCCTCTTATGCAGAGGCGAGAAACAGGGGAAGGCTGGGAGTACTCCTCCCTGATTGGCTGGAAGTTCCACAGGAAGGAACGCTCCTCCGACACGTTCCGCCGTCGCCGCTGGAGAAGAAAAATGGTCCCATCAGACTGCATTGGGGCCTCTGCCATCTTCAGACTGGAAGGGGCATTAGTGAGTCTTACTTAAGCCCCCTGAGAAATGTTGTTATTGTTATTTATTGGTATATTGTTATTGCCGTACATGAGTCACATCCTTTCATTATTCTCCTGCATGTGCTTGTTCCTGTCAGATGTTGGTGAATAACTTGGGACTGTTATTTTAGTTCTGCATTCTTCTCTCAAATTCTCTTTAATTTTGCTCAGATATATGATATAAATGGTTCTTTTAAGCTCCTTGCCCTGTGCTCTTTTAACAGGGGGTTGATGTTGATGAGAAGGTCAGTAAAACGGAGGCAGCCAAAGTATTTGGTGCTAACACACCCACCGTTTCCTGCCACTTTAGCCGTAAGTAGTTGGATCAGATTAAGTTCATTCTTAGTTACTGATCTTTCTTGAAACTTCCTGACTGGCCTTAAAGCAAGATAACATTGAGACCTGGATAGATACATGCCTAATCAGCAGCGTATCAGGTGTCCAGTTTTTGGCCGTGATATACTTTAACACGCTGATGTATGTGGTCTCCCTACAGGGTCTTACATTTACCATCTGAGAGTGTACGTGTATCAGGGGAGGAATCTTTGCGCCATGGACAAAGACAGTTTCTCAGGTAGAAAATAAAGCAGAGAACTTTTGGTTCAGAAAAATCAGACAAAGTAAAAGCCTAAACCAGGGGGAATTAATGAGATCTACTCAGGATGTACAAGTAAAATTAAATTAAACATCACAGGTTCACATGTTCTTTCTTGCATTTCTATCAAAATGATTCTGTGCCCCCTTCCAGATCCCTACGTCCATGTATCATTCCTACATGTAAGCAAGACCACAGAAGTCATAAGCGCCACCCTCAACCCCACATGGGATCAGACTCTCATCTTTGAGGACATTGAAATCTACGGAGACCCCGAAACTATTGCCCGCAATCCTCCTGATGTGGTGCTGGAGCTGTATGACAGTGATCAAGTCGTATGTTGTGTATTTAATATCGGAAACTTCTGATTACAGAGTTTTATCATAGAGATCCATTTGTTGCTCGTGGTGAATCTCACCAGTCCCGTTGTTTGTGTTGCTTTGCTTGATTTACAAGGGTAAGGATGAGGCCATGGGTCGCTGTACATGCCCCCCAATAGTAAAACTGAACCCCAGTGTGGCTGTCACCCCTAAGCTGCTGTGGTTCCCAGTCACCAAAAAAGGTCGCAATGCTGGGGAGATGCTTCTGGCTGCAGAACTCCTGCTGAAAGACAAGGTAAAGCAGACTCTGAATGAATGAAACACACTCCAGCTTAACTTCATTAGACTGTACTTATAGGAAGGGATGCTGTGCATTGCCCTACAGGCGAATGATGGAGATCTGCCCCTGGTGCCTCCTCGACGGGGGGAGAAGCTCTACATGGTTCCCCAGGGAATCAGGCCTGTAGTGCAGCTCACTGCGATTGAGGTACACCATCAAGACATCGCACTCTTTTGCCAACCATTGTGAATTCCCTTCATTACATGATCAGACAAGACCAGCCCAACCCTAAGATTTTTCTTATTGTTGCATTACTCATCTGTTCCTCCCTTCGTTCCTTTCAATTATCTGCACATACTAGTTTTTGTACATGTCTTAATGTGTTTATTTTACCCAGGTCTTGACTTGGGGCTTGAGGAACATGAAGACCTACCAGCTGGCCACAGTGTCCTCCCCCAGTTTGATAGTGGAATGTGGCGGTGAGATTATTCAAACCGCTGTAATCCGGAACTTCAAGAAGAACCCCAACTTCCCTGGATCTATTCTGTTATTCAAAGTGGTACTAACCCTCAGACTTCTAAATACAAAATGTTCAGACACCTCTAAATGTTTCCTGCCTGTATTTTACATATTTCCTGCATGCTTTTTTTCCACCTAGCTTCTCCCCAAAGAGGAGATGTACACCCCTCCCATTGTGCTGAAGGTAATCGACCACCGACCATTCGGCAGGAAACCTGTGGTGGGTCAGTGCACCATCGACTGCCTGGAGGAGTTCCGCTGTGATCCATATCGTATTAACAGTGATATCTGCATGTCTGCTAGAGGTACATACATACATGCACAGACTAAGGCAGATACATACATACTCATTTACATACAGAGACTTATTGTATACTGGTTCTGTTTACTTTGCAGTGGCAATGATAGCTGCTGCCAGCGGGGATGTTGTCATTAACATTGAGGAGAGCCCCATGATGAAAACTGAGGTACATAAAAATGCACAAACAAAGGGTGGGGGACAATATTTTCACATCAACTTCTTTTAATTGATAAGCATTCTCTTTTTTTTTGCCTCCCACTTTGAAGCTTCAAGCAGAAAAGGTGAGATTTTCTCTTTTCACAGATCGTCTTTTCATCCCATCTCTAAAAAACACTAAATTGGTTGATATTTTTCATTGTGTAGGAGGAGGAAGCAGTAGACTGGTGGAGTAAGTTTTATGCCTCTGTTGGTGAAGAGGAGAAATGCGGGCCTTATCTGAAAAAGGGATATGACAAATTACAGGTGAGAACATGTCATCACACATTGCGAATACACAAGAAGTGATTTAATGTGTTTTGGTTTCGAGCTGGTTTTGCAAGTTATGCCTAACTAGCTAGCTGTGACAGGATTGTGAGCAGAGCCCTTGTTGACATCTGTTTTATAAGAGTGCAATAGTCTGATCCAAACAAAAGAGCAAGTCAAACATTAGGTAAATTAAAAACATCAAGACAAATGTGGGAGTTCTGTGAAAACCTGCATCTCAACTATTAATTTGAAAGCTTACATAAATGCAAGTTTCAAATCTGTGACTCCTCTTCTGTGATGTGATTGTGTTACTGTGTTATGTGGTTTTTAGGTATATAAGACTGAACTAGAAGAGGTTGCACAGTTCCAGGGTCTCACTGACTTCTGCAGCACTTTCAAACTTCAGCGAGGGAAGACTGAAGATGAGGAAGATGATCCCTCTGTGGTGGGAGAGTTCAAGGTGAAGAAACCAGTTTTTGAAGAAGTATCCCTGCCATTCAGCTTCCCATTAGACCTGAATTGTATTGTAACATGATGGCTTTGCACGGATACATTTATTATCCTTTGTCTGCACTCATTATTAATGCCTTTGAATTACTGGTAATTGATTTATTTGCCAGCTACAATATAGTACAGGATTTATCGTAGCCCTTGAGATATTGATTTAGGGAAGTGACATCAACAACACTATGTTGTTGTAGCAGCAGCATAAACACAGTCTGCCCGGTATTATGTATATAGCCTGCAATGAGTGGAATACTGTTTCATCCCCGGATTAAAATGTTCCACTCATTTTCAGGATAAAAATCGTAGAGATTTAATTCATCATTGCTGATTTTACAATCCATTGTTACCCTGATAGGAATATGGTCTTCAGTTCTGCTTTGAATGTAATTACTGTAGCTTATATATGTTATATGTGTAATGGTGCTGTGCTGTGATATTCAGGGTGCATTCAAGATATACCCACTGTCTGATGACCCAGGGGTGCCAACTCCACCCCGTCAGTTCAAAGAGCTTCCTGAGAGTGGACCTCAGGAGTGTCTGGTCAGGATTTATGTGATCCGCGGAATTGACCTGCAGCCTAAGGACACAAATGGCATGGTGAGTCTTGTCTAAAGCTAAAACTGAACAACCACTCTGGTATAATATATAAATATAATCTAGATCTGAGTAACAATCATGCTCTAGATTTTTAGTGAAAAAATATGATTGAAGCTACTGAAGCTAAATAGTTTGTTTTGCACTCTTATTCAGTGTGACCCATACATTAAGATTTCACTGGGAAGGAAAACACTGGATGACAGAGATAACTACAAACCCAACACTCTCAATCCAGAGTTTGGGAGGTGAGACAGACACACCTCACAGAGCTTTTTTTTTTGCATCCTTGCATTCAGTCATTTGTAAATGAACATATCAAAAAAAATATGTTATATGATTTCCCATTTTGATCCATTTTTTCCCCAGGATGTTTGAGCTGTCCTGCTTCATTCCTCAAGACAAGGACCTGAAGATTGCTGTGTATGACTATGACTTACTGAGCAGAGATGAAAAAGTGGGTGAGACAGTCATCGATCTGGAGAACAGACTTCTGTCTCGTTTCAGGTCCTGCTGTGGCCTACCACAGACTTACTGTGTGTAAGTATTCATTCTGAATGTATGTATACTATACATCTACAGTACAGTCTGTACATTCTACAAAGCAGGCCAGGGACTTATTTTATAATGTGTTTCAGTTTCTCTAAGCCAAACTTGCAACGCTACAATTTTGTTGCAGTTCAGGGGTCAATCGGTGGAGGGACCAGCTGAAGCCTTCTCAGATCCTCCAGCGTGTGGCAAAGGTGAGGTGCTTCCCCCCTCCACGCATAGAGGGAGACGGAAGTTCACTGACCTTGTCGGGAAAAGAATACAACCTGCACGATTTTGGTACTGCCATTCTTGAATACCCAAATGATCATATTTCTAGTACAAAGTATTTATTACATATATCTACTTTTACAATGACAGTGTCTTGATTTTACAAGTTTTCCTTGTAGACTATTTAACAATTATTTATTAGAATGACAGAGTTGTATATTGTTTTCATTTTGTCTATACATCTTCTACAGTATATCATCTGTTCATCCTTGATGTTTGTGATCTTCTGTGTCCTCTGCAGAGGCGAACACTGTGATTCACCCACACTTGGGCCCAGCCCATGAGAGGCTGGCTCTGCATGTCCTCAGAAATCAGGGCTTAGTACCAGAGCATGTGGAGACCAGAACCCTGTGCAGCTCCCATCAACCCAACCTGTCGCAGGTTAAAACAACAGCAGTAACACTGCATTAATTTTTTTATTGTTAGCGATAAAGCATGCACATACAGTAATGTTCTGCAAAGTTAACATGTTAATAATGCTGTATGATACCTTTGTTTAAAAGAGTCTCTTCCACCAATGCAGGGAAAAATTCAAATGTGGGTAGACATTTTCCCTAAGAGCCTTGGTTTGCCGGGTCATCCATGTGACATCACTCCACGCAAAGCCAAGAAGTAAGAGACACTTGACTAAATAATATTTATCACGACGCATTTAAGGATAAAACATAATGATTTAATTTAATACAGGTATGTCTTGCGAGCCATTGTTTGGAACACAACTGATGTCATTCTAGATGAAACAAGCATCACTGGGGAAAACATGAGTGACATCTATGTGAAAGGGTACATTACTTGTCCTCACTCTTACATGAGCCTTTCATTTACATTCACATATTACTTGAATATCTAAATTTATACCCAACGAACTTGTTCACAAGCTGATTGCTAATCTGAATTCATCATTACCATATTCCCTAGATGGATGCCAGGTATGGAGGATCAGAAGCAAAAGACTGATGTACATTACAGATCCCTGGATGGTGATGGAAATTTCAACTGGAGGTTCATCTTCGGGTTTGACTACCTGCCTGCAGAACAGCTGTGTGTTGTCTCGAGAAAAGTGAGTGAGATCATGGAGGAGGAACAAAGCATCACATGTTTAATATTCTTAACAATAGAATTTTTGTGATGACAGGCAATGATCTAAATAAAGTTTATACCTTTTTACAGGAACACTTTTGGAATCTGGACAAAACTGAATTTAGGACTCCTCCTAAATTGATCATCCAGATATGGGACAATGACAAATTCTCCCTGGATGACTATTTAGGTAAAACAGCATTCTATTAACCCCTTTTTTATGCCATGTCAAATGTACAAAGGGAAGGTTTTGAAAATGTACTACCAAAAACTACTATTAAAAATATAAAAAATATTTTCTATCTATATCTCTGATACAGGTTCAGTTGAGCTGGATCTACTCAATCTGATCCCTCCCGCTAAGAGCCCAGAAAAGTGCAGCCTAAAGATGTTGCCAGGGATGGCAAACTCAGCCTCCACCAAAAAACCACCGGCCAACTCACTCTTCTCCCAGAAGTCTGTGCGAGGCTGGTGGCCATGTGCAGTGGAGCAGGATGGGAAACATGTGGTTGCTGTATGTTTTTCTCCACAGAACAGTTTCATTTTTGCATCTCAGTTACTATTTAACACTGCGTTTTAACATTTCACAGGGCAAAGTGGAGATGACACTGGAAATAGTGGAGGAGAAGGAGATGGAGGAGAGACCTGCTGGGAAGGGCAGAGATGAGCCAAACATGAATCCCAAACTGGACCAACCCAAGTAATAAATCTGTCATTAAAACCATAATATTTTGTACTTTGCACTTTTTTTACTCTAAATTGCTCATAGTAAATTTGTATTATATGAATGATGCTGTTTTTCTCCACTTAACAGTCGCCCTGACACGTCATTCTTCTGGTTTACAAACCCTTGCAAGACCATGAAGTTCATAGTTTGGCGCAGATTCAAATGGATGTTCATTTTAGCAATTGTCCTTCTGCTGGTTATCTTGTTCCTTGGGATCCTGTTTTACTCCCTACCGGTAACATTACTACATTTTCTGTTAATTTATTTCTTAAGATATTTCTGAAACTACCAAAATGACATTTTATCCATCGGATATGTCATTTTTCACAGTGTTTTGTAATCTGGGTTCATTCTAATGTCTATTCCACATCCACAGAACTACATCTCAATGAAGATTGTGAAGCCCTACTCTTAAGGAGCATTGTCGAGATGCCATCTGCCTTCCTGCTGCAGAATCTACAGCCTTCTTCACTCTTATTTCCTTCAGAAATATACAATAAGTTCATGTGCTAATGCCAGTACAGCAGATAGATATTCAGCATTTTCCTCTTACATAATCAAACCTGTCCGATTAATTTTTTGCTCTCTCAGTTTTATATGTCTTGTGTAGCAATCTTGTATGTTCCAGTGTAGAAAAACAAATTTGAGAATGTCAAGAATTATGTATTTTAATAAACCTTGTGATAAACCAATTTTTCAGATTTTGTTACCAATATTGACATCAGAAAATTCAATCTCATTAAGACAGTTTTTTCAACTTAAAAATTCAAACAGGCATCACATTACATGCCATTTGTTTATTACATTACAACTGAGTAACATAACTGCTAAAAGTGAAAAACATATTAACATTAAAGAAATTAAAAATAAACCTGTTTAATACTAATAAACTAAGTATAACATGCAATAAAGTGTCTTGTTAAAGTATGGAAAATACTTGTATAATGACGTATGCCTGATTTATTGTCGCAAATACGTTGCCAAACGTTCTTTGGTTTATAATAGTCATTCCAGAGATATATCCTAATAGTAGTATGTATGTATGGAGAATGGCTGTGGTCATTCCTCTTTAACGTTTTCACGACAGTAAACCCCTTTTTGACCCAGTTGCTATGATACCAGTTTATAATCCCGCCTCTATTCCTAAAAAACATGTTTTGATTCGTCAGATTTCCTGCCGTCAGTGTGTAGCATCTGCCTACAACAACGAAGTGATAGTAACATATTACCAATAATCACGATAACATTTAGTTTTTGACCACGGGAGAAATTGTCGTATATGAAATAAATAAAATATTACTACATCTAACTCAGAGGTCTTACACAAAGAGGGGCATGGTTGTAAGTTATATCTCTTTGTCTTAATGATACGGCACTGCTAGCTTGGTCGGATACAATTACATTAGTGCTATCTACAAGAATCGGAGCTAGCGAATTAAGGCTATTCAGATTTTTAGCCTGTCATAGCTACGTTAGCTAAAGGTGTCTTGGTTTTTGTCTTGTAAGATATACTCGTATTATGGTTGAAAGCTACTAACCAAATGTTGTGTCAATAATAGCAGAGGTATTTTTACCCTAAATGTAACATCAATAATATAGGGTTGCTTTCAGTGATGTAGCTCGATGTGGCTTCGCTGGACCAGACAACGTCAGCTTTTCTTCGTGATGTGTTTGCGGCCAACCTCATGCCTTTGTAAAACAAACAACAACAACAAGGACGGTCAGAAACTGGTACCTTGGCCAAGAGGCTGAAAGTAAAGCTAAGACCACAGCTCAGCAGGGCGAGCTGCCCATCATCATGTCCTGAGAAAGTGGACTAACAAAGTCCAAAAACACTAATTTTAGTTTAACTGGCTCTTCTTACCAGAGGTCTGAGTGTAGTTTCCCTGGAAAACCAGACGTAAACAAATCTTTGTATTTGGCTTAAGTCCAGTGACACCTGAAAATGGACAATAGTTATGTTATATCTTTTTAGACATGTTTACAATAATCAAAGCAGGTGTAGCTTTTGAACATGTGAATGTTTTTCTGTCCCAAGCCACTGTTGTTGATTCATCTCACTGACCTATGAATAATGGATGAAGTGATGGATTCGCAAGGCAGGTAAAGCAGTCACACACCTTTGCCTTGCACTACTTGTTCCTGTACATTTCCAGTTAACACACATACACATAGAATGTACTTCTTAACAAGTGTTTACAATCTAGATTATGGTCAGCCTCATAACAAGGTCTTCCCTTAATGTGTTCTCAATCTGTCCCGGTGCAGTGTGTCTGCTGAAGTCCAGCCAGAGGATGTAAAGAACAATGCTCCAAAAACACATTTAACAGATGGAAGAGATCAAGTCTACTGTGGATTAAAAAAGCATAACAACACAAAAGACTGTGCGCTAATGGAGAACACACAAGATGATACAGCACCTCAGAGGTCATTGGACTGTGGGTCTGCAGGTGAACCGGATGAATCTGTCCCCACAGGCACCAGAAGTAACTCATTTCAAACACATTGTTCTAATGGGCAGAAATCTAAGAGGTCCAGTTCACCTGGTCCTCACCCTGTTAAAACAACCTGTGTTGCTGCACCCTCTACAAATCCGAAGCTCATCCACTGTCTTAGAAATAGTCCCAGTAAGGACGTAGGTATGTCCAGTGATGTGGAAATGCTGAGTCCAGACAGCCCCATCTCTAAATCAATGCTTGTCATCAACTCTATAGACAAAGATTATGATGGCAGTGCTTGTGAGGAGGATTCTGGCTTTGCAAAGGCACAGGTAATGGAATCTCAGCAGTTTGTCAAAGACTCTGCTTCTGGATGTTCTGCCGAAGACAGAGTCCATTTGGTTGCCGTAGGCACTGAGGATGCTGAGATAGCAGAGTGCAGTGGCTCATCTAATATGAGCCAGGACTTAATTGGAAGCCAGTCAGGTGAAATTTTGGAAAGGTACTTGTTAACATTTTCACTTCTGTGTGCCAATTTGTGTTTTATGTGTAGTGAATCACGTTTGCTGTTGTGTCATAGCTCCTTTATGCTCACAGTGTCCATCGGTAATAGTAACCTGTTCTGTTTTTGTTCTGTACAGCGTTTCACTCGCATTGCATAGTATGGAGAGAGGATGGCTGGGTACACCAATAGACGAGCTGAATAGAATGCCTCAGTGTGCCCCCCCTTTGTCTTACCTGAAAGTAGTGCCTAACCACACTGTCACAGTCAGGGTGAGTCAACAGGCATTTGTTCTGTATATGGTATTTATTCCAGAATATAGTAGTCATAAAAAGAATGCATGTGAATGTTGCAGGGCATTGCATGATGGGTTGACACTTGTTCTTTTAATACGTGAGAACAAAATAGGAAAAAAGTGGGAGAGAGAATGTAACGAAGGCTGTTTCGATACAGAAAGTTGGAATCAGGAAAAGGGAGACAGTTATGGGCAGAGTGAAACTATCCTCCATGATCCCCTCAGGGCTTCTTGTCAGTATAAGTCCCAGCAGTGTCTAGTAGTTCTAGTAGTAGTCCCAAAGGAACACTGACAGTGGTGAAACCAATGCTCGATTGTTTGCATCACCCCCTAAATCACAAGAATAGTGAATTCTTAATTCTTAAAAAATCCCATCCCTACAGTGGTGTAGAGATGTTGTCGTATTGGTAAAACAGCTGTGAAGTTTGTATGCCCAATATCTGTGTTGTAATTTTTCAGATAAAGTGTGTGTTAGATATATTTTCTATATTATATTTTTTCCTACTTTTGTTTAGAAGTAATGACAGCACCCAAAAGGACTGCATTTTTAATTCCCAAAGTCTACCATACCATGCTATAGGTCTTGGATATTTTTTTAAGGCCAGCAGTTAAAATGTTTTTGATAAGCAAAAACAAAACAGTCATCCTGTCTCTCCACACTACAGTAACCTGTAAAGACATTACAATTTCCTTGCTACTTTGTTTCCCTGTTACAGACAGATCTCCTCAGAGAGGGAGAATCCCCTGTTTCTTACCCTACCAAGTTCAAAGATGCGTGGGACGATATGTCCGTGAAGATGCCCTGCTCTGAGAAGAATCTATTTCCAGTGGAGACTGAGGTGAACTAATCCATCATAAGTTTGCAAGCTTTTCAGACCATGCTGATGTACAGCAACAAAGTTAGTGGCTGTGGGAACATTAATAAGAGCAGTATGTCTTTTGGTTGTACCATGTAGGATGGTGGTGGTGTCCAAAGTAGGTGGGAGCTGATCCACACTGCCTTGCAGGGAGGGTTCAAGAGTTCACTGGATGTGAGGGTAAGACAACTCTGCTGGGTTGGACTCACTGCTCAACTATTCTCCATGATCAGATTTATTGTACTTTGCTGAACACACCATTAAGTTTATAAGCAGGGGTGCACATAAGGGGTGCTCACCTTTTGCACTGCATGAAGCAGACATGTGTTAGGTCACTGTCATCACTTGCAGCCACTTGAATTTGAATGGCAGGTAATAGCCTCTACATTTTCAAATCTCTTGCCTCCATGCAGACCATCTAATATTGTGAACCTTCACCAATCTAACAAAGGCAATGCTATTCTAACCACATATCCTCCTCCAGACACAAAATACACAGTGGTGGTATGCAAAAGTGCTTCTTGTTCTAATACAGTACATGCTGCGCATCGTTTATTTTGACCACACATGCACACCTGCACACCAAGTATGTGCACCCCTGTTTATAAATGACTGCAGTCACTTAGTGACAGGCATAAAGTCGGCTTCTGAACATGTCAATGTTTGAGCAGTCATGTCATCATTTGTGCTAAAATCTTAGTGTCTGCCATCTGTGTTAAAATGTGAAAATTTGACGTGCAAATTTGGCTATTGTAATAAAACTGGGTGGCTGTATGCCTTTAATACTGGAGAAATTCTGCTCATGTTATTTGTATTGAACTGTCAAATATGCTAAACCTATTCCAGAAATCACCACATGGTGGCAGAGTTAGCAACAAATATAGCTTGGGACACAGTGTATTAAAAAGCTTGTAATCTATGATCCTAAATATTTTTAAACATGTAGTTTCATATGTGGGAAAAAAGTCCTCTATGAATAAATGACTGTAAAATCTCCTCTTCAGGATGCAATTTTGAGATACAACACAGCCCACGCAAAGAAATGGGACTTCACTGCCTTGAATCTTCTTTGTACAGAGGTAAGTTTTACAAAACATGACTGTTACCTCATTTTTTTTATTGCCTGGTCATGTTCAAAAGATAAAGCAGGAATATCAAAACAGTTTCTCTAAAGCCCACTGACCAAACCGTACTGCCAAAACACAGGTATGCTTCTTTGCTGAGCATTAAGCATGTGGCATTTGAGTCCACTTCTTTTGGTGGGAAACCTCATTCACAGAAGCCTAATACTTAAAGTCTCCCTCCGGTATGAAAAGTGTTTTTCTTCTTTTGTTTGTGGTTCACTGTGTGGAATATATCTGTTGATGTATCTGTAGAGTCTGCCACTATTAGACAGTTTTCACATTCATTGCTGCTGGTGTAAATTCTCTCACAGTTATGATTTGTGACATCACTAATAGTTTGGAAAGCAATCCAGGTCCAACATTAAGCTTACACAAGCGTAATGGAGAAACCTGAGGGCTCATGTGCAGACGAGAAGTTAAATTTGTGAGGAGGGAGAAAACGTTTTTTTTTATCCTTCAGAACCATATCAGACACACATTAGAGATTTTCTGTGTATGCCTTAATACATGTGTGGAGAGGATATATAAAATTATTTTTCTAATTTCTTAATTTGCTCTATAGTAGGCTCTTATACATTTGCAGTTTAAGAGAATTGAAGAAACATAAATAATCACCTCATCAGTGAGATGCAGCCAGTCATGTGTATCACAGCTCTGACAGTCAGCTTTGCCATGCAGTTACTGGAGGTATTAATTAACTCACCGTGATTGTTTTTTTGTCTTTAAAATGAACCTTAATGAGGAATGAGGTTGAAGCTGATACTAAACTAGAGTTGCTACTGCAAAGGGAGCCTGTTTTTCTGTTTGGCTGCAAGTCCATCAGCGTGCGTCGACACCTCCCAGTACCTGGGAGTCTCACGGGAGCAAATTCGCATCATACAGTCGGGACAGATTAGCACAGAGCATGGCGACAGCAGCTGTTGCAGGTGAACCAGGGGAATGTCTTCTTTTTTTCCTGTCTCCCTCCTCCTTTCTTTTAACACGTCTCAACCTTCAGTCAGACAGTTGGGGACTAATTAAATAGCTGTTCTTAGAGAAACTTTTCTCCATGTAGGATAAATATTTACCTGTCTTTCATTGTTATGAAATGAATTAATCGCTCTACATGTCAACGATTTCCAAGTAAATATCAGTCATTTTGCAGAGTTATGTCTTAAAATCTTGTAGATGATGCAGTATTTGTAGTTCTCCCTGTGTACCGGCAGTATATTTAATTTGAAGTAATTCTACATATTACTATAATAATTCATACATATTGCCTCCAAAAATTACCCCCAAAAAAGAAAAAAGAAGACGGATTCATTGAATCAATACCAAACCAATTTAGCTAAAAGCCTAATTTGGATACCTACATTTAGTATTGCATGTGGTGTGACGACCCTGTGAGCAGGTCTCTCTCTCTCTCCTGGGTCCTTAGGGTGATTCAGCTCACCTGGTCTTGTTTCACAGCTATATAAACTGATGGCAGTCAACCAGTCTGTCTCCCCCTCAGGCTTCCACACTGTTTGGGTTTTGTATTTAGATTGTCTTTATCTGAAGTTACTTTTAATTATGTAAAATAAACTTACCTTTAGTTACAACTCGTGTTTTCTCCCCTCCTTTGTCCAACTTTGAGCCAGGTTGTGACAGGCTTATCGTCAAATTCTTTTGGGGGGAGCTCATGCCTCAGTTGGACCCGTTAGGAGCAGGATCAGTATTCTAATGACGCTTTTACAATTAAGTTGGAACGTTTGTTACAGTCCAGCCAGATTGATATGCGAACCTGCTGTTCATCCATTCTCATAATTGATTACTCAGCTAAATTCAGACAATTTTTCCCTTCGTCTCAAAAATAATTTCTCTGAGTAAAGCAAAGAGCTCGGAAGATCAATAGCCGCCCGAGCCTTTTTATAGCTTAATCCAATTTAATTAAAAGGTCCCATTAAATCTGTAAGGATGCTGAGTAAAGCCAGCAAGACTTCCCCTTCCAGGAGTCTATTGCCTCAGCAGATCCACTTGTCATCCTGACCACAGAATTTACCCATATTTTATCATTTCTTTTTGGCCGAGGCATTTAGCAAGGGAAGGACAGGTCAGTGTTTGAATAAAAAGTTTCTACAATTCAAAATTGTATGTGCAATAAATGGCAAAAGTGACACAGGAATGGATATATTTGTGAAGATACAAAATGCCTTGTGACTGCCATTTGTCAGTTACATTTCTATCAGTTGATGGATGTGGGACGAGGGAGCAGTCACAGCATCACGCCAACAGGAATGATTAACAGCTGTCATTTCACAGCAGACATGCACCATCTTTAGAGATTTATCCTTCATGCGCAGAGTAATGTAGTGAAGAATAAAGAGAGAATTGTTTAGCCACTCTTCTTTGGCAGCCCACTTCATTAGTAATCCACACAATGAATTTTAATGCTTCTGCGCTCATACCGTTTATTATTCTCCTGGCATATAGCGTGGGGGAATATAGCGATCAGCATGTTCTTATGTCAGTGCATCTGTCCGTCCGTGTGCAATTATTTGGTTTCGGGAGCCAAACTCAAAAACCATTCCATATATTTCAAAGCGGCTTTATGCACACATCTCCCATGTACTTTATATTCCTTTTCATGTTTTTGGAATTGCTAAAATGTCATTAAGAAAATCCACTCAGTATTTTTTCTCGACACATTGCACACATATCACCCTTGTATTCTAGATGTGTTTTTTGATATCAAGGTAATGGTAAAGGTTACTTTATTTTCATTCCACTGTCTGACCCTTGATGGATGTGACTACATGTGTGTGGGCTTGACTTCCGAAATCAATGACCATATCCTTGATTTTGGATATGTTTGATTTGAGATAGGGCTCCCCTTAACAAAGGCGTTTGATGAGCACACCATGACCGGTCTCTTTGTACAGGAGTCAAATGACAATTCCAGAGTCATTTGCATACTTTATAATGGTTTGATTTTTGTATTAGCCCTGACGCACACTTGTGGAGAGGATAAACAGTAGCTGGGCAAAAGCACACATCCTTGAAGGGGGTCCAGTGGAGGAGCAAACCATGCCAGACATAATGCTGTGTTTACCCTCACTCTTTGCATGCTATTGTTTAAAAAGGATCCAGCCCACAAGATCATTGCTTGGATCAAACTGCTCTAAAAGCCTCCAAAATATGGGGTTGAATTGCGTTAAAAGTGGGGGGGAAAATCAACATATTTTTAACTCTTAACATGAGAACCATTTTCCTCTAGATGTTTAAAAAGTAAGTGAAGCAAAGTGACTGTGATATTCTCTGTTTTGGCTCATTGGCTCTTATGCTGTAGTTCGAATCCTAACTGTTGTTCTCCTCGGCCAAGACCACCTAATTAAATCTTGAGCAACATTTGTGCAGCACTAGGGTAATTGTCAAGAGGTACATTGCCCCTGGGGCAATGATTGACACTCTGCTCAATGTGTAATAGCCATAGTGGGGGGAAAATTAGGGCTTGTCAGTAAATTGTCTTAGAGTTTCTCCCCTGCCAAATGGAACTGTCACTGTGTCACTTTCTGATGATTGTCTGAAGGCTAAGCAGGAAAAACAGACCAGGAGTAAGAACAGCTGATTTTCCAATACATGAACATTCATCTCCAAGGCCAGAGCAAGTGATGAAATATTCATCCTTTACTTAAGCAAAAGTATCACTATGGCAGCAAAAATACCCCACTACAAGTATAAATGCTGCATTCAAAACCTTAAGTAAAATTCCACACAGTGGTGTTAAAAAGTATTGAACTGCCTCCTGGTTTCTTCTTTTTTTTGTGTGTGTATCTACCATCACTATATAATACTGATCGTCTGATCATCTAGCTAAATTTAACATGAAACAAAGGCAGCCTGAGTAAACACAATATACAGGTTTTAAATGATAACTGTATTTACTGAGCCAAAAAGGTTTTCTAATACCCACTGGGCCTGTGTGCAAAGGTATTTGCCCCCTTAGAAACTAAACTGCACACACAGGGAGACACACACGGGCCTGATTACTACCAGCCCTGTAGATCACCACTTGAATAGACCATTTTCAGAAGCATGATGTTGTCTAGTAGGTCTGACCAGAAGCACACTATGCCAAAATCAAAAGCCAGGAGAGATGAGGAAAAAAAGGAAAAGAAAACTATTTCTACGGCTCTGGGACTCCACAGTTCCAGAAAAACATCCAAACAACTGCAAACAACAAGGCACTTTTGTGCTTTGTCACTTGTTTTGTTTCTATCTCTGAAATAGTGATTTAAACATTGTTTAAATGTCACTAAATTCACTGAAAAACATTCTTGGAAGACCTATGAATAAAAATGTTGAATTATGACTTTGTTAGGTCGAGTTGCCAGGAAATGCAAATAGCTATTTGAAACCAGAATGGATGAAAGATCAGACTGTAATTTATCCTTAGCCTGTGCAACAGTAAATCTGGACTGTCCTGCTGGCTCTCAGTCTGTCATAAGATATAGTTTGTGTTTGCAGATTAACCTGTGTGTTACTGTTGGGATCGGCTGTTGTAGCTTAGGAAGGGCTGGGAGATCATCTTTCTACCCTCATCCTGCTGCATCACCAACTGCCATATATATTAGTCCCACAGGAGCGCTTTATGATGTCTGCCAGCTCATTACCTCTGACAGCATTTAGTCAGACCTGCTCGGTGGCCATATAAATGCCCCCCGGCCAATCACAGACCAAAGACTTACAGTTGAAAATCAAGCCACGCTGTCACTCTCCCCACACTTGGTCATTTGCATTTACGCTAGTAGGTCCATTTAATCAGTGAAAGCTCCCTTGGTCACCTTGATAGAATAAGGCAAGTGATTGATGACTGTGGCATTCGATGCCAATATGCTCATAATTGATTATGTTGTAAATCTGAGTCTATGATGGAATGACTGAGTGTTTATTTTAGTGGGAATTGCACATGGATGCTGAGGTAAGCTATATGTTAAAGTATGGAAGCCTCAACTATGGCTCTTTCTCAGATTGATAGTAGTTTCCTCTAACAGTTTCTTTGTAGGGAGTAACACTGCAGCATTTTCTTCATTCATCTCTGAAGTTTTGGGATTATTGATATCTGAAGAGTGGGAATTCACCAGGAAACAAGAAACCTCCTTTACCTTCACAGACAGAGTTAGTTTTCTAATCAAGATATGAGAGAACTGAGCACCTTTCCTTAGATATTGGTTATCTGAGGTTATAACCTCAGTCTCACCGTCAAATAGTTATTAGACAAGTGAGACAGGTTTTCATCAAGTCATTGCTTCATTTTTTTTTTGCACCAGTCTGTCTATTTCTCTTAACAGAATGCACACAGTTTTGCTGGTTTCCTGCTTTTCCCAGGTGTTTTTGACTTGACTAGGGTTAGTCTCTGGCTAACCAGGCAGTCAGGTGCCACAAAAAGACCCCATTTAACAAGACTTGTACCTATATGTCTCATTTCTTCTCTCTTTTCTCCAGTGTCTTGAGGATTGTGAAGCACAACACCTTTTTGAGGTCATACTTCCAGCTATGGTTGCATTAGCACTTAGTGCTCCTCGCCTTTGCACAATGGTAAGTTCAGGTTAACATTTTTGAATATGTGCATAGCGTATGTTTAGTGAGTTTGCGGGAGGATACAGTGTGTAGTGGATTTAAAAAGTCCTATCAAAAGATCAGCAGTGCTATGGCATATAGGAGGAATGGTGTAAGGGTGTGCAGTCAGTGGTGAGGACAGCCAAAGGGTTACTGTAGGTGGTGGACAAGATCAGCTCATGAGTTACAACTGCTAGATAATGAATAGTCCTTTTTGGTCGACATCCAGAACTGCTTCATTAGAAAAGAGGGCTGAGATGGGAGAGGTCTGTCTCATTTCCAGTCGTCCATTTGATGTGTTATGCTTATGGAATTTAAAATTCAGTCTATTCCCTTTGATATCCACAGTAGCCTTTCGTCCTCTGAGCAATGTATTTCAAGAATCAGTTTGAAATCTCCCCCCTCAAATCTCCGAGGCACTCGCTTTTATTCACAGTAAATGGGGCTGATCCATGTCACAGATCTTTTAAATGCCATCCCCATCCGTCTTCATGTTCGTTCTCTGTCATCAATTAATGCAAGAATTCTAAGGTTGGTATTTTTGTAATTCATTTATCGTTTCCACAGTCCTCAGTGTAATTTAATATAGTTAATTCAGCTACCATGGTCGGCAGGAT
The DNA here is from genome assembly GCA_037577475.1 of Chaunax sp. Z400. NCBI lineage: Eukaryota > Metazoa > Chordata > Actinopteri > Lophiiformes > Chaunacidae > Chaunax > Chaunax sp. Z400. Next base: position 12,950,230 of record CM075193.1, read on the forward strand.
GGGAAGCCCCCTCTAGCTTTTGCTGGACAAAGTCGCCAATCAACAATCTGTGATAGCACTTGAATAATGAAGCTTTCTGACTCTCTGCTTGTTTTGCAGTATTAAGCGTCAAGGCTATTGTTTATGTGTGTGTTATTAAAGCCGCTATTGATCTGCTAACTGGGCAGCCTTGGGAGGCTCTTTAGCCCTAATCAGTGAAGATAGATGGGCCGTGTGTGTCTGACTGAACGAACCTGGGGGAGAGGAAGAAAACCAGGACCTTAATTACTACCACCCCATTTGCCTAATGGAACTCTCCTTGTCTCTTGCTTGCTGGATTGCTAAACTAATTATCTACCCCCACTCAACCTCAGTAGATACAGTGCTGTACCTACAGAACCTTGGGTTTCTTCTGCATCTCTATTTGTCTCTACGTTTTCTCTGCTTTCCATTTTGATTCTGATTTAAGTAACTTTTTTATGTCTTTCTCTCTCCAGCCAATCCCCCTACTAAAATCAAGGATGAACCACTCCCTGACACTCTCTCAGGAGCAAATATCCTGTCTTTTGGCCAACGCATTCTTCTGCACATTCCCCCGACGCAACTCCCGCAAGTCAGAGTACTGCAATTACCCTGAGATAAACTTCTACAGGTAACACCATCCCTTTCAAAACACAGGGAGACGCATAAAGTAATTTGTAGCTCACTAGGGTAATTGAATGAGCAGGAGTCGGTATTATAATCACAAAATGATATTCACCCCTTGAGTTTTTCTAAGAGTCCCTTTGCAGGCCATTACTTTAAGCCAGAGACAGAGTAGATCAGATATTGATCCTGAGTCAGTGTCATTGGTCTGTATACTTCAGGAAGAAGCTTACAGCATTGTCTGACAAAAGCATGATTGGACTCATTGGTATCATTACTTTTTTCTGGTGCCCAACGGTTGTGGAATTTCCCAGTTTGCACAGGTTTTATTGGTATTTTATTAACAGGGTCAGGCATTTACAGTTATTTGGGCATGCTATACATTCAAATATGTGTAATATTTTCATGATTCATCACAACTGTCTTTTACAAACTGTTCGGATTTTGATTGAGTAGCTCTGTTTCTAGTGATCAGACTATTCAGAGGAAAGTTAACTGATTTCCATAAGGGGGCACTACTGCCTTGAAAACCCTTAATGCATTCAGTCTATGGTGTCACTCAGCTTTTATTCATTTAGTTAGTGTCCAATATGTTTACACACAGTAACATTGGAAGTTCCTTTTTTTTTTTTTGTTTGATACATGATTGCAGTCAGACCTCTCTTTATGTGTACGAACTATGGCTGTTGCACTCGTGTCTGAAATATACAACCTACGCTCTGCAGGTGTAACTTGCAGACGGCAGCAGAAGGTGTGCTGGTATTGCACTTAGGTTGTTTGCTTCAACAATTTTCTGGAGTCTGTCTTTGCTAATGAGGGGCAGCTTCTTTCTTCTCAAGACATTTGATTCGATGATTTTGAGCAGACGCCTAACCGAATCTGATGGAAATTTAGTTTGACACTAACATCCTCATGTATTTTTTTACCAGAGCTGAGAGTGGTTTGTAAATTGAGATGTATGGGTGAGGTGGAGCTGGTTACAGAATTGAAATGAAATTTTGTTTACCAGCTCTATTTCTGTGTCCATAGACTGTAGGGGCCTCACTACACACTGGAAATAGTCCAGATATCACCTCAACTCAATTTTCCCAATGTATGTAATAACTTCGGTGTTTGTTGACATCCTAGAGATGATGAATTTGGTTATACCTTATTATGATAGTGCTTAAACTCTATATTGAACATGATTGGTAGGTTTAGTACAGTGTATTTTTGATACTCCCTTCAATCTGCATAGACCTGCTATCCAGAGTTTGATTAACCATCAGCTGTCCCACGGGATCAAGTATTATTATTGTATGAATCCCAGGATGCTTATATTCATTATATGTGCTTCGATCCACACACACACACACACACACACACACACCCTTGAGGCCTCAATATCAAACGTTAGTGGCAGGCAAACAGGTCTCTGTAATAACGTAAGCATTGATTCCAGTTGTAGGGGCTGGCTGTTACATACCCATGCCAGCACTTGATCACAGACACTTGGCCCGACTTCACTATCAGCATTTCTGCTCGGAGCAAAATACAGGAAGGAGCAAAAGGGGAAAAAGCCCCTGTGTCTCTGAGAAGATGAGATAAGACAAGACAACCAGTGCAGTCTAAAATGGGCCCTGGATCGTTACTGGCCCTCTCTTTCCCCTGTAATTGAGGGAGTGTCCTTCAATTTGCTTATCGTCTACAGTAGCACTCTGTCTTGGACAAGCAGAGCAGCAAGCAATCTGCTGATTGCTGTTTTGGCAGAACTGTCAAGGTTTGTCCTCCGTTAAGTGATGGATAGATTCGGGTGGGGTGGGGCGAGAGTCATCTTTTTAGCTCGCATTTTCCTCAGTTCGAGAAGAAAATGACGAAAGAATCCTGTTTAGCAGGTTAGTCGACAATGAAATCTCGTTATTGAGAAATAAAGCCTCTGTTTCTGTTTCTGAACTGAGTGAGCGTGTGATGGCTTACCTCAATTGCAAGAAAAACATTTATTGAAGCAAATAAGGTTGCAGTGGATAAGAACCAAATTATTTATAATGGACTATCTTTGAATATAAGAATTGCTGCAATGTATTTTGCGACTAAACCCTTCATAATTAGTTCAGTCTTCAGCAAGGTATGATGTGTGGGTAAGCTGGAAATCTCACCCTTGTCCACTTACGCTGTCTCGTAGGCATGTAGGAGATTGGGGTGGGGGTGAGTTGGATATCACAGAACAAGAGTAAGGCACTGTGTAAGGAATGTAATTGGGGGCGAAAACTCATACTATATGCAGAAATTGCCTCGATTTTTTTTCGCAGTCAAAGCCTTTCAGTGCAGTAGCTTTTTGATTAATTTGTCTCCTCTGTTTTGATTTCTTTACTGGTCTGGACGGAAAGTGGTGGGAGGAAAAGATGAATGTTGGGCTCTGATTAGTCATCAGCTTACGTCGCTTGTAATGGTGGAAGAGTACCATTATGGGGTGATTTAAACAGCCGATGCTCTCTCTCTCTTTCTTCCCTTCTTTCTCTCTTTTTTTTTCTCGCTTTCCCTCTGTCCCTTTCTCCACCCTAGCTTTTATGGTAACGGAACAACTGAAAGGCAGCCTCAGGCAGTGCCATTGTATGAAGGATGGAGGTAGATGGGAGAGACATCATAGCGGTTTAAAAGCTTGACCTCACTCAAGACATGCCGTAGCATTGTTGTGCAGTGAGCTATAAATAATGACTCTGAATGTAACATTACATGTCTTTCATCTCATAAAAGTAAAAAAAAAAAAAATTCATTCAATAGAAAAAATATATTTTTAATGAAATATTAGCATTTTTATTTGTTAGTCTGAAGATTTTCATTTTGTGCTAACAAAATCTGTATCCAGTATTATCTCTTGTAAACTCAAAACTCCAATTTTGTTTGTGTTTCAGGTTATTTGAAGGTTCTTCACCAAGAAAAATTGAGAAATTGAAAACTCTACTGTGTTACTTCAGGAGAGTTACACAAACCAGTAAGCATGAAAAAAATATCCTACATGATGCGCTCCTTGTTTTTCAGTTGAAGATCATTTTTTGATTGTGATTTTCTTCCTGCTCCAGGGCCCAAGGGTCTTGTTACATTCACAAGACAAACACTGAACAATCCTCCTGACTGGGAAAGGTATTCCTCTCTACTCTACTCGTCGTGGCTTGAGTTCTTTAACAAAAACGTATTGTATCATGTTATACTGTTAATTACTCCTCGGTCAAAGACTAACTGAAAGTCTTTTGGTCAAGTTCCCAGACTCAGCTGACGCGCCTACATATCACTTGTGAAGGGACAATTGAGGATGATGGATACGGGATGTTGCAGGTAGGAATTCCTTTTATACTTTGCCTTCTATAGTGCCAAGAAGAAGTAGTTATTCAACCATAGTAAAAATATGTTTTCCTGCCAGTTCATTGTAAAATATTTACTTTTTGTGACAGTGGCAGCAAAAACTGTATGAGGGTTTGGACAAATCCCTCATGATTTTTACCAAGATTAGTTTCGACTCCCATCCCTATCGTCCAGCACTCCTTTATTAAGGGAATGCCCAAATCAATGAAATTCCATACTACATTATCACTGCTACCTGCACCTAGGCAGACTCTGTCATAACAAACACACACATATGAATGTGCCGCCGATGTAAGCTAGTCATTGATGGCTATATATCAGATAGCAGAGTTCAGATGGGTCACACACCTAGCCCCAAAAAACCTCAAGCAAAAAGTTTATTCTTGGTAGGAGGACGGGAAACATGACATGCCTTTTGTTGTGAAATGTTGCTCTAAATATTAAAACAAAGTGCTTCATGGTAGAAGTGTTATGTGTCTAAAAATGTGTGTCTAAAACAGAGCCACCAAGATAACCGACTAACAACATAATATATCTTAAATATGTGATCTGGGGCCAACCACCTCTTCTGGATGAAATTACAAAATGTACCCATTATTTCTCTCAAAGTCAGATAAATATAAAACCACCTGTCACCATAATACATGAAATAACTCCGACCTTGTTTGAAGGTTCTTGTGGGAGGACCCCCCTCCATCATGACCGTTCACGATGTTTTGGTTTTGTTGGTGTGACTCATCATGACTGTCACCATAGTTTACTTTTAGCTTCCAGAATCAATGAGACTAAAGTGCTTGTGTGAACAGTTGTCTACTACGTGCACTAAATATAAATAAGCTGTGTAGTTCTGGTACGTATCTGGAAAAGTTATTGCTCCATTACCGCTGTGGTGTTATGGATTGTTTCGTAACGCGGTGAAAGAGCAGCGTTTAACCGCGTTAGAGCAGTAAGCCGTTACAGCAGTAAAAATTGCCGTTATGACGGTAATAAGATCAACTCTGGTAGGCATCACATGGCCGCGGTATTCCTGTAATGCAGTTTTTGTTACAGCCCAAGGCTCTGTAGTTGCACTGATTCCTCCAATCTCCTCACTCTGCTTGATGTTCCAGGATGGCTGGTGCATTTCTTACTCTGTCTTGACAGCTGATGTATACACTTGAGTAACTTTAGAGAGACAAGGATTGAGGAAAGGACCCTGGGGTAGGGGATGAGGGAGAAGGAGGCGCAAGGAGGACACGATGACGAGGGTTTCATCTCACTGGGGTGACCCAGCGGGTCAGGAGTCCTGCAGGAGGATGATGACTACCTCCGAAGGCTGGGTACTGGCTATGCGTTGATAGGGTGGAGTGGGCTGTCATTCTGTCAGGAGGTGTGAATGAAGGGCTGGGGGGGGGGTGGACCAGTAAAGGAGAAGGGGAGTTGAGTGACTGGTTGGACAACATACACACATGCACATACAAACATCCTCACTGTCACACAGATTGACGTGGCTGTGGGCCAGTGAGCAGAACCTTCACCCCTGACAGGCTGTTTAAACAGCAGCACTGTGATTGAATGGGCTGTCCTCTTATACAGGCCACAAAAACAAGGAATGGGCTCACATGGCAAGAAGCTGTGATATTATCAAAACATTTCCTGTCTTGAAACAAGAAGCTTAAATCGTTTTCTCATCTATAATTTTGGATTTGAATCTCAGTCCATTTACAACCCTGATTCCAAGATAACCAAGGATTGTGATATTGCTTAAGTTTCATTTCTCATATATCAATTTATACGTGTAAAAATCATGAACGGTATTATGAAAGGAAGAGAAGTAACTAAAACATATGCAAAAAAAACAACATATAACAAGACACGATGGAGTATGAAGAAAACTATGACTATTATAAAGACATTAGACTGATAAACAATATACATATTATTAGTATTTTACGGTTTAAATGCAAATCTACGGATGCAATATATCTCCAACATGTTGGCCCTGTCGATTTATTGATCTTACCTTATTGAGAACAATGTTATTGGAAAATCAACAGCCTGCCATAGGTTGGCCCCCTATATATCTCTATTTTTTTTAAAATCCCTTGCTGTCTTCCGATATGGACTAAAGAGTGACAAATAGTGACTGAGTAACCCGCTTGTTTTTAAACTATGCTAAAAGACACCCATATTTAAAAAATCGAGGAGTTCAGCACACAATTATGCAGATTTTTATATCACTGCTCTACTTACCCTTAATTGTGGATTTATGCATATTTGAAATATATCTTTAGATTTCATCTGTGTTGTTTTGCTGTGGTTTCCTGATTTGATTATTCACAAGCAGGAAGCAGCGCAGTGATCCTTGGACATTTATCTCTATTAAGTGACCACTGCGGTGACAGATAATAAGGAGACACTAATACATTCATTTGTTTAAATAATGGGAGTGGCAGTAACTATACCTCACAGTTCCTCACAACTGCTCTGAATGGACAGGGCAAACGGCAATACAATAACATTGCATTGAATCGGTTGCTTTTTTGTGAATATATGGCCTAGCTAATCACTTTGTAACTTGTATATCCTTCACAAATTCCTTTCAAATGGGTACCAAGAATGTTTGCTCGTGATGATGATAGCTATTAAAAGAAGAGCATAAAGTTAGAGGACATACAGTTTCTCCTAAGAATCGACGGACTGTACTTTGTAGGTTAATTCTTCTATTTATCATCTTTTATTTCATTAGGTCGATTTTGCAAACAGGCTCGTAGGCGGAGGAGTAACAGGACATGGACTGGTCCAGGAAGAGATCCGGTTCCTCATCAACTCTGAACTCATTGTCTCTCGCCTCTTTACTGAAGCTTTGGAATCCAATGAATGCCTCATCATCACAGGTACATAGTCCCACACAAACACAAATCAAAAAGTCTTCAAATCCGTATAAAGATTTACAAATGTATGGAGATTTGTAAATGACAAATCTGTAATTACATAGATAATAAGGGCTGAAAAATATTTTGCTCTAAGAGCTGCAAATACAGACAAGTCATCAGTTACAACTCAGGTGGGCCTTTCAGTTGTCTGTCTTTGTACACTTGGCATTTGCTACACTTGTGCTGTGGCAGAGAGTTAACTTTTTCCTCAACTGATCTCAATAGGTCATTTTTTTTTAATATTCAAACGTGAATAATCTGCACGATCAGGTATCAATTCATCTCGTCTTCATTCACCCGCTGTCTGATCGTGGTGGCTACAGGCCCACCTGACATCTGTTCAGCGTGAGGATGTGTCACTCCAGGAAAAACGGTGAATTATTTCCCACATTGGGTTGGGAGCAAATTTCTGCATCAAGTGAAGGTTTTTTTTATCTCGGGTTCCTGTTTAGTGGTGAGGTCAAGATGGAGATGGAGCATCAGCGCTGTTTCAGGAATTGTACTAGTCTGTTGCAGTGAAGGCTGGTTCTTCCATTGTCCAATCCTTAATTTGTGTTAATGAGCTTGGGGTGGTGAATGACCTCAAGAATGAGATTGCATTGCATCATTGGCTATGCCCATGCCGGGCAGACTTAACGCACTATGGAGGGATTACATAACTCTTTTTGAGAGCACTGCTAAATGTATCTTGCTTATGCCACTGCCACTATATGTGGGACTTGTATAAGCATCAGTAAATAGATAAATGATTATTTACAATTTTTCCCAGTTTGTTTGTGTACATGGTTGTACAGTTCCGACACTTTACGGAGGAAAAAGGTAATGGCACTGTCAGAAGCATAGACACTAGATGTTAGGACATTAATAGGTTTCCACCCAGTTAATCCTTGATGTGACATGAAGCTTATTTGGCCACAGTGTTTAGTGAGTGGATCATTGTAGAGCTTGCAGACAGTTTGCCATGGCTGGCATGGTATATTTCATTGCTGTTGATAACTGCTAAGTTAGCATCTTGTGGATCTATAGTAAAAGAATGGATATCTAGTACTAGATATGGAGTTTGTGAAAAAGGTTTTAGCCCCATTACGATTGTGCATATATTAAATAATTACAAGCAGAAGATAAATACTAATACAATCTGTAAAGAACCAATAGGTCCAGATGTGTGTTCCCATCACTCAGTGAAAACTCTGAATGTTATGTGGTGTATTTAACTTTTTATTGCTTGATATTTTGATGGTTTCCCCGTTTTCTCCTATAGACGCACTTTCTGGAATTACATGTACAGTAGACATATCTTGTGTTGTTTCCATCTCCTGAGTTATTTTCTCCGATTTACTGAGCACTGTGTGTTCATTGGGATCTTTTTTTTTTCTTTTCCCGTCCTTGCATCCAGTCTGAAGGTAAATCCATTGCTTTGATTCACTTGGGACTGTCCAGTTATCCTTCATTTCTTTCTAGTAGAATTGCTCTATTTTTTTTTAACCCCTAACTCACTGTGCCTCAGTCAGCCTGTCTTAAGTGTTCTGCCCTCTCTCTTGCCTCCCTCTTCCCCTTCTGGCCATCCTAAATTTTTTCCTACCATGTAGTTGAACCTAGCCTATTACTGGTCAAAGCAAGGACAAGCACAGTTTGAAATCATGAAGACACTGGTACCCTATGTTCAAGGATGGTCCAAACAAACACACCCAACCAGTCAATGTTAAAATCTGTCTTCTTTAGTAACTTGCTGCTCAGTACGCCAAGCAGCTTCTGTCTTGGCGCCGTGTTGTCTTCTTTGAAAATCCCATCTCTTCCAAGTCACCTTCATTGGTTGCCCCTGCCTCCCATCACTCTGCTCCCCTCCCATTTCCCCCCCTCCTCCTCTCCACTTAACTTTATTAAATTTGGACGGAACAGAATTTATAGCCCAACTAAGGTCATTGCTCCTCTAATGGAATGGGCCAGTTACGCCACAGCGTCATTAAAACCTTACAGAATATTCCTTGCACGCATGCAACATCTCTTTGGGTCTAGTCGCTCTTCCTCTGTCTTTGTTGTTCTCTTCTGTCTAATTAAATATATTTTTCCTTGAGAGGTGCCCATAAATGGGTCTTCCTGTGCGTTTGGAGCTCATAAGTCACATCAGTTTTTGTCTATATCTGTTTTTGGGACAGAATTAGAAGGGTGTGGTGTAATTTCATGATGAAGTCTGCATCCCTGGAGGCTGTCAGGGGCGGTTGCCAGGATATGTAGGATCAAAGTGAAGGAGGACAGCACTGATGATGGAGGATGTGATGCGGGGCAGCCTGTTGTTTGACGTTAGGAGTCGCTAGGGTTCTAGAAAGGACACAATTTGATCGGCTGGACTTGTTATGGTGCAAGGTCATAATAAGTTATTTTTGTTCATTCAGCAAAGGCTTTACTGTACATAGAAACATAATCATCATTTGCCCAGTTTTACTATCTTGTTGGTTTTTGTCCTGGTTGCAGTGTCAGTATGAGTCATCCTTTGTCATAGAAAGGCACAAAAGAACCCATCATTCATGCAAAGTTTGTTTTGCAGTCCCAGTATTGGTAGATGATACATGCTTGAAAGTAAAACAAGGCAGTTATGAAAAAAACGTAAAAGCAATCTTTGATTATTGCTTTTCAAGAGATATTTAGCATTGCTTTACCAATATTATACTGTTTTTTGAACTGAACTACAAAGCCAAAGTCTACAGTAATCACATGTTCATTGAAGTAAACTCCTCATACCTAAAAACAGACCCAGTCTGCGGTGGCCCGTCATTTGGTACCACTTTGGTTTTGATCGTTTCAGACTGTCATTAACAAGCGTCCTCCACATGCAGATCACCTGATATGAAGAATTCTAAAATCTTTAGCCGCCGTGTGCAATCAGAGACCAGAATGATAGATGTATCTGCGTTGGCTATTTGGGAAAGCCAGATTTAAAAAAAAGTTTGTGAGAAATAAGTTGAATTTACTTCTGTTGAAATACAACCTGAAATAGGGTTTTTAATATTACCAGTGAACCCTACCCTGCCTCAGTTACACAGCCAATCTGTGGCAAGTGCTGCATAATGTATGGAACCTTTAATAGACATCATTTCCAGAACAGAGTGTATTTGTAATGACAAATGATGAAATCTTTCTAACCCTGAGCACATATCAGCGCACAATATAAAAAAGGCTCATGTCTTGGTAAGAGGTGATGTTTCATGTTTTATTCAAGCGTTTTAATTTATACAACGTGGCCATGGTTAGCTTCTTCTGCTCTAACCTTTTCTTTCTATTATGGTGAAAGCTTTTCATTTCAAACCCCAAAGCGGATTCCTTATTAAATCAATGGCCTTTATTTATGACAATCCAATGGAAGATGACACTGTGTAATCACATGGGGAGCACAGAAGGCACGGAATTTGATTCAAGAAATAAGGCACTGAAACAGATATCGGCCCTCTGAGCTCTGGCTGCTTCATACTGAGTAATGCTGTATTTCTTTTTGTTCTTCAGGCACGGAACAATACAGTAAATATTCTGGCTATGCTGAGAGTTACAAATGGAAGGACAGCCACAAGGATGAGACCCCCAGGTATGTTTTCCTCACGTGGTTCTATTTAATATTTGGGAATTGTTTTGTTTTGATATTTTAAGCAAAAATCTTTAGTCCTGTCAGAAAGAAAAAAAATGTTCAAGGTGGAAGGATGTTTCTAAGTTATTGACAAGCCCACATCTGTCTTTGTTTTTCTTTCATTTCCAGGGATGACTGGCAGAGACGATGTACAGAGATTGTGGCCATTGATGCTCTTAAATTCAGGCACTTCCTGGAGCAGTTTCTCCCTGAGAAGATTGTTAGAGAGCTTAACAAAGTGAGAGAAAGATGCCCTTGTCTGTGTTTGCGGTGCACACTGTGTAAGACTGCACACATCTTTTGTGAAAGGACACAGGAAAGCTGTTAAACACAGTGCCGACTCTTGATACCTTTCAAAATGTGTAATTATTATCAGTAAGTGATGGATAGGATAATGCTGTTATGATATTTGTGACAAAAAGGTCAAGGTGAAATTCATGGTTCAATTTGATTTCGATTCTTGGAGTTTGATTGGCTTCAGAATTGATTTAAAAGATTCTTGATTAAAACAGATCCTTGATCGAATCAATAGAAAACAGGGTGCTGCTCTCTTGCTCCAGTACATTGCGTGCCAAACCATTCACTGGCGTCCTTATTCCATTGTCATACAATATAAAACACAAAAGGCAATTAAGAGAAATTATCCGCAGCCATTTCATTTTTAAAGTTAACAGCATTAATCAGTTTCTTTTGTTTAAAAGCATCTTACAGTGATGCCTGCATGCGAATAACAAAATGAGGGGTAGGCGGAGTTTTCCGTCGTGTTGTTATCCAACGTTATTTATCTTTTGCACCATAAGCTCAGGGAAAAGCCATCACTGTCCAAGATGCTGAGCGGGTGCAGGGTTTTTCAGATGGAACAGCCTGTAGAGTAACTCTCTTCACCTCAGAGTCTGTTTAAATTGTTGAATGCTGCAGTGTGTGTTGGTCAGCTGCTCCTGTTTGATGCTGCTGATCGCTGCTCTGCTCCGTCAGTCTTTGAGTGATGGCTTTCGCAAAGTGCAGTACTTCATTTTTCATCTCGCAAAGGTAGTTGTTTAGTCATTGACTGAAGAAACGCTTGGAGTCCGCCTCCTTTTTTGAACATGAGTTACAACGTAACTGTTACTGTTTACACGTTGTAGATTTTTTCCAGGCCCTGGCAGTTGAGTTCCCCCTTTTCCATGGCGTCAATATCGCGTAATTAACTAATATTTAGAGGATAGATTTTTGACATTTGTCAATCAATTTTGAATCATAAGAGATAAGAGTCACAATTCCTAAGTGAATAGATTTTTCTTACCCAAGTGGTGAACTTTGACATATTGTCAGATACCACTTGCAAATATGTAAAGTAAAGGCTCAGTGATCTGTAACATCATCGAATTTTGCTTAGGGATACAAACAGCTTATCAGACCCTACTGCACAGCACCTATTGACAGTGCTCTCATTTGGTTTAGCTTTTTTCTGTTGAGTAATTGGGCAAAATATTATGCACATGTATGCATGTACAAAGGCTTTATTGCTTTTCTTAAATTGCTTTTGCTTCAACTTGAGGCCTCACACTTAAAACATCGATACTTGTCTATTTGATGTCCAGCTCACATAAAACCCACCAAGCTGGAAACATCACAGCTGAAAAGATCTCAAAATGGCCAATTCTGAATATTAAATTCTAATATATCGCGAAAACATTTTTAAAAATATGTTTCTTCTCTGTCTTTTCCTCCCCGTCCTCCCCTTGCTATTCCTTGTGCATTCATCCCAGGCATACTGTGGATTCTACCGAGGTGACACCAACAGCAAGCACCTCTCTGCAGTAGCTACAGGCAACTGGGGTTGCGGCGCTTTCGGTGGAGACACACGGCTCAAAGGTATCATCGGCTGAATTATACATACATCCAAATAAGGATGTATCTGTTTAGCGACAAGTGTGAGGATTTCGTTTTCATTCACAAGAGGTTGAATGGTACTACGGTAAACATCAGACAGGCATTCCACTGCACTGGTTCTATCAGCCATTGAAGCTCCTCTTGATCCGGTTTCTCTCAAACCCCACCGGTCAATTAGTAGCTCCCCCAGAGTGTCACTCACCTGTTTCCTCCCTCCCTTTATTGATCATCTGACAGACATTTATGTTTTCCATTAAAAGGGCAATTGATTACAGGCAAGGGACACCATAAATCTAGGCTGACGATGGTCTCTGTGGGCTTCCATATCATCACTCTTTATAACCAGGCCTCCCTTACTGTCCACTTGAGTACACCGCACTGCAAATTTTGCCATGTTGCATTTCCATTCAACGTCTGACACATTTCCATTAACTTTAATTTTGCTCATACTTATCAGAGTTACTAACCACTGATGGCTTCTTCTGTTTTATGCCTATAATCCACGTGCTTTTTCTGAAGAATACATCTCCACATAAATGTCTGCAATGTTGGACACAAATGAGATCGGAGCAATGTGCGTATGACTGTGTACAGTTTCATTTCAAAGTGGAGTTGTTAATTTCCTCTGCAGCATGCTATGAATAGATCCACTTGGCTTGACAAAGTCCCTGGGGATGATGTTAGTTTCCAGGGACCCCTGCCCGTTAGCCCCAGAATTAGCATAGCTCGTATTTTTAAAATTAAATAGCTGCATTTTACGTTATTGACCTGTAGCTGACTTGAGACGTGGTACTTACACAAGACTGAGTTGTTATGCTGTTGTAAAGATTACAGACGCTTTTGCAAATGATGGTTTTCTGTGTTAATTAATCTGGAATCAATATGCATTCTGTTAAATATTTAAAAGTCCTTAGACCTTATTTTCAAGGGCTGAAAGACTGAGTGCTGTTCATGAGACTATGCTACCGGTGGTGGATTATTTACTCCTCTGATACAAATTGCCCCTGTCACTTGTGTTCTTTTCTGCCCTAAGCCATACCTTATCCAGTTTATTACTTAGTTTCCTCAACTTATTTCTTTCAGTGGTCAATTACACATTTATGATTTCCTTCTGAAACTGAAGGATACAAATGATGCTAATACAATATGTTACTGCTGCCTGGATTTCACTGTAGTGTCGTACTTTTCTCTTTTTTTAGCGCTGATTCAGTTGATGGCTGCAGCACAGGCTGGGAGAGACGTGGCGTACTTCACATTCGGAGATGCTCAGCTTATGAGAGATGTTCATGAAATACACGCTTTTCTCACCGAGAAACAAGTCACCGTTGGTAAGACTCGCGCACAAATCATATCTGTTTAGCTCCTTTGTTGCAGAAGTTTCTGTCCACTCTGCAGTCAAGCAATATTGTCAACCATATGTCTGTTGAGCCCCTGCAGTACATTATAATGAGCAGGAATGGTGATGATATCAGCCTCTAGTGGGATTTTGGGACACTTGAGGCTCATGTAGCATATAGTATATTGTCCTTACGGTGACAGTACTCATAAATAAGAGGATGCAGTTCATCTGTGTGTTAAGTTATTCCACCTTACGAGCCATCTCCATTCCTCAGCCCATCCATTCAGCCTTAGCTGCAAAGTGCATTACTGCCTGAGCTGACCCCCAGCCTCTCCCTACCCCCCCCCCCCTTTAATTTTTCTTGCGCTGACATTTATTGAAGCCTTTCAGAGAAATTCCCCTCCAGCCATCCATTTCCTAAAGTGGAGCTAAAGAAAAAAAAGCTCATGGCTTGTGTGTATATATATGTGTGCGTGACTTATAAATGAGCCCAAATACGATTTCATTTTTCTACATTTTCTGTCTGTTGCAGTTTCTGTCGCTCTCGCTTGTTCTTTGGTTCTTAACCTGTTTGTTCTTTTTGCCTATTCCTCTCAAATCTCATTTTATTGCCCTCCACATTTCTTCCTTCCCTCTTGACCACTATACCATCCCCTCCCTCTCTTCACCCCCCCCCCCCCCTTTCCTCTTCCAGGGAGGCTGTACAGCCTTTTGAACCAGTACTCCAGTATGGTGTGTAAGAATTGCCGCACGACGCGACCTGACATCAGTCTCTACGGATTCATCCACGAGAAAGTCTCCTCCCATGGGACGGGCCAGCCCCCGGACTCTGCCAAGCATTCTGGGATGTCCTCTGTAACACCGGACTCGCATTAACTTGGGGAGAACTGCAACTTAACCTCCCTTCGCCATCTCTACATGTAAAAGAGACTCCACGTTCAGAAAAAGTCGATGTGCTTTCAGCTTGTTCTTACAATCACTTGTTTTTCTCGCACACATGCACACTCACTCCTTTGAAGTTTGTGATCCCAACACACAAACTACCAAAACACAATTTTGCCTTTCTCTTTGGTGGTATTCTGGCAGCCTTGTAGTGGGTCACCAAATGTGGTGACATGTTTCAAAGACTTATAGCAATAGTAAATCCCTGTTACTCTTGGGCCTGTTCTTAGTATAAATGTGCTGCGGAATTCTTCTGTTTTTTACAAACTAATTACACATATGGCCAAATATTCATCATATGCATGTTTGTGAACGCTTTTCGTTATTGATCATCCTTAGCCTCATAGCATAATTGCCTAAGTCATATTTTGGCCAAATTGAGATATCTGCCTAACTCTACTCTCCTAACACCGCGGATTCACTGTGCATTATTGCCCATGCCATCAGCCTATCAGAATGCTTGTTACATTCCAAAATCACTATCTGCCCAAGTCATCTCTTTGACATAGGCATTTTTGGCACTACATACAAAGATGGCTCGGCTGATCACAAGTGAAGCATTAGCTCTTAATCTTTTCATCTGGTAAGTAAGCTAGTTCATATTTCTTCAATAAAAACTTTGTATACAGTAAATGTACTTTCAGTCGATGGCATATTCTCTGCAAGATTTGCCTAAGTCACTTTGATTTGTTATGCAATCGTTGTGTCTTTTTTTTTTTTGCAAAACTTCTTTTCTAAAAACCTTAAAATATGACTTAGGCAATTATGCTATGAGGCTACTTATCTTGTCCTATATTGTGTTTGCTCCTTTTATGGACGAGTTGTTTTGTCTATTTACCATATGCTGTGGTGAAGTTCTTGAATGCAGAGAGATAATGAGACACCATACTGTAGTCTATGCATGGGTAACATTTATTTATCAAATATTCTACGCATATATGCTGCTCTTTTTATATTCTGTATGATGTCAATGCTCAAAAAACATATGAACCTTATTCTGAGTCAAAACCATCAATAAAATGACCGCTGGTATGGAAGTCATCTCAGATGGAATTCTATTTTGAGTATTTTAATAATTTTCAAGTATATTCATTGTGAAACGCAGTATTGCTACTGTGCACTGTAATAAAGTGAGGAGCAGATAAAGAGAATTGCACACAAAATATTATTTTTGTTGATTTTTTCATTTACTTTAGGGATGGGTTATTTTTTTAATTATTATTTAATATATTTTCTGTGGGTTTGGATTCTAATAGATGGTTCATAGATGGCTTGAAGACTAAATGTATTGCATATTACTGTACTTAACGTGTTCTTTGACTGTACTCTTTAAAAAAAATAGTTTCTTAATTAAAGTATAAGCTGTTAAAATGGTCAAATCAGTATCATTCAGTGCCTAATGACCAAAGGATGAGTAGAATGCAAGTGACACCTTTTTGAGGACCAGCTATTTATAGTCAGTGTAGCATCACTTTAGCTAACTCATACATTTTAATGGGATTATGTCCAGAGGCCATTCTGCTGTATTTTCAATGTATACAGTAGTTTCCTTACATTAGGATTATGTAATTTGTTCATAGATCATCTTGAAATAATGTTTTATTTCAGATAATTACTTTATATGTTTATTACTATGCTTTGGCACCACAGATTTGTCATTTAATTTCATGAAATCATACATTATTTAATGATTTGAACTGTGATTGATTTTTGTGATAGCATGTGCACCAAGGGCTTTCAGACAAATTTGATTCCTCCTCCAAACATGCTTTATTAGATGAATTAGGGCTCCTGAATAACCCCATGACGTGGCCTTCCATAAATGGTGCGTAGGCTTGGCTATGGTAAGTGGATTACACATTATCTGCTTCTCCTGCTCTTTGTACTGAGCCCAGCATTGACCAGATGAGCTGTGGACTCAAAGTCAGTTTGGTTTGGCAGACCTAACTGTCCATGGCTTGTGGTGTAGCATGGGTCACACTGTCATGAACTTTATTTAGGTTACTAGTGCCTCCTGGATTCAAAAAATAACACATTTTAACACATCTTGACTGTTATTCACATTTCAGCACCAGTTTGCCACCAGGAATACCAGATTAGATAATTGTTGCTTGTTTAATTTCCCGATACACAAGAAATATTTCAAACACTGAACAGCTGCTCAACTTCTGTCCTGTCTAGTGGTGTAATTACTCTAAACAGGATGTAATTCAAGACTAAACACGCAACGTTAGCCAACGGCACAAGTCTGTTCATCGATAAACACTATTAATAAAACGCCAGAAAGCAACTTGTCCTCGCTCCATCTTTGTCAGGCAGCAAAGTCACTGCAACAAAATGGCATTTCAGTTCATAATTGCCTGACCTTTAAGTTCTCCAGGTCAGCAAAGCAGCAGCAAATGCAAATGATGAAACTAGAGTATCTATCAGGAAACATTAAGCATTACTGTGGGTGTTTTACAGTAATATAGATGTATATATACTCCTGCTTTTATTTCTTTTTAGTTATAAACCAGATGCTGTGGTTCATTTGAATAAACGTTTTAATGGTTATTTAGATAAATTGGTGGTGTTGAAAGGAGAGACTAACTTTGAACTGTTTTACACAAAAATGACCAGTTCAAAAGCCACATAATGATCAGTGTGATGTTCTGATATTTAGGCCTACACTGTTCTGCCTGGTAGATGCTCTCAACTTGTGCCCACTCCATTTTCCCTTGTTTGCAGCGGTGTGTTTGTCATGATTGATAATGCTGCTCCTTCTGTGCCAGCAAGTATGAATGATGAAAATCTAGAGGAGAGGAGAGGTTGTTGAGTGGGGGAACTGAATATCTCGTTGTTTAACCCTCTCAAGGTAGAGGCCCATCAATCTGAAACCACTTTCTCAAATGACTCATGTTCAGCCATTATAAAAGTTTAATTGGCTCATATAATTAAGACTGAGGGAAAAGACGTGTGATGTAACATAGAGGGGGAAAATGACCTGTCTGGATGTGAAGGGGTTCATAGATTTGAGATGACAGGATTAAAGTAAATATTCTCGTTACAGAATTAATTGCTGCTATAAAGAAGACGCCATAAACACATCAATTAATTAATTTCGTGTCCCTTTGAGAATATTAAGTTAAATGATCATTGTCCTTTCTCTGTCTACTTGAGCTGGTATCTTTGGCCCTTGTCCACGGGCTCCATGGGCACCTTAGGGTGCAGCAGACTGCTCTTTGCACCTGCTGCAAGAGGTGGGTGGGGGAGTGCGTGACAAGCCGTGCGTGCGCTCGAATCTGTGTCACCTTCGCCAACGAATTTCGGGGATGACAGTGGTGAAGGAGCGGTGAAGTCTAAGGTAAATGTAATGTCTAGAAATGAAGCGTGGATGGAGATTTAAAGCATCCTCTGATTCCATGACTTCTCAGTGGAACAGCCGAGGGGAGATTATGATGATTTCTGTTGACGTTGAGGGATTAGAGGTCCAGGGAAAGCGTGACAGACCCTGAGTGACCCTACAGACGATGTTTTTGGCGTAGCTCCAGCTATGTGGAGGAGATGTACTTTGCCTGGCTGGAGGATCATGAAAACGTCCATGAGGTAACGTGTGCCGTTTGTTTTCACATTGGTGAATAACATAAACATTTTCTGCTCATGAATGTGAATTTACATAAAATCAGAGTTGCTTTACCAACAGATACAATCAACTGTTGCTTGTATTGGTCTTGAAATATAGTACAGCTGATCACTGGTTAGAGGGCACATTATATATGTGCCCTGTTCTAAAATGCTTTCACACCACAGACCCCTTAAAAGACACAAATTAGGCTGCGGACTCCTATTTGATTAGATTTTGTCCCAGTGCCCCCCATCATTTGATACGAATTTAAGTTTTAGACATTTTGTTTCAGAGAGTGTTTCAAACCCACAACTAAAATAGTAATGCATTCTCTCACTGTGTAACTTATGATGGACATGTAGAGAAAATAAATCATTCCCCTTTTTTTTTTGCTGGGGGCCGCTGGAGGCCTGTACAAATATGCTGTAGCTGCAGTGTCTTTGTTTCCTGTCCAGCCGTCTCTCATCCCGCAACCTAGCAGTCCGTAAGCTGAAGGAATACTTGAGTCCATGTATGCGATGGATCTGCTCTGTCTCTCTCTCTGTGTTCTAGTCTTGGGACACATCCAGGCCTCCAGCCCATCTGGCGAGGTGAGTGACAGACGCCCCTCTGCTCTACTCCGGGGTCGAGTGAAGTCCCATTCAGCAGACATGGCGCAGAAAGTGGTGGAGGACCACCTGGCTGTGCACACTCTCATTAGAGGCTACCAGGTATACTCCACACTCAGTGATAAAACACTCACACACCAATTATCAGCTTGTATGATGTGGATTTGTGTTATTTACAAATGAAGAGATTGATCACATATCTCATGGGCATCTGTTTAAATCTTATTTAAGATGTCATCTAACTCGAGCAATCACTGGCTCACCTTTATATTTCCAAAATGTTTGTGTGAAAACTGCATTGAACTAAATTTACCTGACTTGCCAAAACAGCTGGTAGCTGTGTCCTTTTATTAAAAGGAATACACAATTTGTTAGTCACTGTGAGAGGTTATGCAAATTGTAAGATTAACTCTAGCCTACTTACCCCGGCTCCCTTTTGAAAACAGAAAAATCAAAGAGACTACTTAAAGAAAACAGGTGGCACCATTTTCCCTCGCCCTCAAATTAATTCGAAGAACTATCCGAGGGATTTATTAAATTCGGTCTTTTGGCAAAGGCGTCACTTTTATTCCCAGCTTGTTGCAATCCTGGTGGGAATGTGTGTACGTGTGTGTATGTGTGCGAGCGTGTATGTGTGTACACAAAGACATAAATAGACATAAAAGTGCTCCTATGAGCCTCTTTTCTCTGAGAGCTTGGCCTATAACTCTTGTTCTCCAGCTGTTTATACTCAGCATCATAATAATGGCCGTCTCTTGCTAAATCTAATTCTGTCCCGCCTGTCGCTTTCTCCTTCTTATCTGATTGTCCTCTACTCTTCTTTTCTACCAAATCCTCCTTCACACCTCGGTCCGGTTCGCTCTGCGGAGATTCGTGGTCACCATGTCGCCCAGTTAGACCCTTTTGGAAATTCGGGAGGCTGACCTGGACTCCTTCGTTCCCTCTGACCTGATCACCATCATCGATAAAGACACACGACACATCACGAACACCTACCAAAAGTCTTGATTATGAAAAGAGTAACATTTTTGTCATGCTGTTGTTGTCTTGAGTTGATTGTCTTCATCGTTTTTCCTTTACAGAGGTAGCTTCATAACTTCCAGCTCCATGAAAACGATGCAAAGCAGGCTGTACAATTTCAAAAACGTTAATACAGAGACAAAAGCTTTTCATCTAAACACATGTATACATTTATTTTTCATTTTCTAGCTTTGACTTTGTACAAAGAGGTAAAAAGTTCCCCCTTTTTTTTAAACTATAGGCATATGTAGATAACTAACCCATAGGCAGCATATATGCTAATTAGATTCCTACTATAGATGTCCTTCCTTCTAATGACCTCAGGATACTTTTTGTGCATAAGGATTTTAGTCATACGCATATTATTCTCATTGACTTCAAAAGCTTAAGTTGCCTTTCAATGAAAATATCTCATTTGTATTTTTCATGTCTGTATCCCTTTGAGAGTTTGTACCGTACATTGCACAGTACATGCATGTGCATTTGCGCGCACATCATACACATATCTCTCTGGTCCAGGGTTGCATAACCCATCAGATTCAAGAGTGCAAGTGGCATTTCAGTAAAAAAGGCCTCATTACATTCTCCGCCAAGTCCATATACGGGTTGGTCGGTCTAATGCTGTCATTAATCTCAGGCCCAGCTCCTGTCATTATCCATTTCATGTAGTGGACAGAGGATCGGCGCATGGGGGACGGCCACAGAAAGCGATCGAAGTCTACAGTAATAGCTAGTAAAGAGGAGCGGGAGAGAGAGAGAGAGACATTATTTCTGTTGGCTGCTGTTATCAGTGATCAGGGTCTTTCAGGACATAGCGTTGCATTATGTATTGTCACTAGGGCCATAGCTCCCTAATGAAAACTAATGACAGCCCCTGTAGCCCCTTATTTGGTCAATTGATAGTTCAAGAGTCTATTCTTGGCCCCCTTTGTCTTTGCTGTTTTCCTAATATGATTTGCACCTGTCTCCTCCTATGTTGCCTGCGATCTTGAGCTTGACCAGCTCTCTCAGGTGGACTCTCAGTGGAGCCGTCAGTACTCTGTCTGAATGTAAATACATCCCTGACAGTTGTTTTTACTTCATAAGCAAGTGTTATTTTTGCCATTAAAACAAACTTTCTTGGATTAGAATTGAAATCAATTCGCTTCAGGTTTGTGCCCTGAGTTTGTAGGAAGCAGTGCTGTCAAAGGCATCAAGAAATCCAAACTAAAAAGTGATTCAGCCTTTTCGTCTCAGATAATGCTGCAAAGAACTATTTTTAAAAAAAATTTCTTTCTCAGTGAAATGAGATTAAATTTATTTATTTTTTGTCCAAAACCCAAAGTTGTTCAATCACAATGATATGAAACAGATCAAATCAGCAAAATCCTCACTTTTGAGAAGCTTGAACCAATAATTGTTTGATATTTATACTTGTTAAATAACCATAATTATCAAAATTATGTGTTAGTAATTAGTACTAGGTTCATTAAATGTGACAAATATTTGCAAATCTGTGAGCTAACTCTTACCAAACATTTCAGCAATCACTATCAAACATTTATTTACCAGCTAGTATTGGGCACAGTCTTATTTCTGATTGTTCATGTTTTTTTCATATGATATCAAAAGAAATGGAAGAATCTAAGATCTTGAATATCAGAATATATTAAGATTTCAGGTGATTAATTAATCGTCTTTGTTATTTGAAGGATTTGGTGAAGGATTTTGTTCTTTGGTTTGAGTCCTTGCTGTTGAATTGTATTATAGATTTGTTCTCTGGAAGCAAACACGGTCAGCATTAAGTAAACATTTACTGATTTACACTTTGATGACAGCACAATAGCTCACCTTTAGATTTAGCTAACATCAGAGACTCACGTAACATAAACAAAACCTCTTGTACGTGCATATATTAGGAAAGATAAACACCCGATATTTCATGTGAGCTCATTTTCATCTTTGATAAATGAACGCAGCTATGATCAAACATTTGCATGGAAATAAATCTGATCAAAGTTTCAGTGCAAGTTCTCCAGACCATTGTAGCATCGTTCCACAGTATTACCCCACATCAGTTATGTAATGCTACCTGCTAGTGGCAAAAGCATCCATAAGTTTGAAGTGCTATAAACAGAGCTTTTTTTGTGTCCAGAATTTAGGACTTCCTGGCCAGGAAGTGGTCATCAGAGAAACGTTTTGGTCTGGAGGGCTGTGAAGTGCTCATCCCTGCCCTTAAAACCATCACTGACAAGTCAAGTGCTGCAGGCATTGACAGTGTGATCGTGGGGATGCCTCATCGGTGCTGTGCATTCCACTGTCTGTGCATACAGATGATTCTTGTCCTTCTGTATTAAGTGTAGACTCCCAGAGGTCGACTGAATGTCTTGGTCAATGTGATCCGTAAAGACCTTGATCAGATCCTCTGTCGGTATGACCCCAAGTTAGAGGCTGATGATGAGGTGAGGGAACTGCCGATTTGTGACTGTGTGGAAAAGCATTCTAGAGGTACAGCTAATGCTTTGTTTCATAACCTCTTTTTGCACCTCTATAGGGTTCAGCTGATGTCAAATACCACCTTGGGATGTACCACGAGAGGATCAAACGTGAAACAGACAAGAACATCATGCTGTCACTCATGCCAAACCCCTCCCACCTGGAGGCAGTGGATCCAGTGGTTCAGGGCAAGGCCAAAGAGAAAATTTCATATACAGTACATATCACCCATTTACTGGAGAGATGCATTTTGATATTTTTGGAATTTTCAGCATTTCATTAATTTTTTCAATTTAGAAAATTCGCTTCTTCTCAGATATGAATTGCAATTAAGAGGGAGCAATTAATTACTGTAACTTCTTTCTACGTGTCTTTCTTCAATGAAATGCACCCATGTTGGGGGATCCTGAGTTTTTTTGCATGCCACTTCTGCAGCTTTTAATGATTAGTGGGCCTTGACGATAATTCAGAAATTGTATCATGAATATGTGATGATATTGTGTTATTGCTTTACACAGTTCTGATGTTCAAATTTATTTTCTGGTGTTATTCATACCAGTAAAGCACATTTTGTGTGTGACTTTAGGCTCTAAGTGATGTCAACATTGGTGTGTGTGATTGTTGCCTCTCAGATTGGCTTCACTACAGACCCTCGAGTGGCCCGCTCCTCCCCCTACCCCACCGATGTGGCTCGGATTGTCAATGCACCCATCTTCCATGTGAATGCTGATGACCCTGAGGCTGTCATGTATGTGTGCCGGGTGGCTGCAGAGTGGAGGTCCACCTTCAACAAGGATGTCGTCATTGACCTGGTTAGTCACAGCTGAGTCTTGATGGGTTATCAGGAATAGACAATTGCTGCTACTGTGTGCTGTTTAATTTGGCATCAGCACCTCCTGAACTATGTGCATTAAATCACATATCCTAGCCAACCCTCGCCTTTGAGTAAATATATTGTGCCGGCACTGCTGTATTTGAATTTCCATATACTACCTCAGTTAAATCGGCGAGCCTCACAATCCCTCACAGAGAGTATATATTACTCAGAGTTGAAGCATAGCTCCATAGATTGTGGAGCCATTCAATGAAATCTCTCAGCTTCTTCATCCTAAATAGAAAGTTTGATTGTAACATCCATTTTAAATATTTTCTATACTGCATGTCAGAGAAATACTGCAGCTCCTCTCTGATGGACATTCCTCTCTGTTGTGACCTTTTATTTAGACTCTTGCTTCGTTTGTAATATAGAAAGACAGAACCATTACTGCTGGTTGAGACTTACCTGCTGGTCTAATATCTTTTTCTCCCTCTTTCTTTCTTTTTCTTTCTTTCTTTCTTTTTTTCTTTCTTTCTTTCTTTCTTTCTTTCTTTCTTTCTTTCTTTCTTTCTTTCTTTCTTTCTTTCTTTCTCTCATGTTAAAGAGGCAAAGCTGCTTGGCTTCACACTCCGACGAGCAGCTATCATGGCAGAAACATATTGATAATATTATTAAGAAAATGGGTAGGAGACTATCATGTATTAGAAGGTGTTCCTCTTTTCTTACCCCTGCCTCTAAAGTTTTAGTGACACGGACATTAGTGTTGTCTCGCCTTGATTACTGCTCAGCAGTCTGGTCGTGTAAAAAATAAAAGAGATCTGTCTAAGCTTCAACTAGCCCAGAATCAAGCTGCAAGGCTCGCACTGTCCTGTCCGTTACGGAGAGAATGCATATCAGTGACCCAGAACAAATGCAGTATGTAGATCAGTAATGTTTAGAGCTGTCACAATGTGGAATAAGCTTCCAAATATGATCATTGAAACAGTCAGTAAGGCAACGTCTAAAAGTCTGATGAAGCAACATATGAACAATAACCCTGAAAGAGGTGAAGAATTATGAAGGAATGTAATGAGGGGTGTTGTGATGTTTTTTTTTGTTTTGTTTTGATTCCTTTCTTATCATGTAATTAAGATGTTTTTTGTTTTGACTTTTGTATCTGTTGTATGTTTTCTTTGGTGTATTTTGTTGTGTGCGGCCCCCAGGGAAGAATAGCTGCTACCTTGGTGGCAGCTAATGCCACCATCCTAATGAATAAAATAAAAAAAATAAAAATGTAGCATTTCTCATTGTCCGTCTCACCAAATGTGTTTGTAGGACGTCGTTGCTGAGTATGATGAGATATGTCAAGATGCATACACCAGCTCCAAGGATGAAAAGATCTTACACATTCGACATTGGCTAGACTCCCCTTGGCCAGGTAAAATGTCCCTTTTACAATCCAGTGACTCAAGTTTTTTTTTTTTTTTCCTAAATTGACTGCTTTTTCGGTGAATTTTTTGTGCTTCTATGAGAGTGAAACTGTTTCTCTCGCTTCTCTCACAGCAGAGGGAGAGCCCAAAACAATGAGCTCTGTCCCTTCAGGACTAGATGAGGAGGTTTTACAGCACATTGGCCCGACAGCCAGTTCAGTGCCTCTGGAAGATTTTAGGATCCACTCCACTCCCTGGTGAGTTTAGTTGCCTTCTGTTGGAGAACAGTCATGGCAATACTGATAGTAGTAGTTATACTGATATCCTGTGCTATAACACAAGAGCACACGTCACTGCAGTATGATCTGTGTTACTTGCTGCTGAATGATATGATGGTGAGCCATAAAACACCTCTGGCAGAATTTCATCTACAGGGACAATATTAAGTCAATTAAAGCAGTTCATCTGTAAACACATCCGTTTCTAACAGCAGCTGTTCAGCCTGCACAGCTGATTTGGCTCATGCTATAGCAATTAAGACTGCCACAAGAGGTTTTTTTAATGTTATTTACAATACAGT
The DNA here is from genome assembly GCA_037577475.1 of Chaunax sp. Z400. Classification (NCBI taxonomy): domain Eukaryota; kingdom Metazoa; phylum Chordata; class Actinopteri; order Lophiiformes; family Chaunacidae; genus Chaunax; species Chaunax sp. Z400. Next base: position 12,975,390 of record CM075193.1, read on the forward strand.
ATGTCAGCTCATTGCATTTTATACCCCCTTCCTTGCTGTCATAAGAAATCTTTGATTTCATTGTAGTTCCTTCGTGTGCGTCTGTGTGATCGCCAGGTGTGTCTCGGATCCTGCGTGGTCGAGCTGACCTGGTGAAGAGTCGGCAGATGGACTTGGGCTCTTGGAGAGTACATGGCCCTTCTCAAAGATGGCATCCATGTACGACTCAGTAGACAGGATGCGGAACGGGGCACCTTTAGGTGAGTCCATATCTACACAATTGAGAGCTCAGCGCTGGTTCAACAAGGGTTACAGCGCCATACCTTCTTGTATTAATGTTCCCACTGCCACTGAAGTGTCCTACTGGTGACCAGTTTGCAACTCTGGTGTGCAAAAGGTTACAGAACAAAGAGAGCATTACATGAGTCATCGTCCCTCCTCTGTGTTTTTGTCACAGATTTGCTTTTTCTTTTCCTGACAATTATGTAGGGCATGGTGCTAACTGAATAAAATGCTTATCAGTCATATCGAGAATGTTGATATGCACCAGTTTTTCCATTTTGATATGAAATGCATTTGCCGTTTTGTAATAAATATTGAAATCTGTGCTAAAGGCTGTGATAATAATTCCCTCTAGCCGTACAATGACTCATCTTGTCTGACCAGAGATGCAGATATGAAGGGTAAGAAAAAGTCACCTTATGCTAGTATATTAACTAACTGATGATGCGCTGTGGGCGTGGTCACAGGGAGGGTTTCAGACAGATGACGTCAGCGCTGTCTCCTGGGAACTGTGAAGTCCACATGGTGTTGCCAGTAACCGCTGTCATTGTGCCTGTCTCATCTGTCCCCTCTCATTTCTCCACCAGCCCCCCCCACTGCCCGTCTCAGCTCACAGCGACATGCATCACACTAACTAACCAGAATCTATGGGGCTTTTTCTTTTGCCTCACATTTACCACTGACTACTTCTCCAGATCTGCTGTCTCCTTTAGCAGGGTAATTTGCCTGGCTGAAAAAAAGCCATCAGTCAGACACCACAGCCACCCTCTGTCTCTGTATCACCTGTTGTTTATATAAATCATCTTCTGTGTCAGTTTAGAGTCTGCATGCTTTCTTTCTCATATTATACCTCCTTCATTAACATCTCCCCCTTAAAGCTTTTTTCCTCTCCCAACTACACTTTTTTCATCCCCCACTACTGTCTCCCTTCATAGTTCTTAGGATCTGAGCATATTGGCATGTTACAGTCGAGTGGGCCTGCTTGCGTTTCCGTGATGTACGTAACAGCGTGGACTAATGGATTCAGTTTGTCTTGTTTGGTTGGGTTGCATGCGCTGCGCCGCGCACCCCTTTCCCTGACTAATGGGGCCCCCAGGCAGAAGAAGCGTGTTTGTGTGTTTTTGTGTGTGCATGTTAAAAAATGAGGACGAGAAAGGTGGGCGTGCAGTTGATGTGGCGATCCCAGAGAAAAAGCTCCTTTTCATGTGGGTCCTCTTTGAATTGTGTGACAGTGGGTTGAGAAAATGACACTTGGAATTATGTGTGTTACCTCCAGTATGGCTGGGTTCTCATCAAAGGATTTCTTCAAGGGAAAATGTACAGTATATCCTACAATGTGGACCAAGAATTAAACAAAACAATAATGCAGTGTATTATGTGCCCTCATTAGTCTGTAATTATTAAAGCTATTATTCAAAGGACTCAAATCATGATGATATCTAGGAGGTAATAAATAATATTCAAGATTATAATCAAGACATTTTGGTTATTTCCTGCAGTTTTCGGCCTGTTATATAACCTCAAGCCCTGTGAGAGCTCTGTGTGTCTGAGTGTGTGTATGTGTGTGTGTGTGTGCGTGTCATTAAAGTGATGTTAAAAGGGTTTAAGTGATTGTCTCATCGTGCTGGTTTTGTAGGCTGATTCCTACAGTGGGAGTGAGCGGACTGGCAGAGCTTGTTAACGCTTGGCTCTTTGCTCCCATCAACTCTTGTTGGGCCTTACACTGACTGAGGATGAGGAGCGTTTTTATGGGCTGGATCAGGGCCTGCAGCGTGTGTGTGTGTGTGTGTGTGTGTGTGTGTGTGTGTGTGTGTGTGTGTGTGTGTGTGTGTGTGTGTGTGTATGTGTGGGTGTGTGTGTATGTGTTAGCCGTTCATCTTCTGGGTTAAGATTCTTTTTAAAAAATCCTGTTGTCCTTATCAATTTGTCTTGGTTCTATCGCAAATTTTGATTGGAATGTTTTTTAAAAATCTTTAAGACTTAAGGTAACAACAATAACAATAACAATAACAATAATATAATAATAATAATAATAATAATAGTATTTATTTATTTATTGATTTGTGTGAATGCAAATAAATGTGATATATAACCTCTTTTAATAATAGATGATGTCGTTACATTTATTTATTTTTTCACGTTCCGCCATCTTTTTTTGTACCGATGTGTCACAACATTCGTGTTTTCCAGACATGCTAGCCGTATGGCTTTAAAGGATGGCGACGTCGGCCTGTCAGTCTGATCCAGGCTGACATATTTAATAATGTATGGATTGACATGGTCCCCAGAGGATGAATCCCATTGACTTTGATGTTAATGTCATTACAGCATGGCTAAACTAGGATGGTGAACATGATACACATAAATGCAAAACATGTTATTAAGTTCATTCTGAGCCTATTAACATGAGGAGTTAAGCCTAAGGCAAAGCTGTGTCTTAATACAGCTTCACAAAGGCATTGGCATTGCTTCATTCTTGTTCCTATGAACTGTTTCAATCCCTAATGTCTCTGCCTTTTTTAAAATTTTCCAGTCACCGTCATCATGTTCTGCATGACCAAGAGGTGGACAAACATATCTGTGCTCCCATGAATCACCTGTGGGCCAACCAAGCTCATTACACTGTCTGCAACAGTTCATTATCAGAATACGGAGTGCTAGGTAAGACTGAGGCCAGTCTGGGGCACCTTGGTTGCTATCATAAAAGAGCAAGTCCTCAGCAACGGTCTTGATTTAATTCCAACCTGCAGCCTTTTGCTGAACTATCGGTTCATCAGCCCAGGCCAGGCCAAGTGGGTCCGCAACAATAGTATTGTCCTACTGGTGCCACATGGGATGGAGGGAGTGGTGAGAAGTGAAAATAAAGCAGGTTATATTGTGTCATTCTACAGATTAATTTGGATGTTTTAGTGGGATTCAACTTTCATTTTGTCATCAGCTGTCCCAGCCCTCTTCCCTTTTGTCCTCAGGGCCCAGAACATTCATCAGCTCGACCTGAACGCTTCCTGCAAATGAGCAAAGATGATCCAGATCACTTCCCTGTATGTTCACATGTACACTTACATTATGGCTCAAATGGTTATGAATTTCAGGAACGCGATAGTCTTAATGATATGTGTCAAAGAGAGTGCACCACACAATGTGCTACAGTTTACATCCGATAGCTTCCCGTTTGACGAGTTATGCTGATGTCATGACCACTTAAGTGGTGTTAGCCAATTTCTCTGGAGCTGAGAAGTCTCTTCATTACGGTCTCCGAAGCATTGGCTATTCACCAGCTCAGGTCCCAGGGGTTGGGTCGTACGAGGAAACCACAGCGGGCTGTATCAGCAGAAGCTTACCAGATTCATCTTCAAATGGGATATTGATCAAACTATTAGTGTGAGGATAGTAAGGGATTAACATTCTCTGTCCTGTGTTTGTGTGTGTCTGTGTGTGTGTGTGTGTGAGAGAGAGCGATTTAGAGCAGCGATGCACTCATGCACTCCATCTCCTGCCCAATCATGAGAAAAAAAACACTGCTGCAACCATCACTGCAATTTTACTCTACATGATATTTTCTTGTTTTAGAGTCAATGATCTTTATAATTCCTTTGTAATTAATTGTGTTTATGTTCTTACGAAGGAGTTCAGTGGAGATTTCGAAGTCCAGCAGCTGTGCGACTGTAACTGGATTGTGGTAAACTGCTCCACACCTGCGAATTAGTGTCATGTGCTCAGGTGGCAGATTCTGCTGCCTTCAGAAAACCGGTGCAGTGTAACATCAAACAAAACGCCACAAACAAAGTGAGGAGGGGGATATAGGGATGGTTTCTGTCTGTCCGTTTCCAGAGCATCATTCAAAAACTGTTTAATGTTTTTTCACAAAACTCTGTACACACAATAACCAAGTACTGAAGTGGTGCCTTTTGCTTTTGAGGGATTTTTGTCATATTTATTTTTTCCATTTCCATCGTTACAAGTTAAATCTAGGCTCATTCCGTGAGCGGGAATTCTTCTCAGATGAGAATTTTTAGAGGCACAGCTAAAAAACTGTTCAATATTTTTTATGAAACTTAATGTATGTTTATGTATTGAAGAGGTGCTTTTTCATGTTTTGGGAATTTGAAGCAATTTTATTAATCTATTTTTTAATTTTGAAAATCGAACTTTTTCTCAGATATGCAATAAACAAGAATTGCGATTAACAGTGACAACTTAAACTGTCTGTCTTCAATGAATTGAACTTGTGTCTTACTTTAGACTTTTGCATGCACTGCATTGAAATCACAAATACAGCCACTGCTTTCTAAAGCAGACTATACCATGTCCAGGTGATCATTTGACAAAACTGACCATTGTTTAGAAGACATTTTAAGAGCCCTCAGGCTCTTATTTCTCACATTAAAAATATTTTGTTTGCTCTGTATTCATCTTTGAGGTAAAACAAAATCTAAATCTCAAAATCTCAAATATGAATAATAAATTTAGGTAATATTATTTGTTTATTGCTTCAACATGACAGACATAATGTCAATATTACTATGGTATGGTACACTACTGCATTACAACCCATTCAATGAGAATCTCAGTTTGCAGAAACATGCCTTACCTTTGATAATATTCGTGGTGCTGCATGGTCTTAATTTGTACTTTTTATTCTTAACAGTAACCCTAACCCTAACCCAGGATCTAGTTTGGGAAAGTTTTGGTGTGTACAGCATTACTCCTTTTTTGTGCACAGCTCTTTTTACAGTCTCATAGTTTTTAGCCACGGTGAAAGTCTTAACTGTTCCCCAGTTGCACGTAAATGCAATGCTTCATGAAGCATGAGAAAATTACTTCCTGTGCAAATTAGTGAGGAAGCCAATAGGGGATAATATTGTCTGGTTTTTTTTACGAAGAACTCTTAAATTCTGGACTTGGTCGGCTGAGCGCCAAGGGTTTTATTTATTTGACTGTTAATGAAATGTTTTGTTTTCCCAGTGCTGATGTTGCATGCTGTATAGTAGTGACAAATTAGCGTGAAAAGAGATGAAAACCTCTGTCTCTGGAGTTTTTTCAAAGAGCACGATGAAGATACGGACGATGGAGTCAATCTGTTTGTCACTGACAGAGGTTTTTCCTGGCCATCATCAGACTTGAACAGGTGTTTGATCCTTCTCCTCTGTCTGGGAATGCATGCACTGTGGATTTTGAAATGAAAGTGATGCAATCTTGATCAATCTATGGTGTAGCTTTACTAATGTGAATACCTCCATTGCTGCCATGGCTGAATATTAGTGCTTTTAATATTTCAGATTTTCATTTGTATTGATTTTTGTAGATGAAAAGCAGGACGCACACAAAAAAACGGCTGGTTTACTTAAAACAATGAATGCAAATCATGGATCACAGGTATGAAGTCTGTTCTGAAATTTAACACATCAGTAGGTTTAGTGCCTGCATTTGCTTTGGGTACCGAAGGAGTCTGTATTTATTGTCACACCTCACTTCACCAGGAGACATGAGCCAGCTGGCACAGAGACTTGCAGCCATGTTTTCTGCATAGGACATAAGGCTCAGCTTCCTCTTTGGAGGCCGAGGGATCCACAAACATAAACACCACACGCAAACATAGCAAGGCTTTGAGAGCGATATTGACACTTGGCTGTCACATTAAAATCCACAGATGTTTAACAGAATTGATATTAGTTACCACTGTGTTTACAAAGGCTCCATGAAAGAATACTTCCTTTTTAGCTATACTGTAGCTTACTTTTTCCAATTTCACCTGGAATATTTAACTATAAGGCTTGCACAAATATTATTTTACATATTTAATGATTTAAAAAAAAATGATGACAAATGTGTTCCTCATATTAGTGTAGGTATTGAAATGTATGCACAATTTTGATGGGGCTACACTAACGCTTTGGATAATATGCAATAAACTATATTTAAGTTGAATAACTTTCTTTGATCATGGTTTTTACTTGCAGATGATGCTTGAAAAAAGTGAACGATTCAAAGCGGGACTGGAAATGAAGAAATAAGTGCACGGTGGCTAATTTTAGCCAATGTTAGCACATATGAGATTGATATTGCTTTGTGAGAATAAACTGTATAAATAATTGATATAGTCTCCATGATGTCACCCTTACATTTGTCATGAACAGGTATATTGGCTATAGAAACCAAAACCGTTTTTTAAAACTTGTTTGTTGTGACATTAGAATCACTTTTGAGCTTTTCCTTGATTGACACTGTCTTCATTTACGTGTCACTTGTGGCCACAGTGGTCATTGTTCAGAAGAAGCCTCCCTTTGTCTTGCTTTAATGAAGCAAATACAGAAATACTCCCGACCTGTTTAACCCGTCAAGGCGCACTATGGCAAAAAATTACCTGTTGGACCCCCTATTGACTACCGTGCCAACCTCACACCTATCACCATCTGTGCATCATGTGGGTATCCTGTCCCCTCAAGTTCTCATTAAGTAAAGTGCACACAGCGTGGACACATATGGCAGAGTCATTATTTCTCGAGAGACCCATAAACCAACATATGTACACCTCTGCTGGAAACTGATTTTCTGTGTGCCATTTACTCTGTGGTAATTTAACATAACTAAGGAAAAGATGTAAACACAACCTTGTAATATATGTGAGCCCAATATAAACTGAAATGATAAATGTGTTAATAACAAAATTTATAATAAAGACTGGTCCAATAAATTAGCTAATAGTACAGGAACCTGGTGATATTTCACATTATTAATCATTCTAAATCACTTATAAATCTTCAATTAATCAAATACCTAACACCAGCTGATATATAGTAAATGTGCAAATACTGGGGAGGCAGTTGTTCTACTGTTCCATCACCAACACCGCACCCATGAATTCATGCAACAATACAAATAAAGCCAAACAATTGCAATTATATACAAATGAATGATCTCATTTAATTAGACTGGATTGTTTAATAAAAAATATGGTCAAAGCTAACGCATAGGTTTCTTTTAGCTTCAGTAAGCTTTCTCCACAGCAGTAACAGCTTCTTTACAAACAGGGTCCAGTTTTCCATCTCCACCTTCAGGGGAAAAAGCATAACATGTTGCCAAAACGTCAACATCATACAGTGACATCACAATGACGTAGCATACTCACCAAACTGCAGGTGCTTTATATTACAGCTGAAGACGCGCTCCCCGTTGACCACGAGCTCCACCGTGTTCCACTCGCGCGATTCTTCCAAGACGCACTGGTGTCCGCGCGCTGTCAGAGCGGCTGCAGGCATGTCGGGCGCACAATGTTTGACTTCACGTCAGCATTCAGTAAAGCAGACAACATGCAGGCATCTGAATTTGACTCTGTGTGGCAATAACGTACCCTGGAGACCCTGCAGGCGGAACGTCCTGTGTTCTACGGCTCCATTGGATTCATAAGGGCCGTAGAAAAGTGTCACCCGCGCGTTCATCGGCATTGTTTGTTGTGGTCACCAGGGTAACCATTACACACAGTTCAGCTTTTGCCAACATGACGTCCTCTGAAAACTGTCCAGGAATCCCATTAGTTACGTATGATATAGGCTGATACGTCTGACACCAAATTACATTTATGAATAGACTGTCTCATAGTAGTCAAATGTAAGGCTAGGTGTTTCCAAAGTTATGAGATATGAAAAGATAATAAGGTATAATACTGTAAAATGCTACAGTAATTCTAAATAATACAGGGGGTTCCGAAAATTAATTAATGTTATGACTCAGCATTCATAGAATAAAGATACTTTCTTACAACATTGACTCAGACATATGTCATAAATAAGATATTACAATGTGACTCACATCATCATAATAATTATTATACTGTAATAATAAAGACATTGAATAATTATTCATTATTCCCTCATGTTAACCTTTTGGTTAACACTGACACATTAACGTTGATATTTTCAAACTGACATATCCTGATCCCATGATGCATTCCGTCCATAAATTCACTGCAGTTAATGTCATGCTCAGGCCTACCTGCGCAGTGCACTAACTGGAAATGCATTTTCATAAAACAATCAGTAGATAAAAACAAAACTGTTTTCTTTTTTAACTTTAAACTAAACCATATACTGTTTATCTGTAAACAGCAAAATGAACATGAGTCTTAGTTGGATTATACTTTATTTTAATCTCCAACAACATTTCTACAATCATTAGCACAGTGATCACCTCATGTAATTATAGTTTAATATACTTATTTTTAAAATGTTTGAACTCTATAGGTTACAAAAATAAATAACTTAATTGCCATATTCTACTCATAGATGTACATATACACAATTTTGTTATCACAACATTCTTTGATAAATTAAATAGCATCCTTTCTAATATAGCCATTTTTTGTCTCTAATTAACACAAGCACAATAAGAGCCCACTATATGGAGCAGAGTAGAGTATGAACGACACACCTAATGATTTGATAAAAGGTTACAGACGTTTTAGCAATACCACATGTATTGTTCTCACTGTAGGCACAACATACAAGGAAATTGCATGGAAGATTCTAGCCTTCCATGTACAATAATCTTCAGAAATTATTAGATAGCAGCATGCCATTAGCACATTGACAAATAGTGAGACGACCAGTTATCATAACTTACAGACATTTTCTCTGTCAAGCTCCCTGACAGCCTTCATGGGCAAAATGATGGAGACACGAACAAGGGGGAATGAATAATCCCATTTCCCACCAACCTTAACAGCAGCACTGTTCATCACCAAACATAAAATTTTCTCCTTCCTTTGGCTCATTCATCTCAATTTAGTGCAACAGAACTATCAAAAGCTTAAATTTTGGCTTGAATTATACTATGTACGGAAGCAAATTTGACAGACATTTGAATATAATTAATATTTTTAGTGACAACACCAGTAAACATCTTCTATAATAACACTCGTATTATTCTTTAAGATTAACTCATTAGATTATTATCAGCACTTGATACATTTTACAATAAACAACAAAACAACTGTACACACAGTTACGTTGTGTATTTCGAGAATGATCCAAGAGGAATACTTTGTTGCAGCACAAAAACACACATTTAGAACCACTCTTTCAATATTTTCACTGGCGCTGACAGTTTCCTATTATGATTTACCTACATTCTTTAAAAGCTTCTCACTGTGATGAAGTCTGAGTTTGAGCCTCCACTTTAGTCTGGTCTGGTGTCTTTATCAGAACCTGTGGCAGTGTCTGCTGAATCTTGGTCTGGTCAACCGGTCTCTGCACTGCTTTGTTTTGCCAGCTTGTGTCTGTTTGCGTGTGCGTCTCCAGTGTCTTAGCCTGTCTTTGCGTGGTCATATTGGAGCTGGAGTTACATTTATTGCACAGATCCCTCATGTCCAGGAGTCCCTGCACCAGAGACTTGACAAATTCTGCTGAACATGTCTGCGGGCTCTCGTGGAAACTGGACACAGAGAAGATAATGTGGTCTGACTGAGGATTGTAGCACGCTCCATATCCATTTGGAAGCACTGGTCCATAGCAGCAGAACATCTCAACAGTAGTAGGAACCTGAGGGGAGAGTGAATCCTTCAGTGTTAAAGTACTGACACTTGGTGTGTTCAAATACTGCTATAGGTTAAGGGAAAGGGTTAGACTAAACAACCCTGAATTAATAAGTTTTAATGAAAATAACCAAGTAGCATTTAATTTCTCTGGGGTAGCCTGTTTTCTTTGTACTGTCTAGAGTCACAGTTGCTACTGTAAAGAACACTATGATATAAGCAACACAGATTATGTACTTGCACATTAAAAGTTGATCTCCAGCCACATATATAGCTTTTACTTGCACTTACTTCAATTTGGGCTCTCAAGTGATACATAAGGATGATCAAATCTAAAGCAGCTCAGACTGAGACTTCCTGACTTTTTGTCTCTACTATCAGTCAAACTCAGAACATACTGGATTCTATACTTTCCATAATGGAACTTAGTGGTTTTCAGACAAAACTGCAAAGATTAAATTAATCTGCAACTATTTTGATGATCATTTAAATAATTTTTCAAAAAGGCATGTTAAAAATGGGTGTTCTGGTTCTAATTTTTTACAAATATTGAATATTCGGGGATTTTAGACTGTTGATCAGACAAAGCAATACAATGGAATTATGGCAGTGTGTGTTTTAGGATATTGTGATATGCTTTTTTTCTGATATTTTATGAATCCAACAATGAATCCATTAACTAACAAAGTTCATTGCAGATGAACAGATAATGACTGATTTTTGTTGCAACCCTACTTTCATTAGAACCCTACTGGCTCTTAAATTATGACTTCTTATAAACCACTCTCCTCCAGTCTAGAGCTCAGGCTTCCCATTAGAAGTTTTAAGGTTTATGCACGAGCTGAGGAAACCCTGATGACATCATAGAAATTGCCCAGCAGAGCCACAAAGTACATTTTACAACTGTTTTCACAACCTGAGCAGTAATGTGATGAATAAACTGAACTATATGTCAAAAAAATGTGTCCCTTCGACACAATTTGATAGCTGTAGTGTAATGATAACTATACCTGACTTGTAGAGAGAATGAACTGATTACTGATGAGATAAGCGTCATCTTTGAATATTTCTGGCTTCTCCATCTTCAGCTCCTGTGCAATTTCACGAAGTCCTAGTAAATGATTGTCTATTGCCATCCCTGTAATAGTCTGCAGAGAAGAATGACATACTGTACACATTGTATTTTATTTTATTCTAATAGAAATATGAATGAGGTTAGAGTATACTGACCAGAATAGTATACTTCGTCTGTGCAGCTATGGCCCCTTGTAACATCTCCATCTTTTCTGTGTCCTGGAGAAACAAACAAGCAACACAGAATCAATAAGAGTCTCTTACATCCCTGTAATTACAGTAAGTATAATTTTTCATAGTGTAGTAAATCATCACAGACTGTCAAATAAAAAAAGAATCGAACCAATGATCTCATTATTCAAATTGAGTTTTCACTCTGAAGCAGCATTTGTTTAAATTGGACTAAAACATTTTACGCTGGTGCTCAGTTTCCCATCAGTCATTGCTTTGACAAAGGCCAAGGATTCTGGTGTGGCTGAACGGATGTTGTCCACTCTGCCTTCCTGAAAACGTCGTATGGAAGCACTTTCATAGGTCGACACTGGTCTTCCATGACATCTAGGGCAGCGCACAAAGAGAGAGCCTGCTAGCTCGGAGCCGCGGGTTAATGTGATGTATGGGGATCCTGTTATATTGATCTTTTTCTTACCGGTAGAAGGCTAACTGAAGGGCAACCTGGATGTAGGCGTCTGGACTCATCTTCTGCTTCTTGATGAACTCTTTTCCATAGTCGTTGAATTTGTGCACATTCATGTCCAGATTTTTCACCAGCCTGAGGAGATGAGAATAACTCAGGCTATAAGCTGAACGCATCTGGCACTTTTTCTACATAAATGAAAAAAAGGCAGACCTCTGTAGTTTGTCTGCAGAATTGGCGATGAGTTTGTGAATCTCTGGAGTGCATTTCCAGCGGAGTCTGCGTGGCGCAGGCAGCTCGCTCACACTTGCAGCCCTGACCAGCTTTGAAGGGCTACCAATCCTGTTGTCACATGGGAAAATAATACCATTTGGTTAGTCTTATATGGATCTTCTTAGCATATGCCAACACATATCACACCCACTTTGCATTTCCAAAATCCAATTTCTTACATGTATTTGAGTAGATACTCTGTGCACTGCACGAGGACGATTCCTTCAAATGGTGAGTGTTCACACACGACTCCACAGCAGCCATCAGCTCCTATGACAAACTGACATGGTTACGCTATTTTCAATGGGATTTTCTTGAGCTGAACCAAACTGCAACGCTGGATTATCTAAGATTCATTTCACTTTACCATGTACTCTTACTACATGTTCCTTTCATATGCATTTCACTCACGTGCTACTTGAGGAAATAATTTACAGAGGAAGAATATAATTTCCTAGGTAATAAATATCAGTCGTATGATTCATTAAATTAGCCATTATCAAACATCTCCATCAAAGTTCCCTATTAATGACACCAGGCATGTAATTCAGTGAAAACCTTCACTCTCCATCATTACATAAATTCTTAATTTGGCTTTGGTTTGGCTAATTACATCTACCGGCGCTGTGTGAGATGACTTTGAAGGGAATTTGTTCAGTTCTATCATTATCCACAGTAACTGGTGAAGTAGATTGATCCTCTTGTATGGCATTCCACCCCCCTCATCTCCATTCCTTTCATGCTTACAGAGGAAAACACTAAAGCAGCCTCTCTGGACAAATGTGGTCACCAACCTGCATGGGCTTGTCGTACCAGCGGTTGCCCCCATTCCTGGCTACTCCTCCACCGTGCAGCGTGAAAATGGCACGGGTGGTGTCACTTAGCTGAGGCCCCGTGGCGTCATCAAGACAGACCAGACACAGACAACGCTCGATCATGTCCAGAGAGTCCCTGTTTGTAGACTCTGGAGGATAATGCATTTTTAAAAAGTCAGTGAGATGCGACAGATAGACTTGGACACACCGAGATCCTAACTTCAAACCATACCTCTCATTAGGACACTGCGAGACTTTGCCCACTCTGTCCGTCCATCTGATGTTAGAAGACCAATAGGTGGGAGCTGTTCTTCCTCACTGTCGACCATCCTGGCGATCTTGCTCAGCTGAGTCAGCAGGTCTCTTTCATTCAGTCGGCGGAAGTTGATCACCACATCCAGCACAAAGAACTGGACGAGTTCAGATTGGAAACAAGCTTTAATGCCAGTGAGGTCATATTTTGATATTCGGTAGGAATCTACCTCAGGCTGAAGCACATATTAGTGTTTTATGGACACATGAGGAGAGGCTGAGCACAATGAAGTTTAACAGAGACGTAAAGGATAATACTGTTTGTTTTACAGCTCCAGTCGGAATTTTTGTAGTTTTGACTGTCAGTTTTATCAGTTATTATACTACCTAAAGTATACGCTGATATCTTAATATAAATATTATAACATCAGCAAGGCAAGAAACATGAATGATCACACAGCCAGAGATGCTGTGACAAATCCAACAGATTAGCCAGATGTTTTTCGACCACGTTATTTGAAGGTAGAGCTAAAAGTGAGCAATCCAGAAATATTGGTAATAACCCCTCATTGCAGGAGAAAACATCAGTGTGTCCACAACTACAGCAAGTACAGTTGAGGCCGAACCAGAAATTTGCTGCCGATGGTTGATGCTTTCTGGACAGTTGGGAGATCTGCCTCTAGATATGGCTGATTTCTATTTATCAATGTTGTCATGTTCACAGATCTTAGCAGTGAACCTGATGTGAACAGTGTTATTAGGTTGAAAGGACTGATGTCCAAATTTAACTAAATAAAATAATAGCTCTGATAAAATGACATCATCTATAAGATATATAAAGACCGAACACTAACATTTCCAAAGGAGGAATTGCATTAGATCTATATTCAAGCTAAATGAAATCTAAATAAATCTGACGCTGCTGTGGTTATTATGAGTGGGAGCAGCTGTTATTCACAGAGTAGCTCATTAGGAAGATCAGTTCCTTTAAGGAGCTCTAGTCTCGAGTGACAGTACTGGTCCATTACTGGTCTTACCAAAGGACTTACTGGTGGTAGTATATGAGCATCGTAATTTTGTTTGTTTGATTTATTTGAGCTTTTCTGTGGAGTTGTAATGACAATGCTGACGGTTGCTGGCTGATGTGCAAATGTTAACCATGTTATATATAATCAACTAGGCTGCTATCAATCATTAGGAGTCATCTCAGCATAGTGGCCACAGAGGCTGTTAACAGTACTGTAAATGTTGCTCAGTGTCTGTTGTGAAGTGATTTGTTTGGAATTCATTCATGGCATTTTTTAAGAAATTCTCATCTGCATTAGCTCAAACATAAAGCATGAAAATTGATTTTAATTATCAGATTCTTGACTGTCTGATGGTTGAAATCTCCAGAAAAGGCTTGAGTTGGGACCATTTTGTCAAACTAATGTTTCTAAGAATGGATTTTCATACTTATAAGCCAACATGATAGATCCTGAAAACACTTTGCTCATATGTCAACTGATCCATCTCAGTGGCACGCAAACTCCGTGCGACGATGACTGTGTCACATGGTTGGAAGCTCATCAAAACATTTGATCTGAGACAACTATGAATGTTGGCTGACCTGGTTTTTACAAGCCACAATAATGTGTTCAGGTTCTGGCATCACGCAACTCTCCTGGGCCACGAGCGTGTCCCTCTCAAGCCCTGGTAGGCGGTAAGAAGAGAACAGGCGATAGTACTGCTCCATACACAGAGGGGTTCCAGCCAGCTGGCCCCGGGCGTAGTCCACAGGCAAAGCATGTCTACACACAGACATGCATGACTGTCAGGCCTTTTATTTACACATGAATCAGGTGGAAATCATTCTGTTTGATTGAATCTCTAAGGTTCATTAGTGCTCTCATAACTTACGCATCAAGAAGAGTCTTGTACTCCAAAACTCCAGAAATTAGGTGTGCAGCAAACCTAAGAAAGGAAAACATTCAGTCCAAACACACACATATTGTACTTGCCCAGTCCTCATCGTCTCTCTACTTGTACTGTACTGGTTCTGTAGTTGTAACACTTAACAGCATAAATGATGTATGTAAATTACTTGAATAGCCTGTTTTCTGTTCACACTTTCTACTTGCACTCCACTACTTTTCATGAGAAACAGCCCTTTTGTTGTGTGAGAAAGGTTGGATAAATGGTCCTTTTGTTTTGTAAAACTCTACTCATGTATTTGCTGTCCCAGCTTCTAAAATCTGTCATTCACATTCAGATGTGTTACAT
Source organism: Chaunax sp. Z400 (assembly GCA_037577475.1). Lineage (NCBI taxonomy): Eukaryota > Metazoa > Chordata > Actinopteri > Lophiiformes > Chaunacidae > Chaunax > Chaunax sp. Z400. Next base: position 12,990,493 of record CM075193.1, read on the forward strand.
GAAATGCTCTTAACAGTTGTGTTAATAGCACACACCAGAATAGATTCACATATATTGTCAATTGTTCTGCAGGCTGTCCTGTTCAATGTTGGGTTACTGACATTTTTTGCCCATATAAAAATAAATGTTTAATGACAGTTGGAACTACTGTGGTTTTGCACAATGGGTAAATAGATACTGTAGTGTGTTGGCGATAGGTGGATGGAGTTTCCCAGCATACCTTGAGACGATGTGTTTGAGGACATAAGCCCAAACGTGTGTTTAAATGTCTTCTGAATAATTATCAGTTAAGCAGTAATTATTAGTCATACAACACCACTGCAGCATGAGGTAAGTCTCTGTCACGCCTGGATGATGCAACAGGGTGATAAAATAAAGTAGTGTGATATATTGTAATAACAAGCACTCCAGAGCAAAAAGGGAATCATTTTGTCAAATTGAGGCAATAAGAAATTTCAGCATGCTACGATACTTTTTAGGATACTGGTAGTTTAAGTTAATACAAGGGGCGGCTGTGGCTCAGAGGGTAGAGTGGACGTTCACGGAAGGAAAGGTCGGTGGAATAATAAAGGTATCCAAAAAAACAAACAAACAATAAACAAGCTAATTTAAGTGTTACACACACAAAATAAAGAAGTTGGTTTAAGTATAGCACAGTCAAAATCTCAAGTTTACTTTTCTTAATTTATCCAAGGCAATAAGTTTGCATAATAATTTTAAGTAACTCAACTTTTTAGATTTTAGAGTGAAGTAGCCTTGCCTCTCAGGCCCCAAGGTGTTATGGGTAATGACCCTATAAGTCAAAGTGTAGTGAGGAAGCGTTCAATTAGCTATAATCTATCAAAGCCAGTCTCTGAGTAATTTATAACTTTCACTATCATTTCTCAATTCCCAATGTTTTAAAGTCTGTCTGTCCTGTCTTATTGTATCATATGAGAGGATTCTCTTGTGAGTCAGTTGTGCAGTTTCTCATACCGTAACGAGTCGATGGGAGCTCTGAAGTTCTGCTGTGGGAAGACCATTGCAGGACTAGAGTTGACGGGCAGAGCCAGTCTGTTGTTCAGGTACATGTCATTCAGCCAGTAGTCATACACCTACAGTAGGAAACAAAGGCGTTCAGTTAAAGAGAAAATCTAATAGTGACTTTATAAGTCTGTAAATATTTCCCAATCCTGCTAAAATTGTTTAATAAATGTAAAATTACTTGATGGCCTACAACCTTGCATTCTTATGTGTGCTGAAGAGTTTCTCTGAACTTGAAAATAATGTGTGGGTTATTCACCAGTAATGCTGCTTAAAAAACTATTTATTTTGGAACTTGAAACATTTGCACATGTCATTATTGTGTGTTTGGACCAGATCATTTTATTTACCCAGTTGGCTTGATTCTCTCTCCTCTCCATGAGTTTGCTCTGTAGTAGCTCCCCGACCCCTCCAGGAGATCCAAACTGCTTCACTATAGTCTGGGTCTTGCTGAACTGTTCCTCTGTGAGCAGATGCTTCACACTCCTCAGGTACATGTCCAGTGTGTCTTTCAGGGCAGGGAGCGGCAATTTAGGAAGACCCTGGGTAGTGTGGGGGATAAAAAAAACTCAGCAAACTCTGATCACAAAGGTTTTCTCTAAATCTACTTCAACATGAAAAACTTAAGTCTCCTCTGACACATGCAATATATCATTTTATTGGGAAAAAGCTTTGAATAAATGCATTTTTTAGAAATATTTTGAGATATTAGCTGCACTTTTTATCACTAAAATCCAGAATTGTAACCACAAGAAATTATACATTTGACTCAGAATAAGATAATATTAACTAAAATGTCATAGCAGCTCAATTATTCGTATCAAATCTAATGAGAGGTCATCTTTCATCAATTCCTACTAAAAAGTACTTTAATGTCTTTGTTTTAATAATATCTTTAATTTGATATTTGATCACTGATTGTTAAACATTTTTCCATCATGCATATTCCAGTGAAAAAGATCCATATATAGATATAAGTGAGATATAAGATATTTACATCTCCACCCCCTGAATCTTTGGAGGGTTCTTGGTCCAGAACTGGCATGTTGACGGTGTAGAGCAGCAGTAGAGCAGGTTGATTCTCTTTGAAACAGACTCTGTGTCCACAAATAATTCAGATCTGGATCAAGTTCTAACAAGGCAGTGACTGTCTGACTAAGAGCAGTTGTCTTTAAGCATTACTACTTTGGGGATAAAGATAAATGTGCAAGTATCATCAATTTATAAAATGCTTGTCTGTCATAATTTTAAAAAAAACATGTTCCCTTTTGGAGTAAATTCATTTGCATTAACAAACAACTGTCACTATGCTGTAATAAGAAATAAAAAAAAACACTAAGAAATCTATCAAACTGTAATAAACAATCAAATAATAATGAAATTGTTTAACTCACCAGAAAGAAAAAACAATCCAACTCGTGCCGGCTTTATCCATGTAGACGTGAATCCGTTTCTGGCAGTATGTCCTTTACATTTCACTATACTTTTGATCCTTTATCAATTAGAGGATATTTCAATCCCCAACATGGCAAGAGCGCAACTCCCTCGCTGGCTCAGGAGAGATGCTGAGTGGTGCCTCACCCTCCTGGCAGCCAAGCTCCTCCCAGAAGTGCTGCTATTCGCCTAGAAGTTTATTTGGCTCCTCACATCCTCAGCCTACTTTATTTAGGCAGCGACTGGACACCTCAGATGCTCACACACTGCACGTTGTTGGCTATTTTCTGTGGATTTCTTCCTTTGGTTTTATGAAATTGTAACTCTTTTCCTCCAACAGTTTGGGTGCATATATTACATCTATCTCACTGCATCTGACTGATTTAATTGGCCTCATGTTTATTAGCCTATATGTAAAGATTTGGACAAGCGTGAGCTTTGATAAACTATTGATTTTACCCAAATATCAATCTCAACATCCTACTGGAATTATTTATTCCAGAACTACGTTTTTAATTCAGAGAAGTTACATTTCCGGATTATATTATTGATTTTCGGCCGTTTTGAAATTTTAATTCGGTCGTTCAATTAATATATGTTCAAAGGCAAAAGTTCAAGATTGTGTAGAAAAGACGATGTATGCTTTATAAATATAACTATAGGCCATGCATGTCATCTTCATGATGATTGTGTCATGCAAAGGAAAATGAAAATGTAATAATCCACAATACATAGACAAATTAAATGTCTAAATAAATAATTTCAATAAACAGTTTCATTATCATTCACATAATATTGATTTAATTATGTACATGAATATACATGTGTACAGTCGTAGATCATACAACCAGGCTATGCATTCCAGAAGCACATCATCCCAAATAAACAAAACAAACACACAACAAGACGCAGATTTCAGTTCATGTCCATCTGCTGACACACAGTATTGCATTTAAATTTAGCGGCACAACTCTGGCAAAATGAATGGGCCTACAGATTACATTGAAAGACGCATATACACACACACCTGTTCTTTTGTTAAAATACGTTTACACATAATCCCTGAATACGATATGAGTCCGTTTCTGATAGAACGATAAATACTGTTAATGATGAGACATTTATCTTAACAAATCTTTGACAATACTCTCAACTTTAGGATGAACAAAACGCCGGCGAGCGCCTTTCTACTGCAAAAGCTGGAGGCTATACTTGATTCGACAATACCAACAGGAATTATCCACAGAAGCAGTAAATAATTCATGTTGTTACACAATCCTGATCGTGTTATGTAGTTGATTCGATCGGACGGGATGCACACAAATCCTCATGGGCACTTTGTTAGTTTTACACTGAGTTGAAGGTCTTTTACGCAAACTCTCCTCCTGAGGATTCCTCCTCTGAATACGACCGTTGCGCAAATGTTTCAATGCCGTTCTCGTTGATCGTTGTACTCAACCCCTTTCTCTTCTTCTCTCGTTGCTCCATCTTAATTGTATCATACAGTCCTGTTGGGCCGTCCTCTAAGAGCATATTTCGCTCAGAGAAAGAAGGCTTCATCTGTGACACATTCTTCAGCAGAAGGAGCGCCGGCGCGTAAAGTACGTTGGCGAGGCCCATGCCTAAATTGAGCTGAACAAATCCCAGGTCGTGCACAATCTGTCCAGCCACCACGGGCCCCATGGCATAGGCCAAGCAGTAAGATATGTCTGCGATGGCGTACACGCTGCCATACACTGAGACATGTCGCACATCCACCAGGAAACCCAGTGTTGGCAGGAGCGCCGTGTCCACGAAGGCGATGCCGAAACAGATTCCGCATAGCGGGATCATGAGCTGTCCAAAGTTTTTACAGGCTGGTACTGTGCAGGAGCTCGCGCCTATGAACACCATACCTATAGCTCCGTAAAACCACTGGAGATGGGGGTACTTGGCTGCTAATTTGACAGTGAGATACACACCTAAGACATGAGGGAAGAAGGCGGGGAGCCATGTCATGCCAATCTCCCACTGACTGGCATGCATGGTTTCTTCCATCCATTTAGCGATAGTGGGCTCGAGGAAGGCGAGGGGGATGTTACAGATAGTTAGTGCACCAGCCACTACAGCTATATAGGGATCAATCATCAGTTTATACATGGGGGTGCCCACCGGCATGTTTTCTCGCTCTCGATTAGAGAAAGGTTTAAGCACAGTCAGACACAACACACCATCAATGAGACAGATGCAGGCCAAAACCAGGAAGGGCACCCGCTTTCCTGCGAACTCATAGAGTACCCCTCCAAATGGGGGCGCCACAAGACACCCAAAGGAGATGAATGCCAAGGCTATTCCCAGCGCTTTGCTCCTTTCTGCCTCCTCTGTGTACTTGTCTGCGATCATGGCGATCCCTGAAGTGTCCGCGAAAGCCGAACCGAGGCCCTGCATGCTGCGCGCTAAGAACAGCGTCGCGTAGTTTTCAGCAAAGGCAAAAATAAGAGTGGAGATAAACATTACATTCAGACCGATGAAGAGTGGAATATCATACCCTACCCGGTCTATAAACGTGCCACTCAGTGGGTTTATCAGGAGCTGCAGGATGGCTTTGGAGGCAAACAGAACACCAATCTGTAGGTCGAAGTTCCCCTTGGTTGCTTTGTGAATGGTGCTGTTAGTGAAGTTGTCGTGTGGTGCAGCAGCTTGGGCACGATCCGCTTGCTTCTGTAGCCCTTCAAGGTAATCGGGTATGATTGGCACAATTACCATATAAAGCATGTTGTCTAACAAAAGTGCTGTGCACACTATTACTAGAATAATCGGTTTCTGTCGGTTTGGGTCTTGAATTACATTGCCCAATTGTTTAGTTCTCTCGCCCATCTGGGACAGTTTGGAGGCGGCAGATTGTGCCAAATTAGGGGCTTGTCCCTGTGTAGTGCCCTCCGACTCCATGGTTTTCCTCTTTCTGGCTCTTTTGAAAAAGAAAATCGGCTTGATTTGCTTATAGAATTACGCAGGCGTGGTACATCTGTTCTGTCTTTAACTTTGTTGTCTTTTCCAACACCGGGAGCCCCTCTGATGAACTAGATAACTTTCCTCTGCTTTACCTCGTCTCCGTTCCTTTCGCTGTCCGTCATCGCATGCGCTTTTCCACTCTCGTGACTCGAACTCGTTTTATCCCCTGCGTCTCTGGTTGCTTCATTGTCTCATATCCCGTCATTCGGGTGACGTGACGGTCCCGGACTTCACTCACAGCACAGGTTGGGGATTCACCTACAGTTCACTCTCCCGGCTCCATCAGCGCACTCGCTGTTTAAAGTCCGCCTGCTGAGTCCCTCCGGCTCCCAGCTGTCTCCAGTCACCTGTAACGCTGTGTGCTAAGTCATCATTCCACATCAGAAGGACTAGTTTTGTCGGCCGTGGAAGGAGTACATACTGCAGTTTGTTGACTCCAATAGGTGTCCTCCTCCCCCTCCCATTTTTGCCAATGGCTGTGACGCACATTTTTGCTGCTCTCCGGAAGATCTTTTATGCTAATTAAATTCTATAAATATAGTCCCGAGTGCGCGCCGCTTTCCAGTCAGTTGCTTCAAAACACAGCTGAGTTTACTTCCTTCAGTTATGTCTCACCTCCTCAATTTGGAATTATACCTACAGTAGGTGCAAATTTGATAATTTAAATCGAAAAGTTGGATTTGTGTATTATCGCAAAAAAACAAAAACAAAAACAAACGTACAATCTTCTGACATGGTGCTGACTCAGTTGCATAAAGAAGCCTGTGGTCATTCAATTTAAGATCAGCAGTAACACTGAAAAGCTCACATGCAAAGCTATAAGAACCAAGCTCATTCAGAACCACACTCCAGTGGACAGCTCCACAGAAGATGTCACTTAAAGGATGCAGAATTTGAGATTGAATCTTTTAAATTTTCAGATATTTTCTCTCTAACATCTTGGCTCGAGAGGCAAGATGTTCGAGTTTTATCGGACTGCGTGGAACTTTTCTCAGGTTCGGATCAAGCCCCCGCGCGTACACTCTGAAACACCACAACCCTGATCTAGCAGGGCTCCCAAACTATCTATGCGTGATAATAATATCTTCCCGTTTGTGTTTGAACCATCTCATGTCCAGAGCTGCGATCAGGACCAAGAGTTTACCCACAAAAATCAAGGCGTTATTTTCTAAATTTCAGTTTATTATCAGGCTATTTTTTCCTTTTGTTCTTTTGAACAAATTTAGCTTTTAAAAGAACGTCACGACGTTTAGCTTCATATTTTTGCAGTTGAATGTGGAGATTTGCCACCACTATCATATTTTAAGAACCCTTATCACAGGAACCACAGGCTGTTTGTTCCGCTCTCCATCGATTTGAGCTGAGCGAACTGCGGGTTTAAAAATAGCTGGACGCTGCCATCTATTGGTTTAGAAAAGCTTCAGCAGCTATCGCCTGCATTTACTGCACAAAGGTTAAAAAAAGTAGATTTACAAATGCAAATCAACATCTTTGGAGAATTTAATCGAATTATTTATAACATTGAGCTTGTCTTTCAAGATATTACCTGTCAGAACACATTTTCAAACCAGGAACATTTAGGAAGAGATTTCAGTATTTTTTCCTTTGCCCCTTTTTTGATTTATTTATTTTTTTAAATGCATTTTTTAATTAATTCATTCATTTATGTATTAATTTAGCTTTAGCTGCTCCTATTCCTTTTAAGAAACTCGAATGACACTAAATGGCTTGTAGGCTTTTGAAGGAAGCTACGAATTGGTTAGCAAATCTGAACCAAGATGGAGAGGTACTGACATCTAGCGGAGGAAGATTGAATTCGTCAAGGAACACTCGAAACCAGAAAAGCCCACCCTACCAGATTTACACTGAAAAATAATCTGCTGATTGGTTCCTTAGAACAATGATTTCATGGTGGTCAATTTTGGGAATGAAATCAAGGTGGAGATAGTTGGGCTATTTGTGAATGAATTTTTTTTCCCACTAATTCTTATTTTTGTGTTGATATCTAAGTTGTCGTTATGTTCATTTCATAAAAAAGAAAATAAAATGATTTTCTTGTTGTCTCGTCCTTGTTCAGCCAGTAGATCTCCTCGTGTCTTCATACATCTTCTCTGAACAACATTTAATTTAAAGGATATGTTTCTGATTTAACTTTAAAAAAAAGTCTTCTTTATATTTGTCTTTATTTATCTTTATCTTTGCTTCTTTTATCTTAATAATACCTTAATATTAAATCCGATGGTTCAGTCACAGGCAGATTAGGCCATAACGACTTCTTTTAACTGCAAGATAAACACACCAGAAAATTAAACCAGGGAAACGCAGGTTATCAAATCACACAAGTTATTATCATGTCATGATTTCACATTGAAATTTGTTGTCGGATCAGATTTTATTGCTATTCTTCACTGTTCATTTTGGGTGATGGATATAGTATAAACCTCAGTGTGTGTGTGTGTGTTTTCTGAGGTGTTCAAAATATCACAATAGAGCACACAGTGTGGGTTTTCACCAAGATGTTCAGGCTTGTCAGATGTCAGTTACATTATGTGAAGAACCCAACCACAGTTTAGATGCACTGAAATAATACATGCTGAAGTATCTCCCAGAGGAAAAATCTTTTGCTTATGATTGTCTTTTCTTTAAGATCTCAGACGTGCATCTTTTTGACATCTCTTAAATTTCAGTTGTTCCCCTTAGAACCCCTCTTAGGAATAAATATGAGATAATGAGTTTATGAGACAAACGGATATTGAATTGAGATTACAATGAGAGAAATGGAAGAAGTAGATTAAATCCTATGTTGAAGAGATTTAAATTCCACTTATTCAAGATAACTTAGAGATCACTTAATGTGGTCAGCATAAGACATAAATGCAATTATATGTGGTTGTTTCTCCTGAGTTGAATTTGAGAGTTAATCTTGCTCTTAATTGCTCATTAGTGTCTAAGATAAATGAATAAAACACCTTTGAGATCTTGTCTTGGATCTTGCTTTTCTATGTATGGTTTATCCAGTACAATATATAAGCAATATAATGATGCCTAACATGTTGGGTTCCTGCTGTAACCTGCCTTTGCTACAGTAAGACGACTGTCAAAACAAAGGCAGGTTTCAGACTGAATGAATATAACTGAGGAGATCTTGACTTGTATGCAATTAATGTAGCTTTGAACCACCAGAGATGCTGGTTGTTATGAAACAAATCCATCATTTCCCTGCAGAGCTTGGTTTTGTGACGTCGAAAGGGCTTAATCCATATGTTAGGAATGCGGCCAAAAAGGGCCTCAAAATGTTTGTTTTATTTTTAGACCAAACGTTACGTCACATCAGGGCCAGAACAGCTACGATAATCACATGTATTTCCCTCAGTGAACATACTTGGACTGGGAAGTTTAAGAAGAGTCATGCAGGCCGGAATTCTGCGTCGGCTTCTGGTTCACCCAAGAGACTGCTGTTCTGTATCTCTCTCTCTCTCTCTCTCTCTCTCCGTGACACACACAGACTGTGAAACAAGATAACAGATAACCACATAAACAGTCTGTGTATACACATGACAAACTGTGCTTACTTTAATGCCAGTCACCTCTTGTTTTTGTAAACAAACCCGTTTTTTTTAGTTCAGTGTCCTCTTGGCTGGCTGAGGGCAGAGTCACAGCACCGTCCTCCTAACTGGATAGGCTGTGTGAGAGGATAAACATTTTTTGCTGCTTTACTCCCAGTGATTTTGCTCTGATCTGATTTGAAAGTAGCTCAGGACATTCAAGATGACCACGTAATCTTGTGCGATTGCCAAAGCATTAATTTCTAACAGCCAAACAAAATCCCAAGCCGCTGCAGCCGAATGCACCAAAAATAACCAGAATAATTACAAAATTAAGTCATTTTTCTGCTGGGCTGATATTTGACAGTGGATGTAAAGTACAGAACAGATATATGAGAACTACCGGCACTCTGGAATGATGTTTAAATGTACATCTCTCTACTTTTAAACCATCAATATCACATAGGTCACATTCCATTCTAATGGTGGGGGATGCACTGATGTTCTTACCTTAGCCTATAAATGTAGCAATACATCAGTGACCTAACAAAGATTAAGATTAGAGTCGTCAATAAAAGTAAACAAAAGCAGTTCAGATTAAAAGCATTCACTCATTTTGTAGGTTTTCTGTGAGGGATAAAGAAAGAGGGAATGTAATAAGGAAAGATGGAAACACAGCAAGTGTTAAAAGACCAAAGTCTTAGTTCTAACGGTGAAAAGGAGCAGAGAAGAAGTTTGTTTGTTGAAATCTGCAGTTTGGGGAAAATGTCATGCTCTGAAATCATCAGAAAAGGACAGGAAGAAAAGGCCAAAAGAGGGAAAGAAAGGAATGAGGATGACTTGGGAGAAAGATGTCAGGAAAAGAAGGAGGAGGAAATGGAAGAAAAAGAATTTGTTTCAGATTTACAAGGCATGCTAGGCATGCTAACACCGTGGCTCTGGGGATGGTAGTGTTGCTCAGCCCATCATGTTTGTTCAGATTGAAATATCTCAACAGCCGTAGATGGATTGCTGTAAATATCTCCCTCTCTTTTTGGCTTTCAGTGAAATGTCTCAACAACAAGGTTGGTACATAGGTTCATGTTTGCCTCATGATGAACTGTAACTTTAACACATGGCTGAAGAAATTATTTCACAATAGTGACAGAGTATAAGCTTATCCAACCAGATAAATGTAGCAGATTTAAGTACATTGTCATTCTTGTGCAACTGTTTTTTTAAATATATATTTTCACCCCTGATGGTGATCTGTGTGGTATCTGACTCTAACATGTGGCCATTAGAGACCAGAGGACATTGTACACCGGTGATGAGCCGACATTCTGTCTGTACATGTGTTCATATTAGTGTCCTGTATGGAAACTCAACAGCTCCATGCAGATGGAAATGGGAACAGAGTGGAATAACGTACTAAACATTCTTGAATTGGTGCTGCATGTACACTGCATTAAAAAACAAGAAAAAAAACAAGAGAAGTTAATTGATAGGATAATCTGTGTAGCAGAACGGATTAAAAGGAACATCATCCCCCATGTGTGAAATCCATTCATTTAATCAAAGCATGGTGCGGCATGCTTCCAATGCATGACAGAGGTGTTTCATAATTGACTAAAGAGGAGCATGTGTACACGCCATCTCTGCCTAAACACTCCTTTAGTTTCAGTGAATTAGCAGCATTGTAGGAAATTGCACCTCCTCCTTCAGGTCCTGACCTGAGGAGATGATTGGCTAAATCTAATTTGTATTTAAGGGTGAAAAACAAATGGAAATAATGAGAGGCGTTTCATACTGTAAATTCAATACACTTGAGTTAATTTTTAATTGATAGTAAAGATTCATGCCAGTTGAATCTCAGTGATAGGTGATCTATCTTTAGATTTCTAACTCTTCCACTCCGACCTAAAAACAACAACTGAGATAAGAACAAGCAAGCAGATATGATTAGCATTACCAGAAAAGGCCTATGAGACGATATATCAATATATTGAAATGCAACACCTGTTCACCAGATTCTTAATGCACAACTGTATTCCATATGTGTTTGAGGCGAACTCAACAGAACACAGCAGTGCATTTTGATGGCATGAGTTGATCATAAAAGTGAAAATCATCTCGGTAAAATTCATACCTGACCAAACGTTTGTGCGTATTTGTGTATGTGAGTGTGTGTGTGTGTCAGGTCAGGGTGTGTTTAGTGTCAAGTGATGCAGTATTGTCCATCCTATACTGATCAAAGTGAAGAGCGGTTGAATGAATTAAAACAGTGATTTCTAAAGAGCGGTGACGCACAGCCCCACTTTAATCCAGATTACACTGAAACACTAATCCTGTAGAAATACTGTTTCTTCTAAACAAATATCTTTAAAAAAAATGTAATATGTTAGTTGTGTACTTGATTGCCATCTTAAGATTGAATGAATATACAATAATGCTACATAATCCTTTGTTTCATTTAAGTCAGTCTGTGCACAAATGGTGTGATTTCTCAATTGATTGAAAGACCAGCTGTTCAGCATTATCATCGATTGTCATGTGACTGCTCAACAAGGGTGTGTATTGGCTGTGTGTATGTGCAGACCTATGGGGGTCGGGGTTGCATAACCGGCTTCACATCTGATAGTCAACATCACTAATTGAGTAAAGCGTGTGGATCTGCGCCCAGCAGACTGATAGTTCATGTCATTTTTGCACCCAGAGGTCAATCTTGATGTGTTTCACTGTCAGATTCTACAAAAGATGGTGATGATGATATATTAACACCAAACGTTGTGTTTCATCTTTTTATCAACTCAAGTTCTTGTGAACAAGAAGTTTTGAACTTTCATTTGCAATTATGGTCTGTAGGCCTCATTCACCTGAGCTCATACAACTCATTTTTTTAGGAAAAAAACAACATTATGTATGTGTTACTTTGACTATAACAAATATTCAGATGAAACATATTGTGCTATTTATCTCAGACGACTAAGGCCTTAAAAAGAAGCTTTATATACCAGAGCTGAGAGAAAATTGTAGATGTCATTGAAACAAGGTTATGTTTTTTTGTTTTTTTGACGATTGCCAAGAGGTGTGGTTCCCATGTGACAAAAATTCTATTGAGGATGGGTTCCTGTGGGGGTTGCCATGGAAGCCTGAGAACACATGAGTTGTGTTGCATGGGGTTGTGGAAAAGGGAGTGTGGGAATGGGCTTGAACTCTATTATATACTAATTATTACTATCATACATATTCTATTATATACTATTATACACTAATTGTAGTCTTACCCATCGGGACCAAAGGTGTACACAAATTCAATAAAACACCCCAAATTTAATATTAGTTCTCAACATTTATTTTTTGTGTTCAGGTGCCATATGTGAACAAAGTCATTGAACCTTATGACAAACAAACAAAATTAACAACACTTTTTAGAGAGAAAACTTGTAAATCGGTCAGATTTGACTGGAACACAACAGACGGGTTAAGTGGGGTCCCTTTTAGCTACAGGTACCACATGTCAGCTGGATATCATTAGTTTGGACACCTGAACAACTCAATGCATGAAGCGCAATGAAGTGAACATACCTGTCTGGTCATGTGTTGTCGCCCAGAGTCTAGGTTTACCACTGTATACACGGAATTGTTGACTAATTAACAATCACTTTACGTCTCTGGGTAAGATAATATAGCATGACATCACAAGTTAATTGCATGTTATTTGCCTCAAGAGTCAGCTGATTCTCCGAATTCAAGTTTGAAAATTAATTTTCGCAATGCGAGGCTGATCACATGATCTTCAGCCTGTTGTCGATTTGTGTCATTGTTCTGGGGAATGTTGACTCGTATAACTTCTTCTTTGTGTAAAAGTCCTCTCTCTCTTTGAGTCTCTCTTTCTGTTGGTCATGTTGCTGAATAATCCGCTCAAAAAGCCCATATGAAAATTTCACTGGTTGACCAGATATAATCCTCGATGAACTCTAAGTACCTAAATATGTTTGATTGTAAGAGAGGGAAAGCTGATGGAAAAAAGCAAGCTGTGGTCTCCTGCCAGACGACTATAACATAATCATGATGAAGCTGTATATGTGATGCAAATCTCTGGCCAGTGTGGTTTAAAAAATTAATCTGTGGACGTCATCCGTGATGACAAATTATTATCAGACACACGTAGGAAGTATTTTTATTGCAGCTAAGTAATACCTTCTACTCTTGCATCAGGTATAATAAATAATAATATAAATAATAAGAAGAATAAATGATTGTTGTTAAATCATTATTCAGGTTAGTCTTAATCGCTTGGTAAACAATGAACCACCATTATTGAAAACATTTAACGTAAATATTAATAATAATAAACAACACACTAACATATGCTAATGCATTAGTTTCAGTGTGGAAAACTTACTTAATCAATCTTAACCTTATTCTTAACCTCATTTGATCTACAGTTGTTCAGTCAATTATCCTTTGCTATTCTGATTCCTGGAAGTGATACATAATATATAAATAAAAAGCAAGAAAAAAAGAACTTTAAATAAACATTAGCACATAATGGAAGTCTAGTTAGTCTTAGTTTAGTCATACTAAGTTAGGCTTATTTTTTTAAATATTTTTTTATTCTCTATTGTATTATATTATTATTATTGCATAATGTTCTTTGAAACTCTAAAAATCCCCTTAATTGGTAGATGATCATGTTGGCCTGCAGCGGTTTAGGAAGCAGGGTCAAAGGAACTCTTTCCACCAGATCACAGCTCCATATGTCCATCAGTGTCTGGGGACTTTGTTGTTCATATCACAGAGATTCTGGCGGAAGATTTGTATTGATTATACTGAGAATAATCTGCTCAGGACTGATGCGTGTAGGAAATGTTATCCTTATTTCAAGTGAAATTCACCTGAAAAGCTGAATCCATCGTGTGTTCCAGCAGATGACTGAATATAGAATAAAAGAGAATGATGACAGGGCCTGGGTTTGCCTGCTGCACATAATTATGCAACAACTTGCTCCACTGACAGGCTGTCATCAATTAATCTGCTTAGAAACACCAACTGGGTGCTTCTCCTTTGTGTTGTAACCTCTGGGTGTTATCTGTGTCATGTGGGTAGAACGTCTACTTCTGATTACACAGACACACATCGAGTAGCGAAAAAACTTCAATATTTACTTGAGCAAAAGCATCAATACCACAGATACGCTGTTACAAGGTAAAGTGATGCATTAAAAAATGTTTACTTGAGTAAAAGTATGTAAGTATCAACATCAAAACAGACATTAGATGGATTAATGGACACATTATTTTAATGCTGTTGCTGGTAAAAGGGGTTCATTTGAACCACTTTGCTTTGTAGTTAATGTGTAATAATACACCATCATTTATTTTCTGGTTATATTTTGTATTATTAAGCTGAAACGGCAAAGTAAGTAACTAAAGCTGTCAAGCAACTGTAGTTGAGTAAATGGTATTTTCCTCCTAGTGTACAGAGTAATTTAAGTACAAGTACTTTTAAGGTAGTGAATATATACTGTCCACCAATACACACATCTGTGTCATCAGAACTGTCATTTTAGATGTTGTGATATCTTATCTTAGTTGGAACTGGTTCACATTCATTAAATGCTTTTCTGAGCATGAATGAAACAGAATATAAGACAAAGAGTCATGACAGTTTTAATCCTTTATTAATTATCCAAGAAATGCAGGGTCTCTAAAAAGGTATTTAAAAAAAAATAATTATATGTCAGAGGATCAGTTTTGTAAATTATAAACAGCATGTAGACAAGGGGCAGTAAACTTACACAAATAGCTACACACAATCTATGAATGTAAAACCACATTGTAAAGTATATGATAATTGTCATCTGGGCTTTAACAACTAACAAATCAAGGGATTTCAAAGAACTTCTCACTACACACGCAATTTATACACATAGGTTTAGGGTGTGAATATGCCTGTTTATGCTTTGTACACACATATATAATAACCCATATGTTTAAAAAGTGTCCACCGTCTGTTTTAGATCAACGTCTCTTGTACCAATGTCAGGTGACATTCTTTATTTTCATGTTTTATACTAAGCCGTATGATACAGTGTATTCAAACAACACCACAGTTGTCTACATGGTTTTTGAAACCTACTCTAAGAATATTCATTATATGATAACCATATTATTGTACATTGTCTAACGTTGCAGATAGACAATTAATGCCCTGCTTGTAAAGTAAAGTTTGTGGAGAAACAAAATTGTGTATGAAGAAACAAAGTATTTGTGTTATTATTAGAAATGTTGAGCAGGTCAATCAAATAGTGTTTGAGTCATAGAATCATCAAGGAGGAGACACAAGTTGTTTTTAAAGCCTAAAGCAGGAGTAAACCATTTAAATGCTGTTTGTTTGATACCGATAATGAATTCTGACGGCTCATATTTGAATGCTTTTTAACCAGTTTTCTGTTTTTATTTCCTAAGTGAATCTGAAGGAGAGAAGCACGTCCAGTTAATCTACAGCCACAGACTAATCTCTAACTTGTCGTGGGGGGCTGTGTATCGAAGAATGGCCTTTCTGTTCAGAGGATTAGCGCAGTTCTATTCTGGATACAGAGATTACTCACAAACTTGCAGAGCATGACGAGACGTCAGTGGCACGCACACACTTTCACATTTCATTCACAGGCACAATAAAAACAGGGGACACCTCCCCAACTGTGCCATCACAAAGGTCATCTCTCTGCTACATGAATCCACTGAATCCAACTTTTTAGGTAATGTCTTTGAGCATTTTTGTTTTAGTTAGTATATTTTTAGGGTCTTCGTGTTTTATAGAAACTGATGATGGACTTTCACACTATAGGATAATAAACAGAGCACAGAAGGCTGCCTTGTTGGCCTGATTGGCTAAAAGTGATGCTACATGGAAGACTGAAGTAAAAAGCTACTGTTTAAAAAAAAAAAATACCAGCATTTGTTTGTCTTCCAATAGTTAAAGGTGTACTCCCACTCAGTATTTTCCTTCTCAAGGTGTGTGAAGAATTTTGAAAGTAACCACAATATTTTTATTCAGTAGGACAGTAGGCTGCTATTCTACAGCCTGATATAACGGTCATATTTTTAGCACTGCGGAATACATTGAACAATTTCAATTTTAATCCCCTGAGGGGAGAATATTCTGAAGTAAACAAAGGGCCATTTTCAAAGTCGGTGACGTCACGCGTCCACCCCAAGGGCTTTCCCAGATTTCTAGGCCACGCAAGGCACCACGACATGAAATAACAGACTGGTAAATAATGGAGAGCAGAAGGATCGATGGGAGCTACTGAAATCAAAATCTGGACAAGCACGTGCATAAGCGACAGGAAGCTGCAGGGAAATGGCGGCCAGGTAGGAAATCTGAAACAAATCTACCCACAGAATTCCCTTTCGTTTGGCATGTTTTTGTTTGAATTATGTATTGAAACTTGACCAAATAATTAAATTAGATTTATTAACTGATATGCCGCATTTTGGGTGGAATGCATTTTGTACGCCTAGGCTGTTAGTTGAGTGGGAGTATACCTTTAATGGAAGAAATTAAATCTCACACTGTTCCAAGAAACCCATCAAAATAATTGGTTTTTTACAGAAGTAGCCAAGTCCAGTGTCTTTTGTTTTTTTGTGCTCCATTTACAGTACATGGCACAATGTGCTATACTGAACTTTGCACTCCTTCCCAAGAGGAATTGTTTGGACAATTTTGCTCATTTTTCAGCAGCTTGAAAGTTAAAAGTCTTTTTTTTCCAATTCATTTATGAAATACAACTGCAGAAGAAAAAAGGAAAACAAATTCAGGACAGATGTTTACAAGGGACAACGGCTGCCACTCTTCAAGACACAACACAAGCACGTACACTCACAGACAGAAACATCGAAATACCTGTGAGAAACCACCAGGACAGTAAGAGTGTGTCATTATTGCATGCTTAGTTTATTTATTTGGACTTGTTGTCAATTTGTGGCACATCAATCTTTTCCCCGGTGAGGAACTGCCAGATGCCTCCTCTGTAGTTCTCATTTCCCAAAGCGTACAGGAAGACATTGAAGATGGGAGAGGTCTTAGCCAGGATGGGAGCCATCTGCAGAGGCAGGTGCAAGCACAGCAAGGTTGTTAGTGCTCAGAGAGCATCACAGATTCTTATGAAGATGCTCTAAAATACAGCTATCAGGCTTGATCAGCTAATTAATGAAAACAAATTCAAATGGTTTTTAATGACTGAAGAATATTAGATTATCCCTGGGAAAAATGGTGCAGTCTGAGTAGCTTGAGAAGAGATAGCATTGATTTGTGCCACAGTGTCTTTTTTGAAACTGCAGCAGTCAGAAATCTTTAAGATATTTTACTCTAGATCTGTGTCTACAGCTTACATGAGCTGCATTTCAATATACAGTATGTATATATATATATATACTGTGTATATATATATATATATATATATATATATATATATATATATATATACTGTGTATATATATATGTTTGCATTATAGTGGAGGGTTTTTGTGTTCATTTATGTGCTGGTTCTTACCATCCTAAGCTTGGGGGAGACCAAGGTGGCATTCTCCACAGCGGCGTAGAAAGCCAGAATTCCATAAGGGCCCCAGCAGAGCAGCATCGTCTTAAGAGGAGTGTTGGCGTTGAACTACAGAGACGTATAGATAGGCAGAGAGAGGCAGAGCAGGAGGGATAATTGTTGAAAGGAATGAAAACAGAGAAAGAGAGAGAGAGAGAGAGAGAGAGAGAGAGAGAGAGAGAGAGAGAGAAGATCAGAAGAATGATTCGTCACTGATCAACCATAATGAGAGAAAGAGACTTGAGTCACGAGGGTTCTTTTTTTACTCAGTGGCAGGTCACACGCCTGGGATCATGTCCCTGGAAGAAAAATGGCATCTATGTTAAGATCTTTAATGCTCAAAACAGAAACAGCTAGCGAGTAAAGGAGCAGGTTGCACCGATGCAGCGTTAATGTAGACACTATTCTAAGTCAGACCTTTTTTTAATCCCTTCAGTAGCTTTTATTTGCAATACATTAATTTTACTTTCATTTTATGATCGTATCATTAATATACTTTATTATCTTAATGCAACTCTGATTTGAAACTCTCTGATAAGTAACATATTCAAACCCACAACGTCGTGTTGTTGCTGTATTTTTCATGAAATGGAAATATTCCGTATATCTAGTGCATCATTTTATTCTCATTTCTCCTCGACTCAGCCTCACATATTTGATACCTTTGGAGAACTTGGGATCTCCAATACAATGTCAAATAAAGTTCTGGGAATTTGAATGAAGAGCACAGATCATTTATACTGACTGCCTCACTGTGAGCCACTAAAAAGCCAGTTAAAAAGGTATTTTGAGATATTCATAACGCAACTGAACTATTCATAACTTTGGTCTGGACAACTGTATCCTTTGAGGTTTTTATGGCATTCACCGTGAGCGCTTTTAACTATTTTAACTATACATTATATTGAATACATTAGATGATTGCATTGGTCTGCTGGACAGCTTGGTGCCTCTACTCTGCAAGCCTTTGTGCTTTCAATGAAAGTGTCTCCAGCCTGCTCGGATGGCTCTAAGTAATGAGCTTATGCAACATAAACTGAGGCAACCTGATTTAGCCCCTGAGGAACTCCACTATTGAACTAGCTAGTCACAGAAACATTGTTCTTTCCCCCCCGTGCACCAGCTACTCTCTGCATTCCCAACTGAATCGCCTGGTCTTCACCCTGAGGCTCTGACCTATATATGCTAAAGCCTGCGTGCTCCCTATTTACAGCTTTTGTTTGTCAGGAAAAGGACCACGTGAGGAAGCTGTAGATGATAAAGCAAGCTTGCCGTAAGTATCGAATGTGGGTATTGCATCGTTTTAAACATGTCAATCAGAATTTCAACCCAGGACTTCTCTGCACATTATTTTTGTAAAAAGAATTACTTTTAAAACAGAGAGAATGAACACTCTTTTGCCAAGGACTTTTTTTTCTTTTTGCAGATCATTTTCTTATACTAGCACTGTGTCGACATTTAAAATTCTGGTGTCACCCTTATAAGGAAGAGATGAACTGGATATCAATATAAAGGGAATTTATAAATATCATATCTTTCAGAGCACCTGGATCAATCTGTCTTGTTGGCGATATAAAAACATAGAACTGCTATGCTTTGGGGTGACTGTGGCCCAGGAGGTAGAGCGGTCGCCCACTACTCAGAGGGTGGGTGGTGCAATCCATGGCCGTTGCAGTCAAACATGTTGAAATGACCTTGGACGAGATACTGAACCATAAATCGCTCTTGTTCACACACTCATCTGTGTGTGGGCTAGTAGGCCAGGTGTGTGAACACCTCTGCCTCCAATGTGTGAATGATAGCTCATGTTGTAACACACTCTGAGTGGTGGGTAAGACGAGAAAACCACTATATAAATGCAGTCCATTTACCGACTTGAAGCATGTTGTAGGAGCTGGTATTTATCATTTATTTTTACTTACTCTGGGGTTTCCAGTCTTCTTGAATTTCTGTGCGATGGACTGGTAAGAGGACATGACAACGAACACCTGGATGGCCATGTTGAAGATGCTCATGGGGATCAAGTAGGATACATAGTTCCTGTGGAGAGGAAATTAAACAAAAGGCTCAGGAAAATCAAATCCCACGGAGAGACCTCTATAATTATCTTGATAGCAGTGTAGGCGGTGTATGTGTGCACACCCTACCTGTCTCCCTTGGTGTAGTCCAGAGTGCAGCAGGTTCTGAGGGGCTCATAGTCATACTCTCCCCAACCAATGAGGGGCATGGCAGACCAGAAGGCGGTGAACAGCCAAATAAACACAGCCAGAGTGATGGCACTGCTCCACTGCAGCTTCGTCCCTGAGAGGAACAAGGTCGTTCATTTATCATTACTTTTTTAACACCTCCACCAGTATGATATGATAAAATGTTTTTAAAAAACCCTAATGAAAACATCTTTTAACACGTTTATTCCAGTTCAATAAGCACAACAAATGGTGAGAAAACTACAAGTTAGGTGTTGAGTCACTTCCTCTTTCCCTGCTGTTTATTATGGCTAAATACAGCAGTAGAGCTGATTTTATATCTCAGTTTGGTTTTTAATCAAGTAAAAGTTACTATATTAGCTTTCAAACCCATGTTTACAACAACTCCTCTGTTTGTTATTTTAACAGGATATAAGTCAGAACAATGTGCCGCTTGTTGACCAGCTGACCTCTTCAGAATAGCAGATGGTTTTAAGATCAGCTTGTGTGTGTGTGAGGGAGAGAGAGAGAGAGAGAGAGAGAGAGAGAGAGAGAGAGAGAGAGAGAGAGAGAGAGAGAGAGCGTGAGTGAAAGTAGAATGCATTTGGCTGTAATTGTACTTTACCCACTGCACTGGTCAGGGACAGAAGCAGGTGTTAACTTACTGGTGCAATACTGGTGGTATCTGTCCCAGGCGATGGCGGCTATGAAGTGGATGCTGGCGAGAGCTGTGATGAAGCCTTGGAAACCGTGAGTCTGGCATCCTTCAGAGCCATAAGGCCAGTACCTGGAGACAGATGAGAAATGTATTTATTTATTCTTCTAAAAAGTTCAAGTGAACAGTTTGTATATGCATGGCCAAAACATATTGAAATAAAACCACCAATCAACAAATTTACTTAATTCAGGGTCTATATAAAAAAATTAAAAAAAATTAAAATTAAAAAAAGGCAAAATATAATCTCTGGACTCGCCAGCATCTCTTATCTCCTGATTACATCTGCACATTATTATTATGAAATAGGTTTTAGCAGCTTATTGATTGCTCTCCCTACTCCTAATTGTTCCCCCTTGTATCGATTATCCACCCCGATGTCGACTCTTCACATCGAGGACAGGTTGCCAGTGTGCTTCTTAGGCTATATGTGCTATTTTTTGCTCATTATTTTAGATTTGGCCACAGATATTCGGACCTCGACATTCATTATGAAAAGGGGGTTGTTACATCACTCACCTTAGGAAGCTGGAGAACGCGGCGACGGTGGCGTTCATGCAGATACCAATATCAGCCACCGCTAAACTGAACACCAGGAAATTGCTGGGGGTCCTCAGCTCTCTCACTTTGAAGAAAGCGGCGATTGTTACCGCGTTTAAAAAGAAGCCCAGCAGACCTTTTGGAGAAAAAAAAAATATGAAAGAAGGCAGCATGTGATAGTGAATGGGAATCGGTGCGCACGGCGATGCTTATTGCGCCACATGCAGCGCATATAAAGATGATACAGCCTAAATACATTTCTTTCAGACACCACGTTGTCGTATTTGTTTGCAGACTGTGAGGGAATTTAAACGAGCAAAAAGCTGCGATTCATTCCTCCCACAACATTTACTCTCAGTGACCAGGGTGGCGCCAGGTCCGGCTTTAGGTTACTGTAACACAGAGGGCGCAGCCCTCGGAGCCTCGCAGCGTTTGGCTCAAATCCAGCACAAAACGAAAACACTCACCCTCCACCAGTAGACAAGATCCCAGAGAGAACACATCGAACTCGGAGAACCCCTCCGGTAAAGGGTAAGACGAGACCATCCTGAATTTTTTTTTCCCCCTACAAAGTGCAGCTGTCACAGACTTTTCACTCCTCTCTATCCGATCCTTTACGATGTGCCTCAATCTGACCGTTGGCAGACCGCTTTTAAAGGGGCATTTCACGTGAAAAGCATGCACTTTATTGTGTAAATCCCCCCGCTCTCCGTCGCCCCAATCCGCGCAGGAATGTCTTAATGAACATAACCGCACAAACGCAACCTTTAATGCGTATTTGTTCACCGCAACAGTAAAGCCTTCAATTAGTTACACAAGAAGCCTTTGTATCTGCGCGTCCCGGTGAGGATGCAGCCGCCGCTGATGTCAAACAACGAGAGACTAGACAGACTGGATGCTGCCCAAAGCTCTGCCTCTCTTTAAGGAGACACAACAGGTGTCTGCAGGGCGTCAGGCTCCTGCCAATCAAAACTACACCCACATTTAACCAGAACAAAACCCTCAACCATAACACCAAATTAACAATATTTAATTAACCATAAATGTATTTGATTATTTGGTGATGTGTTTACTATCACTGTCCATTGGCTGATTAATAAACACACTCTTCATCCAAATGAGTATTGTTGATCTGTATCTTTATTCATTCTTTGTCCCATTAGTCAGGGCTCTGTTTTGTGACACCTCACTGTCATAGACACACTGACCTCAAGAGATTCAACTAACTGTGGCATCTGACTGAGACAGAGGAGGAAACATATACTTTTGGAGCTGCAGATGCACCATGTGTCAGAAGAAGCCCGATTCAGTCTGGAGGGGTGGGAATTCAGGGTTAGCTGATCAACAAGTGTGTCAATATCATGAAATCCAGCCATCACCTACAACGGATTCCTCATGTTCCAGTTGCGACATCATTTGCAGCTTTTCATGCCAAAGGTCTCGAGGGGGAAAGGCCTGACATTGTTGTGACCTCAGGATTATAAAATCAGGAATCTGGGGAATATAGTTTACAATTTAGCGAAATCATTTGGAAATGGCCAAGATCATGTATATTTCATGTTATGACATTTTAGATCCCTAAAAACAAATGGCTAATTCTGTGTATTCATTAAGAAATCCTGTAGACTATCAGACTATACATGACGATAAAATAGACCTGACCACTAAACTTTATATTGTGGGATTATGTGAGACCATTACACTGTCGTAGTCAGATGGATTTCTTTCATCTGATGTCTTTGTATTTTTTTAAAAATATTTTCCCCTCCCCCACTGTGCTACTGCAATATTGAGAATTTCCCCAATGTGGGACTAATAAAGGAATATCTTATCTTATCTTATCTTATCTTATGATGTTGAGAAAAGAAGAAAACAAAACCTTCTTTCTTGTTGATCCCAAAATGAGTCTAAGGGACCATTTCTATGACAACTGTTTGGCCAAGTCACCAAGTCACTTTTTATTTTTTCATAGTAAAACCTGAAAACATTTTCATGCTTCAATAAATTTAAATTAAATAAGGGAAAATATCTGAATAGTGTAAATAAATCCTGCCATGCTAATCATATTTGGATGCTGTTTTTGATGATTTACTGCTGAAAGTGGTTACGCACTGAAGCTAACTGAAATTTAATTTGACATCTAATGATATCGTGCAGCAAACAATCCAAAACCCTTTAATTCTAATGATATTTCAGTATATATGTGTTCTTATGAGACCTTTTGCAGACTAAGAATGACACTGCACCTCAAATAAAGCCCTGGTATTCTGGTTCATACAATAGCAAAGGACAGCTTTATTGCCTTCAGCAAATGAGATTAACTGCTTGCAGTGCAATATGGAATGTTAAAGGTTTTCAACACGAGGGAGCATGATTGCTCAATATGTTTAGAGCCTCAGTACAGACCTGCACGGTTCTAAAACCATGAAAGAGCTGTGACACAAAGGGGTTTTGATACTAAAGGTTACAAATGCAGAGCAACTCAGGATGGAAGAATTACGGCTTTAATGCTGTATGTCAGTGGCACACACACATATACTATATGTGGTAAAGAGTATTCATATTCACAGTTTCTCAATGCAGTTGTAACGAGACAAGAAATTGAAATACCTTTGATAACCCCTTCTACCTGGACAGAAAAAGAAGGAAGAAAGAGGGGCAAAGGGAGATTATAAATCAAACACACCTGTGAGCCAGGGTGTGGAGAAAAAAATCAAATGCAACATGTTGGAGGACAAATCATGAGGAGTGAGAGTTGAAAAAAGAGAAACTTAGGAATTCAGTTTAAGAAATAGTGCTAAACCAAGCGTCTTACTGAATCAAAGGATCAAGAAAAGTTTTCATACTGGAACCGAACTTCTATACGAAAAGGGATATACTGGGAGTTGCTGATCCCCTGGAGTGGGATCCCCCTTTCACTCATCCTCATCTTCAGACCTGCTTGGAACGGCTAAAAGATCCTTGGTCCGTGGTGGAAGCTGAGAAGCTAAGTCTCCAAATTAAACTCTCCCAGCTGCCTCTGTTCTCCTGCCTCGCACACATTTTTTTCCTCTACCCCTGCTTGGACATCCACACACACGCTCATACATTTCATATATCCATAAACGCCGAGGAACTGAACAGGACATTTTTCTGAACTCAAAGACTCTTTGTATATCATCTGCACCACTCTCACCCTCACACATTTCACTCCATTTCACTCTATAAACTGAAAGACTGCCTATATTTTGAAAGACTGATTTAATTTACTTCACTTATGAGACTTAAGGATTTGAATTTTGAATTTGGGTTAATGTGATTTCTTGTGAATTTTGAAGTTGATTCACTCTCTGAACTGAGAAATCTAATTTAATGTTTTGGGTTTTTTCTTGTATGCATTTTGTAGCAAGGGTTGCTAACCGGCTTCTCGGACCAAATCATTTATTCTAATTATATTAAATTGACAGGTTGGTATTAAAAAAAACAACAACTCCTGTCTGGCGCCCCAGTATTAATTTCTATTAATTTGGTCATTTAGTGTCAGCCCACGCTACACAGTGACTTTTATGTTTGGCTGTTGTCACAGTTTCATTCTATTGGATTTATCAGTCTTTGCTGTTTATGTCTTGGCTCTGTGGTTGATATAAAGTGGGTCAAATATAAAGAAGGTTCTTGGTGCCAAACTGTTCAAACACATTAAAGGCCTTTTCAAGCCGCACTTGGCTCACTTTGGAATGCCAGCCAAGTCTAATAGTGAAATTCTTTTGTGTTGAAATGAGGGGGGGCACCATAAACAGGTGCCCAGTAGCACATGCAGTTTTTACTTACGTTGCATAAACAAAAGCTTTAGTATCAGACATAATTTCCACTAGTAGTGTTGAAATCTGTCCAAATGGATTGCTGAGTTGGAATCTAAAGGTCACTGTGAGTCCCTTTTATTCAAACTGATACATTCCTAACTTTTATAGTATTTTCTGTTGGCTTAGAATATGAATAGGTTGTTGTTCCTTGTTGATAATTAGTTAAGATGTATAAATTATGTGTTAGTGTATAAATAAAGTAAACGTCTGATGAACACCAAACTTCTAATGAATCTTTTTTTTTCTGTAATTGTGCAGTCAGAGACTCTTTGATTTTTTTTGCCGTCATAGTTGTTTGTGATAATAATAGGCCTAAGTTAAATTCTTCTGATAAAAAAAGAATGCGAGGTTCAGATTATAGTAAGTGAACTATGTTGACTGCAGACCCCAAAGGTAGAAACCACAGGCTATGATATGGGAGCCACCTTGTGGTAGAGTATAGCGCTGTCCATTTACAGATTACCAGACACGGCAGGGCTCAAATGAACAAACTACATTTGAGGCAAAGAAAAAAAAAATACAAACATCACAGTGGATTATGACCATTTCGGAAGTGTTTTTCTGTGATAATAAATAGGGACGTCTCTGCGCAGCCTATCGGATTCAGGGATGCAATACGCATCCAAATGAAAAGAACGCCAGTCCTTTCTCTAATCCTTGTCTATCCTTTTTATCTAGGGACTCATAGCAGTAGGATCACTATGGGACAGCGAAGCGGTGGGACAAAGCCATGCGGATGATATTTCTGTAAATGAGAGAAAAAGGCAAGTCTGCTTGACTTCAGTGGGCGCAAACTGGGCGCATGTAGGCAGGCTGCATATGCGTAAAAGTGCATGGGCCAAAATGTTCCTCGTCCTGGTCCTGGGGCTCTACGTGGCCACAGGTGAACTTGCGTCCCCAGTGAGCTCCTGCCCGTCGCAGTGCAGCTGTTTTTACCACAACCTGAGTGATGGATCAAAGGCCAGGTAAGGAGGATGTCCAAATGAAAAGCATTTGATCAAAAACACCAAATGTTCTGGTTTGTGTGCATGGACACAATTTTTAGACGAAAATGTCTTGTTCTCATACACGGACAGATGTTTGCACAGAGGTGAACACATGTGCAAATGATAATTCGGGGAGTGTATGTCGGTCCAGTTTCATTTAATGGAGGATTATCTCTCAAAGTCACTTTCAACGCCCATCTATGCACTTTATGCGAGTTGGATGGTTTCATTTTTCAGAATTAGCTACCCTTTATTTTTCCTGATTGTGAACTTACCTCAGATTTTTTGCACCCTCTATTCTTCAAAACATTTAACATTTAAAAAATATGTTCTTATGGTAAAGTGCTTAAATGCGTAATTTGTGAAGTATGATTTAGAATTCAACATTAATTCACTTTCCTCCCTTTGTAGGAGCGTGATTTGTAATGATCCCGAGATATCTCTTGTGCCTGTCGGGTTCCCTGTTGACACGTCCAAACTACGGATTGAGAAGACAGTCATCCAGCGGATACCAAGCGAAGCCTTCAACTACCTCTCCAGTCTGGAATTCCTGTGGATGTCTTTCAACACACTGTCCGCCTTGAACCCCGACAGTTTCCGGGGATTGATCAATCTGGAAGAACTTCGTCTGGACGGGAATGCCCTCGCCGCCTTTCCCTGGGAATCCCTCCTGGATATGCCCAGCCTCAGACTTCTCGATTTGCACAACAACCAGCTCACCTCACTGCCAGCGGAGGCCACCACTTACATCAAGAACCTCACATACCTGGATCTGTCCAGCAACAGCCTACTGACCCTGCCGGCGCAGGTTCTGTCCACCTGGCTGGCGGCAAAGCCTCTTCAAGGGCCAGAGAGCTCCAAAATGATCCTTGGTAAGGGACAGTGCACCGTGGAACACTGTGTGTAAAATGGGTTACTTTATTTTGCGCAAAGCAACATTTTTGAACAACAGCTTTACAAAACATTTGCTGTTTGATGTGTGTCGTTACTAGAAGGGATGGTGGATGATATAAATGTCTCAATTAATAATAATATACATATTGATATGTAATATTAATATTTAAAAATGCACTTAGCCGATATAGCTATATGGTTCTATATAGTTCTAATCAGATATAAATGCTTATTAATGTATTTGTCAATAACTTTAATTCCTCCTGAGAGCTTCCATAAGTGAATACAGGTGTAGATTAATCAAGTTATTGAAGTTATAATCTCTAAATACTGTATATTGGAAGTAAAATATTATCATGAATAATTAAATTAATTACAGTTTAGTCTATAATTCATTAGGTAATCCTATTTTTCTTTCAGTTTTCCTCTTAATTAAGAATACATGGATTTTTATTGAAAAGCATAATTCTAATTCTGGAACAGATTTGTTTTCTCTTCATCTTTACGTATAATTTGGTCCACTTTGATTTACCCTTAGCTGAAGACAAGGATGTGGTTTAAGTCTGGAAGAAACCTGATTGGCAATTTAGTTTTTTTGTTTTGGTCTTTTTACCTTTAAAAACATCTGCATGCAAAGCGTTGCTGCACTTCATAGCCTACTGAATGTTTATGATACAAATAGAAATATAACGTTGATTTTACACCATCTCATCTTCTGTGCTTAACCCATCCTCATGTTTGGCACAGATGTTCCAGGTTCACTGTGAGAGGAGGCGGGAAATATGAGCAAGACATGACCTTGACCGCTTGACTATCATCATCATCGTCATCATCTTTGCCATAGTCATGATGTAGTTTATGAATTAAATGTTAATCCTCTTACAGGATTAACAACATCCACACTGGCCATCTGCAGGCTGGTCTATCACTTTGCACACAGCTGCACATTCCTGTAGCCTTACTTGTACTCTCGCCCTCAGGTCTCCATGACAACCCTTGGGTGTGTGACTGTCGACTCTATGACCTGGTCCAATTCCAGAAGTTTCCGACCCTTTCAGTGGCATTCATTGACACCAGGCTCCGGTGCTCTGCTCCAGAGAGTGTATCAGGTGTCTTGTTCAGTGACACAGAGCTGCGACGCTGTCAGCTCCCTCGTATCCACACAGCTGTGGCACGAGTCCGGAGCGCTGTAGGAAACAATGTGCTCCTCCGCTGTGGGACCATTGGAGTCCCCATCCCAGATTTGACATGGCGCAGGGCAGATGGGCGGGTTCTCAATGGAACAGGTGATTCAGCAGAACTTTGAATGCCATGATTTTTCTCTGTGTTGTGCTTGAGATAAGATGCTTTTGTCTCTCACTCTAGTGCTGCTGGTAATTAAACAGAGAGCTACCAGTGGAGGCTGTAAGGTTGTAACTCTGATTGACAGCTGTAGCTGCAACAGTTATGCAACCACCACTAATCATGACCAGTGCAAAACTGCAATCACGTGCTTGATGTCTCTTTGTGCATTTATGAAAGGGGATATTTCTCAGAAGTCACTCTGTATTTTAATTGTCTTTTTAATGGGTTGTCCTTTATAATGTAATGACCATATTCTTCCATCTCTGCCATCACAGTCCAGCAGGAAACCTCTAAGGAGGGAATCACCTGGTCCATCCTCAGTGTCCCAGCTGTGTCCTACCGCGATTCAGGGAAATACATCTGCAAGGCCAGTAACTATGAGGGGAACGCTGAAGCTGTCATTTCTCTCATTGTCTCGAACTCACCAAAACAAGAGGGGAACCAAACCACCAAGGAAAAGAAGCCCAAAGCCAAGAAACCCAACCAAATGGGCAAAGCTGCCTACCAGGAGAAACTGGTGGCCAGGTATGTGGTTCCAACCTCCAGCCCTTCAGCCATTCCTGCCCTGGCTCTAGGCTTTCCACCTGTTGGTCCTGATCCTGGAATATCCAATTACAGCTTGGCTGAAGGAGCCACCTCGGGACCTGCCACCTCCTCCAATCCAGATGCACTGCTGGATCTGGAAAAGACTAATCTAAGCAACCTGGCAGCCAACACCTCGTTGCTGCAGCAGGACCCAGACAGGGTGGTCCGCTCAGTTAAGGTGGTGGGTGACACAGACAACACAATTTCTCTGAACTGGAGAGCCCCTAAGGCCAAGAACACAACAGCGTTTAGTGTGCTGTATGCTGTCTTTGGAGAGAGGGACATGAGAAAGATCAATGTTGGGGCGGGCCAGAACCGTGTAACCATCGAAGGGCTGGTGCCCAGGACCAAATACATTGCCTGTGTGTGTGTGAGGGGGCTGATCCCCAAGAAGGAGCAGTGTGTCATATTCTCCACCGACGAAGCAGCCAGTGCCACTGGCACCCAGAAGCTGATTAATGTTATTGTGATCACAGTGGCCTGTATCATTGCCGTCCCACTCACTGTCATTGTGTGCTGTGGTGCGCTGAAGAGACGCATCCAGAAGTACTGGGGAAAGAAATCCAAGGACATCCAAGATTCATATGTGACTTTTGAAACACTGTCACCTGCCACGAAGGCAAAGGGGCTTGAAGGTGAGTATTTGAACAGACTGAATCCAGAGGAGTCCAACAGACTGCTGTCAGCCCGCTCCAGCCTGGACTCTGAGGCCACAGCTAAGATAGAGGGCCAGCCTAACGAGTACTTCTGCTGACATCATGCTCCAGCTCCGGCTCCTGCTCCATGCCATCTCCCTCATAATCACCCATATCCACATTCTAGTCCATACTCCAATAATCAGTCATATCCCCATCCACATCACCACCCCCATCCCCATCTCCACCCACATCCATACCCCCATCACCACCTGTACTCTCACCCACAGCAACATCCTGACATCAGTCCCCCTCCCACCCACCCCCATTCGCCCACACGATGGGATTCCCCGCCACCTGTTCCTCCTCGCTGGATCATGCCACCAACTCCACCGCCACAGAGAGCCAACTTCTATCAAAGGACTTTTGCACGCTGCACTATAATGGAAATATCAGTTTAGAGAATATTTAAGATTTTAATGAACTCTTTTTTTTTCCAGATATGTGCAGAATATGTCTTGCAGATAATCTGAAACTGACTGGAGTGTCACACACGTATCAATACATTAGTAAGACCACTTCCAAAACACTCATGCTTTTATGTTTAAAAGAATGTTTTTTATCACTTAGCCTGTAAGAGAAAAGATGTCAAAAGCTGACTCAGTCATTGCAGTTCAAATTTCATCTAACTTTCATGGCCCAGCAAAGAAAACCTCTGCAACCTGATCTGACTTAAAGGGAACTCAGTTGTCGATACTCCATTGTTTATAATATATATGCACATGATTTGTAGATACTCGACTGGATGATGTACACTTACATACAGTTAAGTCTGTGCCTCTGTGTATAAATCTGTCATATGTTCTCAGAGAAAACATACACATTGGCATGGTTCAACACGCTGGTGAGCGGAGAAAAGCTGGAGCTGGAGAGAAGTACGGAGAGGACTGAACTATGACACTTTGTAAATACGGTGGAAATGATGCAAAATGAAATGTTAAATGATTTCTATTCCCAGCAATGAGACACATACTGAAATATCTCTATATATCTGTTTTGTGCCACCTGGCATCATTACCCCATTAAATGTAGATCTATTCTTTCCAGCAATATATGAATAAATAAACTTTTATATATACATATCCAGCAAGTAGTACTGTGTGTTCTTCTATCTGTACTTTTACCTCATCATACTGATGAAATTTCAAACTGCATTTCCAATCAGCAAGGATTGGAAAAAAAAGTGGCACAGATCATACTTATAACACTGCATAATTGATGGGTGTTATAGTTTGAAACTCACAAACATGAATTGCCAACTTACACTGCATTTGCCTTCTTATCCTAAATACTAAAGGGATTTTTCTCAAACAGGCAACTCAAAAACAATTTCCTAATTGTCGTTAAGAGTGTTCAATGTATTGAAGTAGTTAGAACTTCAATATGGTTGCCCGTTCAGGAAGTGGTACCGACCCTTTATATGGATCGACTCCCTGATAGGTGTAAACCATGCGTGTCTCTCCAAGAATGAGGCGCCTCTTGTTCAGTACGCGTTACATCAGGGATTAAGTTTAATAGGCTTCTCTCGTCTGACGCATTCTGTTTGTCTTGAGCACGAATGTAGCCCTCAACTTTAGGACTTTTCGCGGACTATGGACATAATTTATCACCTGCTAGTTCTAGTTTTGTTCAACATTCAGTCTTATGAAACTTATTCTCAATGTTTACGCGGATGCAGCTGTGTAGAAGACCGTCATGGAAGGTAAGGCCTGACTGTACGCAGTCCAGTCCTCACCTATAGGCTGAGCTATTTCTAAGCCTTGTAACTGTGTCAGTGGGTGATGGTAGATAAGTTAAAAACACATTGTTATAAGAAAGTTATAAGGTTTATATTGTCTGAAAAGGTTAAAAAAAAGAGAGAAAAAAGAAACTGACGCTCTAATTTGTGGTCCTATAGTAAGTTGTGTTTACGAAGCATCCGGTTAGACTGTAAATACATATTCAAACTCTTCCCCTCTAATCATAGGTCGCTCGTGTGTATGGAGGAGAGCGCGTTTGGGGCCATCCCAGACAACCTTCCACATGATATGACCAAATTACGCATAGAGAAATCTCACTTCACTGAAATACCCAGAGGGGCATTCTCACAAACGCCCGCCTTGGAGAACTTGTGGCTGAACTTTAATAATATCACAGTGATAAACTCAAAGGGTCTGGAGGGGTTGGGGAATTTAACCGAGCTTCGTCTGCAAGGGAACAAGCTGCGATCAGTACCATGGACAGCGTTCGAGGACACGCCGGCACTCAAGATCCTGGACCTGAAGCACAACCAGCTGGACGTCCTGTCGGAGCATTCCTTAAAATTTTTACCAGGTCTGACTTATTTAGACTTATCCTTCAACCGGCTTACGATAATATCGAAGGAGGTCTTCCAAAACTGGCCTCTCTACCAAAAACTGCAGAACATGGAGGAGCGAGAGGCGACCGCTTTCGGCCAGAACGTCGTCCTGGCGCTCCACGACAACGCCTGGCTCTGCGACTGCCGCCTGAGGGGCTTCGTGGAGTTCATCAGGTCCCTAAGCCCCCCGATCATACTGATGAACTCCTACTTGACCTGCTCAGGGCCGGACTCTAGGGAGGGCAAGTTCTTCCACGAGGTGGAACTGCTGGCGTGCATGAAGCCAGTCGTCACCACTCCGGCCCACAACATCAGCCTCCCCTTGGGCACGAACCTCACCCTGCGTTGCCTCGCCAAGGCCAGACCAGACCCGGCGGTGTGGTGGACATATGGCATGAAGATAATCAGAGGATATCATGGTAAGAGTGTGATGTCAACAGCATGTCGTCCACACACTCATCTCGAGTGATATCTTGCCATTAATTGGATACTTAAACACACATTTTAATCGCAGACTAACACTTCCTTGATATAATCACCACGGATTCTCTCAATTTGTCTGCATCACACCATCAGTGATGGTTAAGTGTTAAAGATTATAGTGTACTGTATCTAATGTTTAACTACTGCGTCATTCAGAAAACGCATTAGAGTAGAGATGTCACTACAGATCATGACTGCAAGTAACGGGTTCATCATCTGATAACAACGTGCGCCTCCTACTGATATTCTCACTATCACTGCTTCTAACAGCCCTCTTTCTATTTAGATTATTAAGGAAACAGAATAGCTATAACTCTAGTGAAAGCGTTTTTATACGTGAAATACATTATAATGACCCCAAAAGAAGAAAAAGCAGTCATCAAAAATAATGAGTAACATTAAAATCCACACTTTGCAATAAGGCACCCTTTATAAGGTCTGCATTAACTATACTGGTTAATAAATGATCTGTTAATGCTTACCTTATAATCCATTAATAATAAAACTTTTGGGTTGCCATGTTGTGAGGAATCACCCTTGCTCTCAATTTGTTTAAAGTCATTATGAATAAAATTATTAACAAAGAGCAACGAGTGTCTAACTTGCTAATATGTCACCAACTCTACAGTTATAAATGGTAATAAGTTACTAATAAAGGAATTCCCACTGTCTAATAAACCACTAGCAAAAGCTAGTCAGTAATTTGCAATGTTAGATGTTATAAAAAAAGATTTGTAAAGTAACCCCATTAAGTCAAGACTTTTTAATATTAATAAGTAGTTAATAATTGTGGTTTGTTTTGGATCTGCTGCTGCAGCTGGTTTCTTGAGACCAGAGATCTTTCTGATGAATTATATAAACTCTTCTTAAACTGAGTCAGGAGCAACGTCATGAGGAAAAGAACAAAAAGAAAGAAAGAAAAGAACTCTTCTGTCTTATTCAAGCGTCTTTTGTACCTGTGGGCATGATGTGGACTGATATTGTTTCGATCACACACCATGTATTTAGTTAAATCTATACGGGGACAAGATTTTCCAACCTTCATTTCTTAAGTGTGATCCTAAATGTCCCATGTAAAAGTTACATCAGTATTAAAATAACTACATGAGGAAGTAAACATTTTAATGCCATACTCATTAGTTTTATTGTCGTCACTTTCATGTCCCTTAAAATAACATAGGAAATTCCTGTTTTCCGTGCAGAGTCTCAGGAAAGAGTTGATGAAGAGACCATCAGATCTCACCTGGTGATCCCCTCCCTTCATGCAGCTGACCGCGGTATCTACACCTGCACTGCTGTTAACTTCATTGGGAACTCCTCTGTCAGCATCCTCCTGGATGTCCGCTCTCCTACTGGCTCCCAGTCGTCGCTCCTACCCGGCTTCCCAGCTCCACCTGCTGCTGGTGATGAAAACATCTATATTGACATCCGCATCGCCAAACAGACAGTACGTGGTATCTCCATTGAGTGGTACGCTGCCTTGGACCGCCCAGCTGAAACCTGGTTCACCGTCCACTTCGGCCGTGCAGACGCCAATAAGAAAGAAATGATCTACATCGGTCCTGGGACTCACACTTATTCCGTGTCTGATCTGATGCCTGCTACCAAATATGAAATCTGTGTAACCCTTAAGAACCAGACGCCACGTCCCGGCCAGTGCATTGTGTTTGTAACAGGGAGTGACATTACCGAGATGGAACAGAGGGAGAAGCTGATTCATATAGTGGTCATTGTTTTAGCCATGGTGCTGGCTGTGCCTATAGGTATGTATGCCTGCACCACCGACACTAAGTTTGCCTGCCTGGCGGGTATCATGGATTCCTGGAAGAACCGGCGGAGAGAAAACAGCTCGCCGGGGATGGAGCGAGAGAGGCAAGGCACCTTCGACAGCCTGCAGGCCGCCAGCGATGAGGGCCTGGTTAATAAAGATTCCAGTGAAGACAGGAAGGTGAGGAGGAGGTCAGATGACAGACTGCATAAGGGCAAGGCTGACCACAGCAGACTCACAGCTGAGCTATATTAAATTACTACTTGTGGAAGGAAAAGAAAACATGAAACTGACCTTAGATCAATGTCCCTGTATCAGATGCTTCTGTTAGCTTGAATGAAAATAGATTCGTTGTCTAACGCTGGCTTTGATGCTCATATGAATACATGTTTCAGAAAAAAGACAATATTGTGCGCCTTGGATTTAATCTTATTTCTTCCTCTGATCTAGGACGAGGAGTTTGTTGCAAAGATGTGAATGGTGACCATTGTGTCAAGAGTGTTATTGAAGGACTGTAGAACATGTGCTGCAGTTTGTTTCTGTCTGAAAAATCATTTATCTTGTTGTTGATATACTAAGCAGTTTAAATTGTTGCTTTTTATGTGGCTTTTGTGATTGATTTAAATGTGAGAGTGCTCACAATTACTGCTGATGAGTACATTTTTAAAAACAGTCTTACAGGATAGGTGCTTACTTATCTTGTGATTTATCCTTATGGGATTCTGTGTTTAGCAATTGATGATTGTTTTCTATATTCAAAAACACATGTATCAATTTCCCATGGTAATTTTTAGATTGGATTACAATTTTAGCACAACATTATCAAGTTGACATATTTTTTACTGTAACATAATCGTGGATCTGAAAATCTCTTGAATATGATGGAACGAATGATTGTGCACAGTGAAATTGTTGTGTGTCTTCATTAAATTTAGTTAAAGTGGTATATGGTATGTTACTCTTAAATGTTGAGTTATTTTACTGCTCATGTTCCAGAGGACGCATCATGTCAGTGGATTATGGTGAACACAAAATATGAAGTCTTTCAATCACAACTTTAAAATTGAAATTAAATTGTGAATTAATGCTCGGCAGCAGTGTAAGTAACTAAAATCAAAGTGACAAAACCATAATCTCTTTTATGTAGTTCATATTTCTTCTGTTCATACTGGCCATATTTCTTCTTCATGATCCTTTAATGTATAGGTGGTCTGCCACAGTCCTCTTTTTATTTTTTTATTTAACAAAAAATGGGAAAAAAAAGGAAAGAAAAAAAATCCACAGTCCTCGTTATTTCCAAAATGTCTTCCACACTTGATCACCATCCTCTGTGATGCTGCAGCATTTGGGATTAGTAAAGTCACAGGGGAAACACAAGGACATAGTTTCTCTGAAATGTAAACTTTCATTAACATATGTTTAATCCTCTCTGCTGCTCACTGTACGTACGTCACAGCTCCCTGTCCCCCACTTCTGCGAACACAACACACGGCAGCCATGCGTCATACATGATCTGTGCTGCCCAGCCCAGACAGATGGCACATCGGATATGCCTCAGCCAATAGCATTGTTCATTTGACATAATACCCAAACACTGGCATCCCCTCCAATATCCCTTCCTGCCGTCATTTTATGATCAGATCACACAGGGCCCCTCCTCCATCTCCTAGTATTGTCTCCTGTGATGCTGCTGGGGCCAGTTTTCATCGACTTAAGATCAGGGTGTTACATGACTGGTTGAGACTGGCAGCTCTAACACTCACACACATCTGCTTTCTTGCTTTTTCAGATGTGTTTATACGATTTGTGGTGGGGGATTGATGCTATTTGCTGTGATCTTATGATACGAGATAATGTGGTCTCTTAAACACTCAAGTCCAGCTATTTCAGCACAGAACACATAAACTGCATCTTTAATTTGATCTTATTTTTCTCATTACGTGCCCTATAATGTTGCATTGAAACACTTCAGCTGCTGATCTCATGGGTAGCATTGTTCAAAGATCAGGAGGTAACCATGTGCACATAATGCTTACTTTATTTGTTTTTTTAATCCTGAAAAGCAAGAATTTCATTTACCCTTCAGAACCGCAGTTGCTTCAGACACACAGCAGGTTTTTGAACCCTGTGCATAGCTTCCTTTCATTCTGCAGCATCAGTGCTCTTTGCAACTTTTAACTCTGTAATCCTCTATCAAATAGCCCTGTAATCCTGGCTGCCTCTTAACATGGCATAATGCATGATCATTTGGGCTGCTCCTCATACTCCCTCATTTCATTTCAGAGCATTAACAGTTTGCAACACTGAAAAGTTTTTGTTTATGTGTGTGACAATTTTGAACTAAGATTTAAAAAAGGATCTTTTGCGACAGGACTGGCCTAAAAAAAGTG
Organism: Chaunax sp. Z400; assembly: GCA_037577475.1. Lineage (NCBI taxonomy): Eukaryota > Metazoa > Chordata > Actinopteri > Lophiiformes > Chaunacidae > Chaunax > Chaunax sp. Z400. The sequence continues at coordinate 13,026,836 of CM075193.1, forward strand.
GCACATTGCATTTTTGTGGAAAAGCATACAGTATGTATATAAGGTATAATCTGGGGAGTTTTTTTTTAATTTTATCCCCAGAGCCCTCTATGTATCATCATAACCATGTGAAATGTGCCAGATGAGGCTGCAGAAAGTTCTATGCCTGTCAAACACATTTTTTTCTGGTCCAAGCTAGATCAGGGCAGATGGACTTTTGGTTTTTAGCCAAGGATGCAATATTGCACAAAAATAAACAAGTTGGTCCTTGGATTAGTGAGTTTAATCTGCAAATATAATGTTTTATGTAACTTTGAAATAATGTGCATGTTTGGACATGATGTCTACACAAATACCCTGAGTAGTTCAGTGTAACTTCGTAATTGGTAGAGCTCACGTTGATATTGGAGCTAAGGAGAGGAATGGGGCTTGTATCGGGATAATATATTACATATCTGCAGAACATCTGGTGAGCATTTCCTAAAAACAACAGAAAATGTAATATTGTTGTGTAAGGCCATTATAATACATCATTCTACCTCCCATAATACACAATAAAATATTTAGTGTTTGGGTACACTGCTTTGCTCATATTGCATTTTACAATGGCTTTGGAGATGCTGCACCAACATCTTCCCTCTGCTTAAGGAAGGAACAATTTGATTCAGTATAATCTCCCTTTAGGCCATAAAAGGCCATGACCCTTTTTTTTTTTCACTTGAGCATCGTGGTCAAGCAGCTGCTCTTCCATCTCCAGGAGAGGGCTGTAGAGAGTCTTTACAGGCTCATTAAGGAGGTGTTGGTCTTAAATGGTAGCAAATCTGTGTCTGTGTTTCACGGAGCCTTCATGGCTACAGTCTAACGATGTGGGTGTCTTGGATTCAGTATTTCTAATCCTGGATAGTCGTAGCTGGTTGTGACCAGATAGGCCACAGCGTCCCAGTGGCAGTCTGCCCTGCTTACCTGCAGAATCAACACAGGGACTTAAAAGCATTTTCATTTTATGTGTCTACTCCTCCACATTTCATAGCAAAACCTTTACTTTTTAATGTAATGCATTAATTTAACAGCTATAAGTAGTAAGTATTTTTCAGATTAAGCTTTCAGATACAAAATTTGATCAGTTTAAAAAGATCGATGCACTATAATAGATTTTTAACTAGATAGTGAAAGTATATAAAGCAGTTAAATAAGCTTCACCTCCAACTACTGACATGTGAAGTGCCAGTTATCATATAATTAATAGTGTAACAATATAACACTGAGTACTTTCATAGTGTGTTATTGCTACTTTCACTTGGATACAATAATGTAAATACTTCTTGTGCCACTGGTGAAATTACAAATGATGCTCGTTTATTGCTAGTAAAATCCCAAGAGATTTTTTGACAGCACCATTTTTTTCACCAAAAATACACCATTGGAATCCACCACATATACAGTAGTAAACAAATGAAACACAGTGTTTTAAATCAGAAAAGAAACATTGTGACTGCTGCAAAACAGGGCCCTAAACAGTGCTTTTCACCTGCAGTAGGATTAAAGGTCTTCCTAATGTGATCACTTTGGTTCCCTTTCCTCAGACTGATCTCTTTAGTCAGTTCAGGTGTCGTGAAATCTCCTGTAAGAAGCTTGGTGGGATCGCAAATTATCAGACTCGCTTTTAGAAATCTGAATGACTTCATTTCAAAGAGAGAAGTGAAAAACCTTAAGCCACTGACGTGTCAACAAACGGTTCAAAACGCAGACTTTATCTAGCAGAAAACGACACAAACAATAAAGCAACAAACTGTGAATTAAAATCATGATCTAATGTAAATTATGAAACACATGAAAATGACATCACTGATACAGGAAGAATTAAGTAACACACACACACACACACACACACACACACATGCACGCATACACACACACAAATAGCAAAATTGATGGTTGAGTTTCAAAGTTCATTCTTGACCTCAGAAACATCAGTCGATTAAAAAACAACCTCAACTGAAGGTCCATTTAGCAGCTTTAGAGCTTTTGATCATATCACATGATCTTCATCATCATCAAATGAACTCTCCACATTTGTCAGATATGTGGGTGTTCAAAATTCCGTTTCATATTTTCCATTTGTCCACATGGCAACATGACAATATCATAAAGGTCCTTAAAAGAATAGAAATTTGAACATCTGCATCTCCAACAGCAGCTGCACAAAAGCTCCCGGAGCACTAATCAATGGACCTCGAGCTGAGATTGTTTTCTCCAGCACTAGTGATGTTTCAACATCCTCTTCTGCTCCAGTCTCATCTTGAGCTCTGAAACCATCGCTCTGTTCACAGTGTCCTGTCTGGTCATCACTGGCTTCTTTTTAGGTTTGATTGAAACTGTTGCGGAGACGGTGGGTACCGCCCACTGCCTCTCCCTTGGGATGTAGGCAGGTGGTGGAGGAGGCAGAGATGGGGCGCAAGGCGGCGGAGGTGGAGGCCAGTGTCCCGCCACATTGTTGACATTGTTGTTATGGTTGACATTCTCTACGATGATCTCCTGCTCCAGCTCCTCCTCCTCCACTCTGAATTTCGCTCCAGGAGTTTCAGGTTTCTTGAGGGGGTTTTTGAAGTTCCAGGTTTTCTGTTTCCTCCTCCTGATGCGGCGGTTCGGCAGAATCCGGTTAGACTTTTTGTTGCGCATGAATGTTGCGGTGGAGATGACGACTGTGACAATGACCATGAGACTAATGACACCAGCAAGCATCCCAAGGATTTGCAAAGGCTTGTTTCTATTCTGCATCAAAAATGATCCCAAAGGCCCCCCATTGATTTGGGTCTGTAAAAGAGCACAAGGAGAGTTCACATCCATGGGACTGAAGACATAGTCTGTCACACAAAAATTTACTTTTTAATATTGTCCCGTGTATCTACTGTAGTACTGCATGTGTTCATCATTTTGTCTCATCATGTGAGGTGCAAGATACAAAACTATTTAAAATTTAGACATGAATCCTTATATTTTGTCAAGACAAGATCAGAGAGGTTGACCAGCAAATAGTCTGAGGATTAATTCCCAGGCATAATTTATTTTTGTCGTAGTTGTGGTGTTACAATGTGTGTACTTAATCAATCAAAACATGGGGAAAAATGCAGATGAACAGAAGCATTATTGTTCTCCTGTACTCTTTTACAGACACAGTCTTGTTCTAACACAAAATCCCTTGAAGGTGAAATATTACAAATTCTTGTGTGACCATAGAGTGAAAAAAAACAGTTCTGCTGTGTTGATGATCTCAAGGCGAGCTTCCTTTATGGCATAGGCCTCCTTGTAATCTTTCTGATCTTGCCCTGAGATTGTATACGGGACTTTTTCACAGAGTTCCAGTATATAAGAGTTGAAATGAAGATTGTCAGTGAAATGGCGAAGGTGACAACGGTCAAACAAATCCCAAACACAGCCCCGGGACGTTTTCTTAGGCCCAAGAAGTATGAGACAAATCTGGATTTGACCTGAAAACATGACAATTGCATTTGTGTGAGATATTTTTATGACTACAGATTTGTAATTACTACCTAAGCAAACAACTGATATAGTTTAGTCTGCAGAAAAACTGAACCTCTACATGCAAATCAATCAGTGGGTATCGATTAAACAGATACGTGTAACATTGACAATTTACAGTATTCTAACAAAAGTCCCACTGCAAATCAACCGGAGCTAAAAAAAAAATGAATTTGCTATATAAGAATATCACATTTATATTTATTTTTACTTATTGTAAAATACTGTGGAATAAAATCATGTGGGGCAAAGAAGATACACCATGCTGAATAAAAATGTAGCACTACGACAGTTATTATTTCTATGACATAAATAACCTGCTGTGACTAAAATGACTTCAGAGCAGCATAAATGAGTGGCTTGAAATGATAATGGCATTTTTTTGTCGATAACTACTAACTTTAAAGAAAGTTAATAACGATTAAGCCATGATTATCTCGTGGTTGTAATTTTGCATACTCCTTTATCCATCCAATAAAGAATCTGTAGAATTCATCATATGTAATCCGTTGACCCCTCATTTAGGTTTTATTGCTACTCTTCTACTTTTTCGCCACTTACAGCTTCAGTGATGTCGATCTTGATGACTGCAGTAGTGCTGAAGGATGGCTGGCCTCGGTCCCGGGCCTGCACCACCAGGGACCAGGTGCAGTCTCTCTGCTTGGTGATGTTTTGAATGATGGCCATCGACTTGATGTAGGACTTGAGCATGATCTCCCCCGTGTCAGCGTTGATGTCAAAGATGTTGTTGTCTGGCTCAGCTTTCATGATGGCATATTCGATAACATTGTTGGGTACTTCTGCGTCATCGTCGACAGCCTGTGTAAATGTAGATGCATTTAATTAAAACTGGGATGGTGTTGACGTTAAACTTTGTCTATCTGACGTTGTAAATCATGGAAGAACACATACTTCTATTTTCACCGGTGCTCCAATCACCATAGTCGTTTCAAGGAAGTTGTCATTGAATGCAGGTGGGTGATCGTTCAGGTCCAACACAGTCACAAAGACCTCAGCTAGGCTGTACTTCCCCTCGGCATCCTCTGCCTTCACGTAGAAGTTATACTTGGATCTCACTTCTGCATCCAGGCTTGCCCACGGCTGGGTGTAGATGATCCCAGATGCAGGCTGGATCAAGAACCTGTAAATGGTGGCATGATTTAGGAAATGTAACTCACATTTACCATATGCATGAACGATGCAATCACATTCCATGACCTTCATTTTCTTCATATTCTTAATGGGAATGTATCCTGTTCATTTTGTTCAACACCACCTTTTGTGGAGGGATGGGTAACATGTCTCATACAAGTCTGGATTTTCTAATTTCATTCATTCGCATTTTGATGATGTCACTGAGCAAAGAATGGCGCTACAGTCAGGAAGCCATTATTTTTAGCTTAGCATAAGGACTGAGGAAAACTAGCATGGCTATCATCAAGCTCATCGAATTTGAAAATAATGTCTTTTATGTAAAACCTTACTGTCCCATTCCAATTAACTTTAGAGCAAGAGTGGAAATAGACTGTGTCACTGATTGGCTGATGTTTTGTTACCTACAGTGACTTCATAGTGCAAGGTAGTCTGAAGCAAACAGCCTATTTTCTCCTCCAATCCCATTAGAGGATTACCTACTGTAGGACGGAGGGAGAGAATGCAAAGATCAGATTGCATGATCCTGTCTACGTTGAGGTACTGTAGGCTACAAGATATTGTGAAAGAGGCATACTTTAGCACATTTTGGAATAATCTGAGGTGACACCATTTCCAAATGGCTTTTAGCACATGTCATTGTACAAAGCATTTGGTTTATTGGGACAATATTTAAATTGTCCTGACTGACATGAAAGTATCTGTTCAAATTGGCACTGCACATTATAGGATTATGCTTTTATGTTTCTGATGTAAATGTTTTCAGATCTAAGTATTTGGGTCCTCTAAGGCATGTAGATAGATATGTGATTAAAAAAAAGTCATAATATATAGTATGATAGTCATAGCATTGAGATGGTTTTAGGCACTAACTTAGTACAACATGTAGGTGATCTATAGGACACAGTAATGAAGAAGGGCTGGCATTCTAACATTGTGTTACTGCAAGAGATAACAGTGAGCCATTTTTCAGAGGTTAAACTTCACCTGGAAATCTAATAAAAAACGAGTTCAGAGAAAATACCAGCAAATCCTCTGAGGCACTGCAGTGTTTTCGTGCATTACAGAACTACGTTCTAATATGAAAAACACGTCTGCTGTCATCTCTCTAGACGGCAGACTTGTTTTTGCTGTAGGTGGTTTTCAAATACATTTAAAATGTCAAATCCAGGCCCAGATCCAATTTGTCATTTAATTAAGCTATTTCTTAAAAAAAAAACGTGTGCTTTATATGTTGTTGTTTTTTAATGAACAGGGCTTGCCTTGTGCAGAAAAATACTTTTAGCAGATTATGAACTCACCACACGATTTTCTCCATGCATCTTTGCACAAATAGAAACACGGGAGGTAACACAAACATAGTCTAACACTTTAGGAACATGGTTTGGTTGAACTATGCAATAGATTTATTTCTCTAGTGTGGATGCAGATACAATTTCAGATCTTGCATGTGGCTCATAATGACCGCAAGACAAGTTCAAGCATTGGTAAATAAGTGTCAGTCGTTGAATGTGTGGTTGTGATATTACATCTATAAATAGAGGACTTTGAAGGGGTGCTCAGTCATCTCCTGTGGAAAGAACCTATTTCTGGACAAAACCTATCCCTGGACAAAACTGAATTAAGTTACATTGTTTTACTCACAAGTCAACCCCTGAACCGTAGATGGAATACTTCACTTCACCCCAGGGTCCTGAGTCTGGGTCTGTAGCCTATAGACAGACAGAAAATATGTTATGCTATGGTTGTAGCACTTACATTAGGTCAGTTAACATAAATTTCACAGTGTGAACTTAAATTCTAAGACATATCTCCCCTTTTCCTAGCACCATTTTTGGTTCAAGTCAGATTACTTCTTACTTTCTACCTCATACCTCTAAAAACCCTGAAAATACCAATGCTATATTTGTTTGCATGTCTTTAAAGGGAATTAGAAAAAAAAGAGGTTTGTCTGCCACATGAACGCAGTAAACCAAATAAATCTGTGCTGGGCTGTAACAGGGGTCAGCTATAAAAAGACTGATCTTTGATGTCATAGGAACATCATCATCATCATCATCATGGGCATCATTAGCAAATCTGTCAGTCGGTCGCTGCAGAGATGTCTCCATGTGTCCGAGGTCACTTGTTGGCTGCTCTTTTATCTGATTGAAATTGCCTGGGATCAAGAAAATGAGCCTCTGTGGTTTTCATGCAGGGGTAGGATTTATTAGCGAGCCTCCCTGCTGCTTTGAGCCTCTGTAGGGTTGATGTGAACTGACAAGGGCATAAGGATAATCCAAAAAATAGATCTATCTATCTATCTATCTATCTATCTATCTATCTATCTATCTATCTATCTATCTATCTATCTATCTATCTATCTATCTATCTATCTATCTATCTATCTATCTATCTATCGCTACCAAGCATTACAAAAATATTTGATGTTACACAACAAAATGAAAGTGATAGCCATCTGGCAGCTTACCTCGCTTAGCTTTTATCTACATTTATTCACATATTATCCCCCCGCCTACACCCAAAAAGTCTACATTTAGAGAATTAATGGTGTTTGGTTCAAATCAGCATTCATCTGTAGCTCAGAGTGACGTACATTGGTGACGGCGTGTATTTTTAGACAGGATGACAGCTCACTTACCGTGACTGACACCACATTGGAGCCACCGGGTGAGTTTTCTGGAATTCTGGCAATGTAGTAATCTGAGGAGAATTTGGGTGCGTTGTCATTGGTGTCAAGGAGATGAATGACAATGTCTGCGGTGGCGCTGAATTTCTCAGGCGTGTCGATCTCAACTGCAAGCAGCTGAGGGGGAGAAATATAGAAATAAGTCAATGATAAAGTGCAGTGTTTTAGTAAGGCTTACCATTTATTGTGAAAATTTCTGCATTTGTGATTCTTAGTCCCATTCTAATTTACTGTGATGCACAATGTGTTAACCTTGTATGTGAGAAAATGGTGTTTCTCATAGTCCATAGCAGCAGAGTCCTCTACTAAGATTGTGACTTGGGCCTCATTGAGAACAGTCTGTGGGACGACTCGCAGCATCCTTCCTGGTCCAATCAGTCTCAGATTGAATTTAGCATTTGCACCCTGCAAAAGCAAACACACATCATCATATATTCAGAATGTTTCATTAGTGAACCAGATATACAGCATAATCCATGTGCTATATAGTCCATTCAATCAATATAAAAGCTACAGTACCAGTCAATAGTTTGGACACAGTTTCCCATCCACTTGAATGGGAAACTGTGTCCAAATTTTTGACTGGTAGTGTATATATTTTCATTATTGCTGAGTGGGAAATCAAGAGATATCAGTAGCAGCTGCAATTTTCACAGTGAAATCTAATATGAATGGACAGAGAGAGCTTGCCCTGATGTTGTAACAGTATTATCAGAGACCAGGTTTGTTGAACATCAGTTATTTGGATGAGGCTCATAAAAGGAGCAGACAGTTACATAAGATGACAAATGGCATAGCTATGGAGCACATTTTAATTTGTGATGACTTTCATTCAAATTTCAGAATTTTTAAAAAGTGTGGCAGGCTTAAAATCATTTCATAGACAAATAGGCAGACACCAGCATGAACACAATGTTGTGACATAATGAATGAATAAAAACAACAACAAATATCAGTTCTTGTTAGATTATAATGGAGTTTGGCTGTTACATAATAAATATCACAGTTCCTCTCTTCTGGTTATCTATGATAGCTTTCATTGGCAACTATTCTGAGTCAGTGCTTTAAGAAAAAAATAAAAACAAAACACTGAAAAATAGCAGCCTTTTCCATTTTCATTCAATTCACAGTCAAATATGGAGAACAGAATGTTGACCCTACCTGATCGGAGTCATTGACTGTGATTTTCAGGCCCCGCAGTATCTCTCCCTCCGGCGGATGCTCATACATGGTCAACTCAAACATGTTCTGGGGGCCGTTTTCTCCATAGAAAGTAGGTGGATTATTATTCAGGTCCACCACACGGATCACCACCATGGTTACCCCGTAGTCCATGAGTCTGCCTTCAGGACTTACTTCTGATGCCTGGGGGTAACGGCGGTTTAGCATGTCAGTTTCAACAGATCACTTTGTGAGTTTTAGTTAAAAAAGTTCAGGCATTTGTTTAGATTTCAAACACAAAGTTATCTGAGGTAATTCAAATTTCTGATTTCTGTGCAGATTGTTTGATTGTTTTGATTTTTAATTAATATACTGCAACAATGACTAAAGTATCTAATCTATATTGCATAGGTGTACAACAGAGACAACAAAGTAAAACCAGCTATGAAAGAGTTGAAGCTTGTAAGTTCTTGTATCTCTTTCCAAGATATTTGAAAGTACCCAATGAAGGACTTCATGCTTTGCTTTGAGAAGGGAATGTAAATGTGGCTCCTTTTTACAGTAAAACCACATGGATGAATGTGAATGAACCACAACTTACCTTAACTTTAATGTTAAAGATTTCTCTCTTCAGATAAATAGGGGGAGTTTGTAGGGTGATACAACCACTTGTTTTATTGATGTAAAAAACCCCATCGTCACCTGGAGAAACAGGACAGAACTATTAGCATTTTGGCTTTATGTTAAAATTCATTCTAATTTTCTTTGAGTGAAAGTCTTACCACTGTCAAAGGAATAAAGGATGGGATTCGGGTTTCCTACATCACCATCTTTTGCTACAACGGTGAATATTTCAGATCCCTGTAGGAAAAGATCATGATCTGCTGTTGAACAATAGTAAACTAAGAAATATTTATGCAAGCTGAAGATAACAACACCTGCCATCCAGCTGTAAAACATAGTGTGAAAATTCATATTTCTCCAGTAACCAATACTTTATATACTTTTTCTGCTAACAATGTTAATATGTCATTTTTAACATGATGTAATCAGTATTTTGTTGCATCACATTCTCAAAAAACCAGTCATACGGTTCCAAATGTTCCAAAACAACAGAAAAAACCAAGCAAGGATTTTGACTGAATCACCCTCTGGCTGACGCACAGCTCGTCCAAACATATTGCAAAATTCTATTAAGCACCTGATCATCACTGAGTCTTCAAACATTAAAATGTCAGTGTCCTAATTATTCCCTTTGGATGAAAGCGAGACAGTATCATCTCTCCTATGATGTGACACTGCAGTGACATTTTGTGACGGATGAGATAACGCTGCTCTCACCAGCTTTGAAGAGAGCAGCATCAGCACTACTGTAAATGCCAGCAATTAAAGTTGTGTGATATGAAATAATGCTGCCTTGGCATTTGGGCTCTTTGATGGGTTTTTATTTTTCATTGTGAGTATAGAAATAAACCTGTCCTCACAAATGACTTTTTTCTTGCTATGCTGTGAAAATTCAGTGCAGCACTTAAATGTTTACAGTAAAGCAGAATGTAAACAAAGGATATGTTTTCATACTCACCGGCTCTGAGATTTCATAAACATAGCCAAAATACGGTGTCCCGATGAAAATTGGTGGAGTGTCCTGTGCATCGACAACATTGATCGTCAGGGTGGCAGATGACGACAAGAACTGCTCCTTGCCATTAAAATTACCGCCACCATCCTGGAACAGAAGACAAAGTGTATGAGGTGTTAAAGTTCCTTAAGTTGCGATAAACTACTTAAATTGGCCCTGTGAAGTTTTCTGGTCTCAGTTTTGATTCAATGTTTTCAACCCAAACATATTTTGTGTGCTCTTGAGGCCTACCAAATGATTGTTCCTGATGCAAAGCCAATATTTAAAGTATTTCTAAAACTTGCATTGTTCACATCCATATATGCTTACAAGCACTCTCCTTCTCTGCCTGTTTTTAGCACATTACTACATTCCTTGGCACAAAAAGTCCACGGGGTATTAAATTGAAACTGAAAGCACACAAAAGCATGACAGAAACATTTAGTGAATTCCGATACACCCATTACCTTGGCAGTGATAGTGACAAAGTGTGTCTTTGTTTTTTCATAGTCCAACATTTCTCCAGATTTAATACGCAGGACGCCACTGTGTCTGTCGATGGCAAACAAAGTGGACTTAGGATTCTGTAACAAAGAAGAAGAAAAAAAGAGCCGGATATTAAAAGCACACACAGAGACACATTTTAGGTCACACAAATAAAATCCTGCCACTGAAAACCCCTAAACCCCATTTACAACCACTCACGTGAGATAGTGTGACATGTGGTCAGTTGGCTGCATAAAAACACTCAGTGCCTCTTGAATTATACCACATCTTGTATAAAGTCTATCAGTATGTCCATCTGGATGCACAGAGCCCATATGCTCAAGGACAGGGCAGGCAGGTGAAAGCTGCTGTGTCCAGATGTGCACTGCCTCACTCGCCACTGTCGCCCAAGACCAGCTGTTCTTTGGGTCTAACAGTCCAAAGTGCAAACCAACATGGACTGCCCCCCCACCCACCCCCAGCCAAAGCAGCTCTCTAAGCCCAGAGTACCTGACACAAATGTAATTGTGGTTTAATCCCCATTCTCATTACTACATGAGCATATTAAGGCACATGTACAAACACATACACGAGGATTAGAAAATCAAACTGGTGATGACCTTGTCATCAATACATTATTTACATCACATCCAGATTAACACTAGAACTGTCCAGTTTCATTTAGTTTCATAATAAAAGCATTTTATAATGCTTTGTCTGTGCTTGTTTTTTATTTATATACTATATGCATTTACTGTAGAAGTGACGGTGTGTGGGATGTGAATGTGCTGGTCGATACCTGGAGGTAGTAGGTAACTGAGCCACCCGAGCCTGTGTCCCTGTCCACTGCCTCCACTTTGTAGATGCTGCTGCCAGATTCAGTTGTCTTGAATGTGCAACAAAGAAAGTGATTCAGGTCAAAAACAGAAAGAAATGATGCAACATTTATTTATTTAATCTAGCGCCCTCGTTTTATGAGGTGAGACTGACGTTTCTATTCTATTTCAATTAAAAATTAAAAGGTTCATAAAGCATATATTATGTTTAAACCTACCTCTAGTACTCCAATGATTGCAGGCATGTTTTGGAATTCAGGTTTCTCATCGTTTGCATCCATTACAAATATTGTGACTCTTTCCACAACCTAAAAGGAAAAAAAACAACAACAAAAAAACCACATGAAGCATACTCAAATTTAATTTGCTCTGATTCATTTTAAGGGATGGCATTCAATGGCACAATCACACATTGAACTAGATGTTGATACCTTGCTTTGCCCATCTGTGATGCTGACAAGAACGTCAATAGAATCTTGTTTCTGAGCAGAGATGAAAAAAAGTGCATATTAAGGATGATGAAAAAACAAATTATATGTTAAACTTTTAATGCAAGTCAGCTTGATCAGTGGTTTCCTGCTACAAAGTCCTTGTGAAGGCCATGTGAAGTTTACCTCTCTGTCTAGCTGTTCCACCACCGTGATGTTTCCAGAGATGGGATCAACCCTGAAGTATTCCTTGGAGCCTGGATCAAACGAAAGACCATACCTCACCTCCTGGCCTTCAGGGTCTGTGCCATTGAGACGATATATCTGTGTACCTAGAAAAAGTTGTCATGATTTAGTTCAACCTCATCTTTTGACTGATTCAGACATATTTGGAAGGGTGAGAGCTGATATTCATAGGTTGCCTTTTTTAAAATTCTATATCTCAGAATAACACCTGATTAAACTAGTTCCAAATGCCAGTGGTAATGGTAGTTAACTCATAATTTGGGCAAAACGTCTGTGGAACAAATGAGACTGAGACACAACAGGAAGCAGTATAATAAGTACCCTGACTGATGGAAGGTGTAAAAGAGACAGCTGCACAGCATTCACAGCCAGCAAACTGTCGCTCAAATCAACAGGTGGCACCAGCAGATGAGAATGTTAGTTTGACGACGTACATGCCGCACAGCATCTGTTCATCTATCAAATGTTATTTAACATACTGGACGTGCTGACATTGGTGACGAAAAGATGCCATTTTATTGATAAGTTGCTCCAGCAGCTTAGTAGGTGTCCACACTAAATGTTCTGTGTGTCAGAGGTCGATCTCACCGACAGCTGTGTCCTCAGAAAGGCTGAACAGTGCCAGGTTTCCATTGTGGCTGTAGGGTCCATTGTCATAGAAATAGGGTGCAAAATCTGCTTGTGCTGAGGAAAAAACATAAAAACATCATTGCATGCTTGAGAGTTTGATGTAATTCACCTTTAGGTGAGAGTATATATCTTTTAAAAGCAGAAATTACACAAATATTCTCAAAGGAAGTGAAAATTTAATTCACACACTACTAACTACACTACACTACTAGGATGCACTACAAACTTGCGTATGATTATTTTGTATTTGTCACCGGTAGTGACAATGGTCTCTGTTTATCATAGAGTACCATTTACCAGTTCGGCCATACAAGCGCTTATGCTCCCTGCTTTATCTGTAACTTGTGCTGGGATTACTGCTTAGTTACGTCAACCTCTTAAGATACCTTCTCTATACTTAGACCTGATCTCTGGTGGTGGAAATAAAGTTTATATTTATAAAGTCACGGTCAGCTCATTTCTTCTCATTTTTTAGGCCTAAATTAATTTCATGTTACCTTTAACACCAAAATCAAAAGTCAACAAGATCTGGCAGGTTTATAGTCAGTACACACGGCAGGAGAAACTAACCAGGACCGTCAAAAACATGAACAAATCAAAAACAGAATAGAATTTAATTACTGAGGGAAAAAAAAATCATCAACCCAGAGGCTGTCATATGCATCAAATGTGTGTAAGCAGAAAATCAAAAAGGAAAACTCACCAAAGCAGGTATGGACAAACACAAAAACCAGTGGCAAATATAATATCTTCACATTCTTCATCCTAAAGAATGAGGTCACGAAACTGCACCATGAACACGGCTCCGTCGAGAGTCCCGCACATGAAATGCTGCTGCGAAGGTGTTTGTGGGGGATCGCAGAGGGCTAAAGGCAGGTGCTCACATGCTAATCCAATGACACATCTTAAGAGTCACTGCTGGGCCCCTTCAGTCCATACCGGCCCTGTTCAAGCACCAGTCCTCAGGTGATGGCACTGTCTGCAGTATGGACAGAGCAAGGATATACGGCCACTTTGAAGATGATGGACAGGTATATATCACCCTTTTAGAACATTTTTGTTTTTGAAGTAAATCAACACCTTTCATTTTTTAGACCTAAATGATAAATGTGCAGTTTTCTGAGGTATAAATAGCCTACCTTTAATCTATAAAAGAGATGCTTTGTGAATGAAGGTAAGAAAGCTAAACTGTCAAAATATTCTTACTTTCCAAATGTCAAATACTACTTGTCAGTTATTGTGTAGTCAGCACCATTCTACAGTCTGATACAAATATATTTCATTTGCAATAAATACTGTAATTGCATTTAAAGTCTTACTATCAGGATGTAGACTTTCATAAATGCATAAACTTTCATTTATCACCTGTTTCAAATGATCGCAATCTCAGCTATTGTAATTTATATACTATACACTATATACTACTATACTGAAATAAAACAAATAGAAAGTGTGTTACTGCTTTATGAATAACAATTCCGTTTTAAACATACCGTTTGTGATCTACCTTTTAATTCTAACTATTTCACATTAACTGCTGTGAACAGCTTTGTCACGGACAGAGTAAAAGGATTAAAATAATGCAGAATCTGTACTGTTATACTGGTCAGTTTTTTACCCATATATATATTATGTTCGCGGCCATCTGCTATGAACTCCACAACCATCTGTTGCATTAGGAAAAAGAGAAAAACTCCACTATTTACTCAATTAATAGGATAATCATAAAACAGAGGATGGTGTAGATGACAGTAGTGAATGATCTGATGAGATTATACAGTAATTCCCGTTTGGATGATAGGGTAGAAATCACGAGGTGGGTGTGTGGACTGATGATATAAAATGAGAAATCTAAATAAATGATGATGACATTTTGATGTATTTTATTTTACATGTAACGATTGTTTTTTGTTGGGGTTCACCTTTCTTTATTTCCATGTTCACTAAATCAACTGTGTGTCTTTAATTAAAAACTCCACTGATTAACATAACATCTTTCTGGGATTTTTTTTGAATGGGATTTTTGGTGCTGAAGCTGGCTAATCTTGTTTAATAATCGTATTTGCCTCTCAGAGTTGAACTACTATATAATGTCAACCCAGTAGTCTTTTATTTTACACAGAAGATCTTTCTCCCAACTCATCAAAAAAGTTACTCTTTGTCCCCTGAAAACTAAGGCAGGTTAAAAATAATATCAATACAATTGTAATATTATGCAGTTCCTATTGAAACAATAATAGGCTGTGTTAGGTATGCAGTCAAAACATGTGTATAGTGCCTTTGTGTACAATTAAAACATGTTGCATGCAAGGGGATTTATTCAACAATAAACCTTTTTCAGTCCATACAGAAATTAATTCTGCTTTATAATCTGAGTGGTACTAGTGGAATATACAGTATTTAGAGCTCAGTAGCTGCTTGGCCTCTGCGGCGCATGAAATTTGCTTTCAGATAAGTTGCCACGCACACAATGACCAGTAACATTCACCTTTTAAGATCAGCGACCTCTGGTAGCAGACACATTTCTTGCATGGAAAGCTAATGAGTCCAGACGGCAGTATTCAGAGGCGTATCAACTTTTCACTCTTTGAAGCATGACGGTCAAACAATATGTTCTGTCAAAACAAGATCACCTGTCAGGTTACTTTGTATGTTGGTGGTCAAGGCCATGGCTTCAGCTTTAATTCTCATAGTCCTGGCAGATGGCAGGCCTAAAGATTAACCCACTGTGCTCTAATCTCTCTTCATCTTGTAATGCACAGAGCCTGTCTGTGGTCCCACAGGCTCCATCAGACATAAATGTAAAGCACAATTAGCACACACAATGTCACTACATGCAGGACATGTGTGCAACTAACATTGCATGAGTTCACGAAAAGATGATCTGCCATCATCTGTCATAGTGAACCTGACCAATGTTTAAACCTTCATATGTGTGTCAGTGCATGCTTTCTACTATAATAACCTGTCATTGAAGCTTATATGTGCAAGTGTGCACACAATGATCACTGCATAAAAAAAATCATACGGATAAAAGCTCACTGCTCATCTGTTGTCATCGTCTTAGTTTCTAATCCCGTGCCTTCAAGCACAGCAGCACATGCTGACCTCTTTGTTCCTGTTAGGGACAGAGCCATTAGTCCACCCATAAGGACACTTCAGGGAGATGCTGTGCATCATTTGATGCACATGCAAGTTGATCATATTGATCAATTATTATCATCAATTCATCATGATTGTCATCAGTGTATCCTTAAATAGTTGTATGAGTTCAAATAGCCACTGATATGACTGTACAATGTCTTAAATCACGCTGTGCCTTAACCAGATGGGCCATGTCAGTCACAGCCCTTCTTTAAAAGGATATGATCCTTCAAGAGTTCAGCAGCCACATGAAAACAACAAGAATTCAATGAATCAAGAGCAGCAGAGGATGAAATAGTTCACAGTATGTGTTGCTCTTTGCTGCATCATGAGACAATCATAAATAAAGACAAGAGGTCATGTTGCTCTGAAATGAAATGGAATGAAATAAACATATTAAGGAAGTTTTGCTACAATATAAAGCAGCTCAACCTCACAGGTCTACTGGAACCCGTCTGCTGTTTGCTCCTAGAATGGAATCCAGACATGGTGAACCTGCTTTTAGCTATTCTGCTGAACATATCTAATATGCATTCAAGGAGATCTCAGACTGGCTTAAACAAAATCAATGCAAAGCATGTTTGCATGTCATTGATTCTAATTACACAATCTGATTGTAGATCTGTGCTGTATTTTATTATTTCACCTCTTAAATTATTTTCATCGTCATTACTTCATCTTTTCCTGTAAATTCACGTGTTTATCATCCTGTCTTCTTCCCTTGTTATCTCAGTGTCTTGTGTAAAGCACTTTGCATTATCCTATTTATGAAATGTGCTGTATAGACAAAGATGCTTTTCCTTAACTTTTTTTTTGCAAGACTGAAAATTACAGGAGGGACAAAACTGCATGTGTGCATCAAATTGAATTCCAGTAAAAATTTAAAAAAACTTTCATAGATATGGGCTAATACATTATAAATAATATAAATACTGGTGTGATTTAATCCAAACAAAAACAAAAGATCATTTTATGCTGTATTTGATTAGTAAATTTAAAATAATAAAAAAATATTTGTTGCATTTTAATATGTTTTATCTTCAAATGATTTGTAATTAAATAAAGTGAGAGAAGGTTTTTGGACTTGCTGTGTCTGACTCTTGTGTATGACTACATTATGTGGGTGAAGTTTCGGGCATATTTTTTGGCCATTTATCAAGAAGCGATGTTGACAGAGAGAAGCTGCAAGTAGAATTAGTTTGGCTCCACTCCTGCACATGTCTCTGAAATGTGAGGGTCCATAAAAATGTCAAATGAACATGTATACTACCAAATAACAGTTTATCGCCAAGACATCCAGAACATTTTAGATTACAAGAATCCCAAAGTTATTGAAAATATTCACATTGTGTATATCAGAAATATTATTATATGAATCTTTTATTATATATCTCCATTCACTGACAAATAAACTACATTTTCTGCAGCAGTGTGCAGTCAGTTCTGGTAAAATGATCAGTGCAAATATTTGTTTTTGGAGAAATAAAAAAAACATACTGCCTTGGTAAATTCTGGAAAGACATTCCTGTTCTTGGAAAAATGACATTCACCAGGTCAATGACAATATGGGAAACTTAAACCCTGCAGCACTTGTGTCACTACCGGATCTCTCTGTCTGTTAAAGCACCTGTTGTCGAGATACCCAGTTCAGCTTTACCATTTTGGATTATTATTAATAATCTGGAGTGTGGTTTGCCAAGGGCAGAGGTTTGCTTCTAGTCCAGGTCCACTGTAAAACTAGGTCAGCCCTTTAATCTCTCCATGTCCAGTACACTGTAGGTTAACAACCTTTTCATTTCATAAACATGTGAGAGTGCTATCAGAGCGGCAAACACACAAACTCATGAATTATGCAAAACCATGAAAAATATGACACACTATCTCTGCAGGAACAATCATTGGCTGAAATGACCTGTAGCAGCAGTCTGTCTATGAGGTAAGATGATAAACAAACACATAAGCCTTTTGTAATGGCTTTTATATACATGCAAATATATTCACACTGAATGCAAACACAAAACTATGCATGCAGGTCAAATAAATCAAATTATGTCAAAATGAAAGTGATACCAAATCTTGTATCTACAAAGTATCTTTGTTGTATTGTCCATAATACATGTTATATTCAAACGTGCATGAAAAATCAGAAACTAGCGATGCAGTTTGTAAAACTAAGCTGCATCAAATATTGTTGACCACTGATGCTCAAGCTCTGGCTCCTGATATTCCACAATCTAGATTCTTTCACACTGCTGCCCCCTGGTGGTAAAAATGGTGGTTGACAATAACTAGGTAAAAAACCTAAAGGGAAGAACTATTTTCTTTTCTTATTATTTGTTCTATAATTATCTCAATTCTTTCATGTCTGTTGTGTACACGTGTCTCAAAAGTAGTTGTAAAATGAGTTTTAATAAATATGAACAGAAACGTGCACAGCTCATGCTAAACTGTGTTTGCTCTGACAAATAGGCACTATTTGAATTAGGCTATAGTAGACAGCTTAGGATGAATAAACATCATGTTATGACAAGAGATCCTGAATTAACCGGGGAGCCTGGTCGCTGAGTAACTTAGGTGCTCTTGGATGTTTTCTCTATAAAAGGTTCAGTGTACAAAGTGGGATGGGCAAGGACCTCCTGAAACAATGGGAGTCTTTATTTAAAATTAAGTATAGGCATTTTAGGTGTCACGTGACCATGCAGGATGTCCCATGCAGGGAGGGAGTGGTGACGTGAAGCGTGGATGTGTAGCTGAGTTTATTTTGTCTAGTATAAATATTCTATGTTTATGTGAACATTCTCAAAACCTTGTCATAACATAATTATTTTATTTCCATGTTAGTATTTCTTTTAGTAGTTAAACGTTTTAATTCCAGAGTAAAAGTGTCTCCTGTATGTTTTATATTCCTGACGGTCGTTGTTGCACAGGGGCACTAATTAATGAGACACACTAGGAACGCACACAGAGATTTTGGCGCTGAAGTGGTCGGTTTGTGACAAATTTAGTCATTGGCTAAAGGGACACACCTTTACTGTCTGGACCGATAACAATCTGCTAACCTACATCTTGACTAAGCCCAAGCTCGATGCGTGTGAGCAGAGATGGGTGGCCAAACTGTCTCCATACAATTTCAGCATCAAGTACATACCTGGCAGCAAGAATGTCGTTGCTGATGCCTTAAGTAGGCAGCCTTTCATCAGAAACCGTGTCTGCCAAAGGCTTATGAGAAAGCCTTACAAAGCACTGTTGGAAGAGTCACAGCAGATCAGGTCAGTGCCAATCAGCAGAGCGTCAAGCATGCACCGTCACCAGAGAGCCTGGAGCGCTGCTCATTGACCAGTGGGACCAAGGTTACCGACAAAGGGTGGTTTCTTGGCTGGCTCAAGATTTGGAGGAGCTAGTTCCACCTGGTCAAATCTCTTTGCCTGTATTCTCTCTCCAGGAGCTCCAAGAGGAACAACAGAGAGATAACACACTGTCTCAGGTCATCTCATTTGTCATCCGTGGTAGACAGCCATCAAGAAGGGAGGAAGCTGTGCTGCCTTTCAAAGTGGTAAAACTCCTTAAACAGTGGGATAAACTGAAAATGCTGGATGGTATCCTGTACAGGGTATACAAAGACTCGCTGACGGGTAAAAAAACGACACCAGTATGTGACACCTACCTCCTTGGTCAGCCACGTCCTCCGGGGCGTGCACAATGATGCTGGCCATCAGGGACAGACCCGGACCTTGCACCTAGTGAGGCAAAGATTCTTCTGGCTCAACATGGAGCACAGTGTCCGAGAATATGTCAAACGCTGTAAGCGCTGTGTTGTTAACAAAACTCTGGAGCCTGAGGGGAGAGCCCCGCTTGAGTGTATCAAGACCACAAGCCCCTTAGAGCTGGTTTGTCTGGATTTCTGGTCTGCAGAGGATTCAAAAGGACGGAGTGTGGATGTGTTAGTGGTAACTGACCACTTCACTAAAATGGCCCATGCCTTTCAGTGCCCCAACCAGTCAGCAAAACAAGTTGCACATCAATTGTGGGACAGATATTTCTGTGTTTATGGTTTTCCACAAAGGATCCATTCAGACTAGGGCGCAAATTTTGAAAGCCAGCTGATTCAGGAGCCGCTGCAAGTTGCTGGTGTCAAAAAGTCAAGAATGACCCCTTACCATCCAATGGGTAATGGCCACACAGAAAGGTTTAACAGGACCCTAGGGAACATGATCAGAGCTCTGCCTCCCAGAGACAAAAATAAGTGGCCACAATTGTTGCAGACATTAACTTTTGCCTATAACTGTACAGCCCATGAAACAACTGGCTACGCCCCCTTCTACCTCATGTATGGCGGTATCCCGAGACTGCCAGTGGATGTGATGTTCCACAATGTGGAGAGGGACAATGACATCACGGACTATGACAGTTATGTCAAAAAGGTGAGGGATGACCTCAAGGAAGCCCTTGCGGTAGCCCAGGCTAATGCTGAATCCAGCCAGCAGCGTCAGGCTAACCTGTATAATCTGAAGACAAAGGGCACAGACATTGAGGAGGGAGACCAGGTCCTCTTGGCAAATAAGGGTGAACGTGGCTGCAGGAAACTCACTGACAGATGGAACTCTACTCTCTACATTGTGGTATCTAAAGATCCAAGGTGCCATACTTACCGAATCAAAAGCACTGTTGATGGGCAGGAGAGAGTTGTCCACAAAAACTTGCTTCTCTTAGCGAACTTCTTGCCACTGGAGGTGGAACAAAAATCTGCATCTTCTTTTGATTTGGACTCTAAACCCAGTGAAATGAGTCATGATGTTGATGAAGACCTTCCAGTCACAGACTCTGAGTTTGATGGTTCAGAGCGCACAGCCAGTTGGGTGGCAGAGACAATCCCCACAGAAGGCTCTCTGGATGGGGACCCTAAATGTCCTGAATCCCCTCAGGTGTTCTCGGAATCAGCTACTGGAGAGGCTGACATTGAGCTGGATTTAGAAAATCCTCGAGAGAATCTGGGTGCTGCTGTGGAGAGAAGTGTCCAAGTGGAGATGGATAAAGGCAAGAGTGATGAACCAGACAACAAACATGAAGGAGGATCAGAACCAGGTCACAGTCATCCAGAAAGCCAGGCAAGGGCAACAGGCACAACAGCACTCGGCCTGAGTGACCACCAAGTCAGACCACCAAGTGACACTGTAGGCAACATCACAACAAGAGTTGGTAGGATAGTAAAGCCAGTGAACAGATTGATCCAAAACATGACACAGAAACACACACAAGCAGGCAATGCAGTTAGTGAGTTTGCCAAAGCTTTATTTCTGTAGGACATGCATTATATGTCATTGTCATCCTCAGTTATTGTGGAGATGGTTTTAAGTTAAATCCTAAGTACACAGTGAATTTTGTAAGACAACAGTCAGAGTAACAGTCATCCATTTATCCTTATAAGATTGTGTTTAAGGCACTTTCTTAAGCAAGTGAACATTATGGGGTTTGGCCAACTTCCTGGTGTCACGTTCCCTTTTGGTTGGGAAACAGTTATGTTGCACATGTATGTATGTAATATGGTAATGTAGAAATGACAAGAGGAGCTCATGTTATTCAAGAGTCAGTTGTCACCTTACACTGGAACTGTTTTGAGAAGTTCGGGGGGAAGTACTGTATGTAGCTGAGTTTATTCTGTCTCGTATAAATATCCTATGTTTATGTGAACATTCTCAAAACCTTGTCGTAACATAATTCTTTTTATTTTCATGTTAGTATTTCTTTTGGTAGTTAAACCTTTTAATTCCAGAGTAAAAGTGTCTCCTGTATGTTTTATAGTCCCTGCCCCTGTGCAACTTCCTATAGTTGTTGCACAGGGGCACTAATCAATGAGACACACTAGGAACACACTGCGTTGCTACTGTCCTTCTAGTCAAATACTATGCAGGTCTCGTGCTGGTAAGTCGTGCGTGTGTGTGTGTGTGTGTGTGCTCTCTCCCTCATTTAAGCTAGTGGTGTTTAAAGTTATGTATTTCGGTTCTAGGTGTATAAAAATGACAGGTAGAGTGTTATGTATGTTTTTTAAATGTTTTTTAAGTGTTACAAAAAACGGACTTTATTGAGCTTAATGAGTTTTTGCTTTGCTACCACCTGCTGTAGGGAGAGGAGTGCAACCTGTCTGCTGCACTGTGTATCTGTTGCTCTGTTAAAGTAACCTGCTGGTCCCAGAGTGTCCTGATTTCCTGTGGTCCTTAATCAACAGTTTCAAAGCCGCTACAGATGCAGCTCGCTCGCTCGTGCTGTGGGGTCCAGCACATGGGTGAAGTTGGAGACAAAGTTCTGAAGCTACAATATTCTGACACTAAACTTATTTACAGATATTTTAGTCCGTGTACTTGGCGATTTTCTATAATTCTATAAATACCTGTGCGGTTTTTTTTTTTTTTTTGCTTGCAATAAAATATGCTGCATTACTAGTCTATACCACTGCTACTGATAATAATAATAATCATCATCATCATCATCATCATAGCATGTGCAGAAAATATATCAGCCACATAACGAACACCAGTGTGTTTAACCACTTGTTTGCATTTAACTTATTTCTTAGATTCTAACTCGAGTCAGTGAACCGATTCAACCGAATCATCTTGAGTCCGCGGTGTTTCCGGTGAGTCCGCTTTCTTTCCGTGAGTCCGCTAACTCGCCTTGTGTACTGGCAGCCAGCCAGAGGACTCGTAGGATCCGGGTTAATGGGGTGATTCAGGAACCGACCAGCCCTGTTAGACATCATAGGATGAATAAACATCATGTTATGATAAGAGATCCTGAATTAACCGGGCAGCCTGGTGGCTGAGTAACTTAGATGCTCTTAAATGTTTTCTTTATAAAAAAAGGTTCAGTGTACAAAGTGGGATGGGCAAGGTCCTCCTGAAACAACGGGAGTCTTTATTCAAAATTAGGTAGGCATTTTAGGTGTCACGTGACCATGCAGGATGTCCCACGCAGGGAGGGAGCGGTGACGTGAAGCGTGGATGCAGCGAGCTCGCTCGTGCTGTGGGGTCCAGCACATGGGTAAAGTTGGAGACAAAAGTTTTGAAGCTACAATATTCTGACACTAAACTTATTTACAGACAATTTAGTCCGTGTACTTGGCGATTTTCTATAATTCTATAAATACCTGTGCGTTGTTTTTTTTTTACCTAAATTTTTTTTTTTTGTCGATCGTAATGTTTGATCACGACGTCCCTGCCTCCCTGCCTCTCATTCATCAGGCAGAGGAGAGGAGCCCGCGTCTGAGGATACAATGAAGCAGCACTATTTGAAGTATATTAGACATTAGTGGTGGTAAACTCGGTTCATTTTATGGACTCGGGTTACTCTGAGTCACTCACTAAAGTGATCCGGTTCACTTGAGTCACTTGAATCAGTGTTGTTGCCCCCCCCCAAAAAACAACAACAACAACACTGTGGCTGTGGATTCACCCATGGTAAGGATCCACATACGCATTATATTAGGTTTCAGACGTTTATTTATAAAATTCCACACACCAAAAAACAAACAAACACAACTTAAACAAAAATAACAACAAATGGAACAAAAATGTAAAATGTGCAAATCAATTATAAGTTAACCAAAATTAAAATATGATAAATGTAGAACAACAACCAAATAGAACCAAAAAATGCAAAATGTGCAAAAGTTATGTAAGTTGAATATATAAGAATTAAATACAAATATAAAAATAGCAAGAAATGCAACAAAAATGCAATGTGTGCAAATTAGAATATAGACTAAGAATTAAATATTTTAAATAGCTATATATTACATTATTATTATGTACCCTATAAGCATTTTGTCTGTTGTCTAACAATTATAATAATAATATAACTATAGTTTGTTGTTGTTTTGCTTACAATAAAATATGCTGCATTACTAGTCTATATCACTACTACTGATAATAATAATAATGATCATCATCATCATCATCATCATAGCATGTGCATAAAATATATCAGCCACATAACGAACACCAGTGTGTTTAACCACTTGTTTATTGCAATATTTAACTTATTACTTAGATTCACTGACTGGAGTGAAGTCAGTGAACCGAATCATCTGAGTCCGCGGTGTTTCCATTGAGTCCGCTAACTCGAGTCAGTGAACCGATTCAACCGAATCATCTGAGTTCGCGGTGTTTCCATTGAGTCCGCTTTCTTTCCGTGAGTCCGCTAACTCGCCTTGTGTACTTGTAGGATGAATACACATCATGTTATGATAAGAGATCCTGAATTAACCGGGCAGCCTGGTGGCTGAGTAACTTAGATGCTCTTAAATGTTTTCTTTGTAAAAAAAAAAAAAGGTTCAGTGTACAAAGTGGGATGGGCAAGGTCCTCCTGAAACAACGGGAGTCTTTATTCAAAATTAGGTAGGCATTTTAGGTGTCACGTGACCATGCAGGATGTCCCACGCAGGGAGGGAGCGGTGACGTGAAGCGTGGATGCAGCGAGCGAGCTCGTGCTGTGGGGTCCAGCACATGGGTAAAGTTGGAGACAAAAGTTTTGAAGCTACAATATTCTGACACTAAACTTATTTACAGACATTTTAGTCCGTCTACTTGGCGATTTTCTATAATTCTATAAATACCTGTGCGTTTATTTATTTATTTTTTTACCTACATTTTTCCGCTTGTCGACCGTAATGTTTGATCGCGACGTCCCTGCCTCCCTGCCTCTCATTCATCAGGCAGAGGAGAGGAGCCCGCGTCCGAGGATACAATGAAGCAGTCTGCCCTTGTCCGAGACAATGCAGCAAGATGCGACAACGGGACGATACTTTCTCTCACAGAACCAGGGACGTTTTGCCTTATTTCGGAGAGAGACCAGCTAAAGGTTTGTAACATCTACCGGAACATCTGCACATCGTATTTTTTTCGGACAGGAATTGACGAAACGCTTTAACAGCCCTGCAGATCCACCGACGCACGGTGAATCTGGTAAACATCCTCCAGCCACGCGCGTTAAACGCTATAAATGACGAGTAATCAACACTGATTCCACCACTCTCAAACAACACATGACTTGTGTTGACGCGTTTCCTCATTTGATGCAGGTACGGATGATGATTGTGCAAACACGGATGCTTTGTGTGCCATGTATTCCACTTTGATCAATATTTCAATCATAGGTTGCTCATGCAACATTTTTTTTGTTGTTTCCGATTTAACTTTGAGTAATTGAAAGCATCATGCCCTCATCCCAGTGCACCAGACGGTAATGGTATGCAGATGTATTCATTTATGTGTATTCATACTGGCTCAGTAGTGGGGCTGTTCGAAATGCTCATGAATTGAATGCCCCCTCCCCCTCCCTCTCCCCCTCCCTCTCCCCCTCTGAAATGACTGCTATAGTATTTTATGGGCACCACACACTCACACAGAAGGGGATAGTTTGCTTTCTTCATAAATTGCATACAGTATGTCCAAACTAAGATCAATCAATGACATGGAAATGATGAACGCCATGTACACAAATTAAATCATTTTTAATGTTTGCCACTAAGAGTTAATTATTTATATCCCTGGATGATCAGCAAAGCTCTCAGGGAGAATTTAGCTTTCAGCGCCTCCATGAGATGCTGGCTTTCAAGGCTTTGACGGCAGCCATTAATGTAATTTGTAGTGAGATGATAAACAGACTGATGTGTGTTTCTGCTTGAGCAGATAGTCAGATTTGCCAAACGCTCCAGTGACTCCTGAATATGTAAAAGTGCTCAGCTCAAGTGCGTCAGCCTGACAGTTTGACGGCTATAGAGAATTAAGCTCAGATAATTGGGTGATATTTACTTACAGAGCAAACAATCACTCCATGTCGGCTTGAAAATGGTGTCTCTTTTCCTTTAATAAGCTTTGTAGAAATCATTCACTGTGTGTATGGGAGGCTGTAGACAATTTATTTAGAAATTTGTTGTACTGAATGATTTCAAATGAAATTCAATGCCAAATGGTTTGTCCGAATGTCTTACAGAGGAGCTGTTTGTACCTAAGTCTGGAATATCCTCTATTGCCTGTAAACATGGCAGGAATTGCAACACTCCCAAATGTTGCGAATGACAGTATGACATCTAACAAAGTGTAATTTGATGTTGACACAACCAAGCTCTGACTTGCCTGTTAATTATGCTGTATTCCAGCATCAAAGATCATTTGTCTGTCTGCGTGTTGAGGCTTATAGCTCTGAATATACCTGTATGGTGGCCAAACTCAGCAACAGACTCACTTATTGAGTTGTGAAAGAGGCTTCACGTTAAAGAGACGGGGGTTGCTGAGTACCGGCTGTGTCCCATGTGCCATGTGGAAGTGTTCCACTGACTTTGAAAACCAGCCTTGTTTACACAAACCCCCTCACTCCCCATCAGTCTTCTTCATCCCTGACCCCTCTCCTACGAAAAGCAACACTGTCTTTTTCTGTGATTCTGAGAAATGAGGCAAACAAACCTGTGGTTGTACAAACTGCCGAATGTTCCCGGGGCTTCATATCGACGCAGCTGTGACGGCATGCAGGGCTGATATCAGAAAACAGCTGAATTTAGGTTCGTTTCTCAGAGCTAAGATGGGAGAGGTTCAGGTTCATTTAGTCTTCACTGTTTCTCGCATTTCTTGCCCCCCCCCAAAAAAGAAGAAAGGCACAAAATATTTTTTTATGGAATTTACGTAATTTATGTGTGCAATTTATGCGTTACGCTGTCATGATCAGTGACTCGACTCTGCTCTGCTCTGGTGTTCCTACCGAGGCTGTGGCTTATCCATGCCTCACACACAGACACACAGAGCAAGGAGACGGGTTGTGGGACAGTAACCCGAGTTGAGGATGCAATAAAAACTTCCCCCAAACCAGAAGATGGACAAACGTCGACCCCAAAGTGCAAACCAGGCCAAAATATCTGCCTTTTTCAAATGTATCGCCATGCCCACCTGCTGCCACCCATATACCCCAATTTACATTATATATGTATGTATACTCCTTTATTTTGAAAGTCATTCCCCGACCCCGTTTTCCTATCCCCCCCCCGGTGAACAGTCCACCCCCCCAACCAATATGTACTGTGGTGTTTACTGTCTTTAGTGATTACCTTTCTTATTGCAGAATGAAGCTTAAGCCTCTGCATGACATGCTATGACCAACGCTAGACCCTAGATGTCCAAATACAAAGCCAGGCTCAAGAATGAAAACCAAATATGCAATTGTCTTCATCTGTATCGTGGCTCTGGTCATCATTGAGAAAGAAAGCAACATCCTGTCAAGGTAAGAGAATAAAGACAAATCTGTAACTTGACTTTGCTGAAGATTATTCACCTCTGGGTAATAATCTGTGGGGGAAAAACCCCCCAAATCCTTTCACTTGAGCCACATCTTTGCCTAATCACTGTCCATCTAAGCTTTCATCCTGTCTCTCTGATGAAATGCATTAGGAGAGAAGACTCCTCAATATCCTTTTAAAACTGACAGGACAGAGAAGAATTAAGAAGTGCCACTGTGGAAATGTATGTGTGAGGGGCTCTGTATCTTCGCTGCTGTGCCTATAGCTTCTACCTCAGTATCCATATTGCACATGCAAATGTAAAGAAATGCAGTGTTGTGCAGAGAGTCGGTGGAAGTCTATCCTCGTGGCTCGAGACTGTCTTGAAACTCGAAAGCAACAGCATGTTTGGGAAAGGCACTTATTTGCTTTCTTGCTGGGAGTTAGAGGAGAAAATTGAACCCATTCCCTTGTCTTTACCATGATGAGCCACAGTCAACAGCTGCTTAGTTTACCTTAGCATTAACATTGCAAACGGGAGTAGGGAAGCAGCTCAAGACTCAAATATAAATATTACAAGTTGAGATTCTATGGAGTTGTGTGCTGGATTTTCTTAGATGCGAGTAGTGGATATTATTAGGACAGAGCCAGATATAATTTATATAATTTCCGTAAAGGAATTTAAAAGCGGAGTCTGTGATCTTAAAACATACAGTGGTACATACAAGTAGTTCTATCTGAAATATTTATACTCCCTCATCTGTTGTCATTCATATGTATTAATCAATTCCTCTGTATCTCATCAGGGTCTCTGATAAGCTGGTCCAGAGGCAGGCTCCACAGCAGACTCCACACACTCCACTGGATTACAGAAACACAACACAAAATGGCTCCCATACGTTGCTTGAAATGCTACTATCTAAACCCTCTGGTACAACAGGGAACTACTCAAGTCTCTCTGAGGAGGAGCAAGAGGAGGAAGAAGTAGATGATTCACAGGCGTACAGCTTCAGCGGTGGTCGTAAGCACATCTTACTCTTTGCCACCACACGAACAGGTTCCTCGTTTTTGGGGGAATTTTTTAACCAGCATGGTGCAAACATGTTCTACCTGTTTGAGCCCTTGTGGCACGTTGAGCGCATGGTGACCGCGGCGGAGGCAAACAACGGGACAGTGTTGGCAGGAATCTACCGGGATGTACTCCAGGGGCTCTTCTTGTGTGATTTCTCTGCTCTTGAGAAGTTCATCTCTCCCCAACCTCAGAACCACATCACCCCGGTTCTTTTCCGCAGAGCGTCTAGTTTATCCCTCTGTCAAGAACCTGTCTGCACTCCTGTAATCAAAGATGTCTTTGAGAGGTATTATAAATTCTCCTGACGGGTACTGTTATTGATCGGGCTTACAATGTTGCATGAATGTGGATAAAGGAACTAAAACTGAACAGTGCTACTTTTGCAGAAACAGAGGGGCTGCTTGTTCTACCAGTATTTAATTTCATTTAATCAATTGGTAACAAAACATTGCACTATAGTTGCATCAGAAAATGACTCAGAATTCAAAAAGGCTTCTGTAAAGTACTGTCTTGTAGTTTTAGCTTGTAATGTTTTGCAAAAGAAAACTGTATGACTCATACTGTGAAAGGCATCTTACCAAATGCCCTGAGTCCTAGTTGACTCCCTTCATAAAAAAAATTTTCTCACAGTCTTCCACCGTGAATCTTATTTCAAAGAAATAGGCCTTTTGTGAACCGTGATTCGACCAAGAGAGTTTCAGTCCTATATGCTATAGCAGTTCCAACTCTCTCCAAAGAAAATGAGCAAGTTAATCTGGAACCTGGAACATGTTGAAAGATCTTTAGAATAACCTTACCACTCTTGTCTTAGGCATCACTGTAAGACTCGTCGCTGTGGGCCGCTGAACCTGACGCTTGCATCTCAGTCCTGCCTTTCCAAGCAGCACCATGCCATTAAGACTGTGCGTGTGCGCCAGCTGGACACATTGCAGCCTCTGTTGGAGGATCTTCGCCTGGATGTGAGAGTGATCCAGCTAGTCCGAGATCCACGGGCCGTATTAGCATCCCGCATGGTAGCTTTCACTTCGAGGTACCAGACATGGAAGGCCTGGGCACAGGACGGCCAGGTGCCTGAAGATGATGAGGAGGTGAAGAGGCTCAAAGGAAACTGTGATCACATTAGGATGTCTGCAGAGCTGGGACTGAGCCGACCTCGCTGGCTGAGGAACCGCTACATGTTGGTGCGTTATGAGGATATTACTCGTTATCCCATGGAGAAGGCAGAGGAGATGTACAGGTTCACGGGGATACCGTTTAGTCCCCAAGCAAGGGAGTGGATTCTGAGGAACACCCAGACCACACGGAAACCTAGTGGGATTTACTCCACGCAGAGGAATTCATCAGAGCAGGCAGAAAAATGGAGACTCAGCATTCCATTTACACTTGCTCAGGTAGTGCAGAGAGTGTGTGGACCCACTATGAAGCTGTTTGGGTACAGATTTGTGAATGATGAAGCGACATTAACCAATAAGTCCATCAGTTTGCTTGAGGAGAAACCATTTCATTAACTAAGAGGTCAAAAATGTAGCTGTGAATCTGCAAACCCTGCACACGATGGATCAGAGCCAGGAGAGGCCATTATTGCACAGACCAAAACTAGGAAGCAAAGTTGCCATAAAAGACTTGGACCATACAATAATATTCATACTCACCAATGGTGTGCCTCATTGTAACAATGAAGAGTGTCTTGGTAAAGGGAAGTATTTATTTGCATACTGTTTTCACTGGGAAGCCTGGTATTTAAACTTTGTCACACTCCGCATTTCATTTAAAATGAAATAAGTATAGATGTCAAGCCTGACTTGTCAGGGATTATTATATAAGATTATATTGAGAGCTGATATGTTTAGGTTTTCAGGGATAAACAACAGTGAAAGTGAAAATGTGTTTGTTTGCTTGTTTCTGTAAGAGATTGTTTCTGTTCTGTTAATGACGTTAGTGTTTCATCTTGCCTGGTCTAACCTGGTTTATATCTTTATAGATCTGCACTAGACGAGACAGCTGATAGAATCACTTAAATTAGACGTGTTGTGCTTTAAGGGGCTTTGCATATCCAACTCAGGTAAAGTGGATTTGCATTGCATTTTGTGGTGTCTTCATGGGGGAGCATTCATATCTGTCTTCATATCAGAAAATGCAGTCTTTGATGCATTCAACCAAAAAACATTCCCTTGTAACGTAATTCAGGAGTTAAAATAATATTACCATAAAAGTAGTGGAACGCTATAGAAGAAATACCCAAGATGCGAGTAGCCATAATGAAGTTCGTAGACTGTGTCCTCAACTCTAAGTAAAGTGGAGGCCCGAACAAAATTCTGTCTGAATCACTTCCCAACTCAAAGACATAAAATTGCCAGAAATATTAAAACCTGCAAAATTTTTATCCTTTAAAGTTCCTAGTTGTGAGATGTGTGCATGTTGGTGGTTTTGGTGATAACCGTTCTAAAAGATGAACATGTGTAGCCTAACTGTCACTTTAAGTAAAACCCAGGTGCTGCTGCGTTACTACCCCTTGATAGTATATAAAGGCATCCACTGTGACTCTAGTTCAATGGCAGCATTGTGTTCAGGCACCCCTGAAACTCCCTGCACATGGAAAGGGATATGCATTAGATGTGCATATAGTAGTGGGCTTATACTAACTTTGTGTTTTAAACAGAAATATTAATACATTACAACGGGCCTCCATCCAGTCACTACTGAAGTGTTTAAGGTATACTGTGAAATACCAAGTACAACTGAAAGAATGGGTGTAGTCACTTTATGCAGCTAGAGTAGCAAAAAACAAGGAGAGCAATACAGTTTTACATCTACTCGTCTGTCACAGAGACTTTATAAACATCTGCGCTTTCAGCCGTCATGAGATCTGATGCTAATGTCAACTGGAAGTAGTTGTTGAAACATTGGCAGAGCCGCCCTTTTAATCTTTTGGAACAAGTTCAAGTGAAGTCTCAGATCCTTGAGGAACAGTCTAAGTTTAGTCACAACTCTTCATCATTTCCTTCTCTCTCTTTGAATGCTGACTATTACAAGGTCATGCTATTTGAACATTTGTTCTTCCAAAGCTGTATTAATAATTATTTCTGCAGAGCTGAGACCAAGTTTTTTCAGTGCATGCGGATAATAATTATTATTATAGCAATGTAGCTATGCAAGGCTTGATTTTAACACCAAAACCTGAAACATTGATATTTTATTACTGTTATTATGAGTCAAATCTTCAGGGAGTCAAGTCGCAACTACTTATTTTTTGTGATTCAAATCAAACCATAATTCTACAGCTCTGGCCAATAGAAACACTCTGCTGCTCATCCACACTCAGTTTGTTCATTTTGCTCAAATAAATTCAGTGCTTCATTGTCATAGAGTTAAAGTGCAGAATGGAGAACTTTCATCTTTCAGGAGAGGTTTGAGAAATTCTTTTGAAAGTTCTAATATTTTGTTGTGATGTGAAAACGTTTTTTCATAGGATCATCAAAGAGTTTCCTCAACAACTTGCTGTATTAAAATGTTTTTTTGGTTTTTTTTCACATTGTTATTCTTGCAGAGAAAACCAACGGCCAAAGCACAGATTACGTATCGCACATGTAAACGTTGAAATGATTAAAATGATTCTTTTGTTGTTTAAAGATTCTTTGAAGCTATGAAGATATTGTTATTTTTATGTGAAAAGATGATGCTTCTGTCAAACCTGACATTTCTTTTAACAGTTAAAGGAACAAGAATAAAACCGTCATGCTGTAATGTGCCACAATACATTGGTAATTTTAATTCCTCAAGGTTTTTGAGCAGTATGGAAATCCCATCAACTGCCCAGCAGCCTAACTGGTTTTTCTGGTACAAACAAAGGCACTAAGTCTACGGTATGGTTTATTGTTTGTATCATATCAATAAAGTTACCCATTATTTGGTTGCCTGTAAGATTTTAATTTTATTCGAAGCGCATTTGCTTTTATAAACTGAGTGTTCATCTCACTGTCAAGAATGAAATAATTTCATTGCGCTCTTTTATCTCATTCATTTCTTCACTTTCTTTTTTTTTTTCAGATGAAAAACCTGACTAGAGATAATCCAGGTTTCACAACAAATGTTTCTGCTTTCTTCTCACTTTTATAGATTTAAAAGCATAGAGACTGAGGATAACATGGATAAAATGAGGATTAAAGTGGGATCATTTACTCTGTTGCATTCTCTCTAGCTCCACATCCATATGCATGCTGTTGCCAGGGATCCCTAAAAGGGATGGGAATATAGAGGGAAAAAATGCAGGAACAGGGAGCCCATTCAAGTCTGCATTCTTTCTCTCTGTTTCATGCCCCAGCTGAGAGGCTGAGAGAATGCACTTTTGAGTTCACAGCTGTTGGTCAAACTAATTTTACCCTAGATCGTTTCCCTGATGCTGAATATTCTCAAAGCAACCTGGCAGCTGTTGCCATCCTGCAAAAAAGGAAATGTCTTGGCGATAAGCAAGTCCGTGGACGCAAGAACAGAGTGCAAACCAGCTTTGCATATATATATATATGCCTCCTCGTGCCAGTCAATTAGCAGCTTATAAATCCAATCTGACCCTACTCTATATTATTATTAAGGCCAAACAAATACATGTTAATGGTATTATTGTAATAGCTATAGAGCATCTGAAAAACTAAAGTACTATCAGTCAAACTCCTCTTTAACTTTGTTCATTGTATGTTTTTTTTCTAACGTTTAGCAAATGAATTATGCTCAAAATGATTATGAGGGGCGAGGAGAGAGAGTCTGTAACCATGACTGTATAAAAGCCTGAAAATAGAACACGTTGACTTTATCAGTATGAAACCAGATGAATGGATAAACAGCTATAAGGCCTGAAATCTGTGCTGGATTATTTAGACAATATTATCATATGTGTATTATCATTACAATTTTACATTTTTTGCCCTCCTGGCTATAAATGTGAAAGTAGTTTGAAATTAACTAAATGATGATTATTTGCTATAATGTTTCTATAATTAAAAATATAATTACCTATATAAGGTAGTTTACCTTAAAATAACAACTTCAAAATCATTTTGATGGTGACTTTTAAAAGGGAGTGTTGCAGGAAAATAACATGGCTGAGTTCATTGTAATATGATCAGAGAGCAACAGATGGACATCGTGGGAATCAAGGTCATTTAGCTTTACAGAGTTCAGGAAGTTGGTTGAGAGATACTTTTTATCACAGGGAACAAAAAGGGGAAGTTATTTTGCTTAATAACTATCTATGAGTCTGGAAACTCCTTACGCGGGAAACGAGGCTAAAGGTTCAGGCAGACGGGAGTAGCCTGCGCTGTTTCCCAATGTAAGGCTGCTCAAAAGGTAAGAGTGTAATGGTATATGATTATATGTTTAATCAATAACTCATCAGAGGCATCTCAGCCCATTAGGGAGGACGTAACATGAGGTTTTAAAAACTGATGTTGGGAGAAATATTGTTGCCTTCTGATTCTGAACCCCTCATATTATATAGACTTGTATATACTTTTCTGCAGTCTAAAGGAGAGTTTGTAGGCTTTTGAGAGCTTTATAGGGAACCAACGTAAAGGCAAATGGTGACTGTAACAGTAGACGCTGTTACCACAGTGTGGGTTCTCTCAGTGATGCACAGAGGATGGCGTTTGTAACAGTCTTTATTTTAACATAAATCAAACAATTCGAACACAAACACAGATTTTCTCCATCCAGATGTGTCCCTCACCTCTCCAGTCTCTCTGTTAGGCTTCTGCCGTCTCACCATCCTACTGCCATCACTGTCTCACTACCCTGCTTACCTGAGCCGCATCTACACCCTCTCTCACCTGCAGCTGAGCACAAACCCATAGCCCCAAACGCCACAGTGACGTTATTCTAAAGCCAATGTGCAACGAACATTTACTTTATAATGACACAATAAAGCAAGAACTTGTCTGTGGCCAGTGTCACAAATTCTCACAATGATATGATAAAGACAAAATAAATCCAAAATCCAAAACCCAAAACTGGTTGACTGCCATATACAGTAGCTGTGACACAAGACCAGGTGAGTTGAATCACCCTGACGAGCCAACTCCACCAATCAGGCCTTTGGAGGGAGAGACCTAATCAGGGGGTCATCATACCAGTTAACAGCTAACCTTACTAACTGTGTGTCGATAGCTAAATGGCTCGTAGATAGCTCAGTTTTATGTGCGGCTAGCTAATTCTGCAAGGACCGCACAGCACTGGTGCTTTGGCGCTTTGGACTGCAAGGAGGAGGAAGGAAGTTTTTAGGCCTGAAGCGGGGAATGCTGGTGGGATACAGCACCAGACTGGGCACCAGACCATGAGAAAGACAAGCAACCAGCCTCTATGGACATCATGACAGGGGCAAAGACACTGAGGAAGAAGACACTGACGGAGGGTAAGAAGAAAGTTTGACACCATATGACCACCTATATGTGTTTTGCTTCAAAGCAGCTACACACAAAACACACATACAGATATGGTCGCTTCAGATATCTTACCATGACAGAAAACCCACATTTGAGAAAATATATCTGTTTGACAAAAGGGAAAACGTTTGGATAACGCACACCTCAACAAAAATATAACCTCAACACTTGAGTGATTGCTCCCAATTCATGAGCTGCCACAGATGAGTAAATTGTAAAGGAGCTTATGTCCCCACCTCTCGACACAAAGTGATGCCCTTGCTCCACTTGACAGGTGTGGCTCATCAAGGAGCTAATTAGACAGCATTAGCCAATAAAAGGCCGCTCTCCAGTTTACAGTTTGACAAAAAGACACGTATTGGGAACTGCAATGTCGATCTCACAAGACTGGGACAGATACACGACGACGAACATGGAGGTGAGCTTCCCTGACACGGGTTCTTGTCAGGTGTCTGATCCAAGTTTTTTGGTTCCTTTTAGTTGAATGGTTTATGTCATTATATGTTGCCTCTATTTCGTGTTTTATTTTGAAATGTCTATTTCCATGCCATGTGTTTTTGCTTTGCATTTCCTGCGTTTTTCTTGTGATCTGCTTTATCCTTATGGTTTCTTTGTCTGTGTTTAGTCTAATAGGTTTTTAGTGCCTGTTTGCTCTTTCCCTGTGTTTGTGTTTGCTCTGTCTTGTTAGTTTATTATTGTATCCTCCACGTTTTCTTTCTTAGTTGTCCACCTTCATATTTTCTCTCCAGTGTGTGATTGTCTGATTGTCTCCTCCTCCCTGTGCCATTCCCTCGTTATCCCAGTGTATTTAGTCTGTGATTCCCTCTGTTAGTTGCCAGTTCATTGTTGTTTCTATCACATATTCCAGCCTTTCCCCAGTGTTCCCCTGTGTTCATTGTAAATTTTATTGTTTTTTTTACTTTTGCCTGTTTGTTGGTTTTTGCTTCTGACTTTTGTTTTACTGTTGTTTGCTCTGGACTGCCTTTTGTGTTTTTTTTGACATTGGAATGTTTCTTGGTTGTTTTTTTTTTTGTATATTAAATCCTTGAATTGCACTCTGCCCCGTGTTGTCTGCATTTGGGTCCAGTACTTTGTGAAACCTGACAGTTTCTGCCTGTTTGTTTGTGCTGATATTCTTGGGTTATGCAAACAAACCGTTGACTGGTCTCAGACGGTCTTGCAGGGGGAGAAGCCGGATGAGGCTTGGTTACACGTGGCCTGCCGTTGTGAGGCCGTTTGGATGTACTGCCAAATTCTTGGAAACGACGTTGAAGACGGCTTAGAGAAATGAACATTCAGTCCACGGTCACAGCTCTGGTAGACATTCCTGCAGTCAGCATGCCAATTACATGCTCTGACATCTGTGGCATTGTGTTGTAAAACTGCACATTTTAGAGTGGCCTTTTATTGTGACCATCCCAACGCACACCTGTGTAAATGAATCAGTGTCTTGATGCACCTGTCAGGTGGATGGATTATCTCGAAGGGCAAATGCTCACTAACATGGATTTAAACTAATGTGTGAACAGAATTTGAGGGGAAGAAGGTTTTTTTTTTGTTTTTTTTTGCATAGACTAAGTCTTAAATCTTTTACTTCAACTCCATGAAAAATGGGAACAAAAACAAAATTGTTCCATTTGTATTTTTGTTGACGTTATGAAATGTAGTTGTACACCACAGTCCACCTACTGTATTACTGCTTTTCTTTTAGGCTTTCATGAACTCTGACTCTGACTGTATTGGTTGACATTAAGGGTAACTCTGACATTAAACTACAGTAGTCTGCAGATGCCCATAGTGTCCATACACAGACTGAATGACTCTACTAATGCTGTGAAAGAGGAGGGAAGGCAGAGAGTTAAAGAAACAGGAAACCCAACCCCCGCCCTTATCGACCTTTTCTTGGATCCACCTGGATCGACCTTCTCTTCCTCTCTCAAACATTCCCTACCTGACCTCAGTCTTTTTACACTGGGTGATAGTCAATGTTGGAAAGGTAAATAAAGGTTTCTTAATTGGTGTCTACCTGAGATGGGGGGTTTCTGCGTATTTTTAGGGATGCACCTCTAGTTAGAGACATTTTCTTTTGGGATGATTCTGTACGAGAGATTCACTATGCTGTTCAAATCCAGCTCTCCACCCGTCAAGCAAACATACCCGCACACTCTGGGTCCCTACCTTCCTCTAAGCACACTCCACCTCCTCTTACTGGCCGCCCGTCACTGGTAAGGTAAATAAATCCTGTGGTTGGGGTGGAACACTGAGCACCCTCATATGCCTCTGCTCTCCCTGAAAGAGTCCTTGTGTTTGGCTCTGTAAGGTGGATCCATTCAGCCATAAGCTGGCTGTGCACAGATAGGCTGCTCTGTTGAACACCCAAAGAGGACTTGGCCATGAAAGACATGATTTAAAACTAAAACCATAAACTTTTTTCTTATGCATCAAAACTTACTGCTGTTTTAATATCTACCTCCAATGACAATGGTAGACTAATAAATATTGTGTTCATTTTGATATTAAAAGCCTCTGTATCACTGTAGATGGCCATACTGTGAAATGCTGCATTAGTTTTCTGTATGTCCTGCAGAGGGCAGTAGACCCCAAAGGATCAACAAATGTCACAAGTCTCTTGTTTGTGTATGTCTTTTTGTTTGTGTGTACAGAGAGGACATAACTGTACACTGTGTGTGTGTGTGTGTGTGTGTGTGTGTGTGTGTATACGGTCATGCAGAAATTTAAAGATGTTTGCTCGATAATTAAAGTGAGCATAGATGCCTTTGCATGCGTGTGGGACCTCTCTCAGGTGATTATAACATAAGATAAGATATTCCTTTATTAGTCCCACAGTGGGGACATTCTCATAGTCACAGGTGTACCAGCAATAAGTTGAAATGTTTTATCTTCCTCACGACAGGATGTTTTCTGGCATCTTAAGACAAAGCAGATAATGAGCCCTGCTTATACCTGTCTTTTCTCATCTCTATGAAAGTGTGATAGATGGTTTAGGCAAACACAAATTCACAGATAATGACAGGCAGACAGGGCTGGACTTAACTCACACAACCCCTTACTTTCTAATCGTAGATGCTGTAGAGCAATGAGGGTCCATGGAACATACAGTGCTACATACATGTAGCGCCACAGATAAAGATAAGTTCGATTTATCATGATGACAAAGTAACAGAAATAGGCTCCAACTAATTTTATGGAGGAACAGGAGTTTGAAGCAGAAGTAGGAATTTAACTACAGTTCACTTGACAAGTTGAGTCCATAAGCTGATTCAGACCTGAGAAGGTGACACCCTCTAGTGGGGAAAGACTAACTCCTTATACATCAATAGCTCCACATAAATGGGAAAATGTAGTATCATTGAGATGATGATGATGATAGCTAGAATCAAGACACAGACACACACATACATTCATTGTGGACAACCTAACACAAACCTAACTCTAACCAAGACAGAAATTACATTTCGCCACATTAAGACCATGAGGACTCCACTGATCCCGGCAAGATCAGTGTTTATCCTAGAAAAGGTTCCCAATAGGTAATAAAATGTACACACACACACACACACACACGCACACCCTAATTGTCAGGTGGGCAGCCCTTGAGGGAAAACCCTTCCAGACTCACCTGTACCATTGTTTCCTCTTCTCTTCCTGTGTGAGGAGCCTGTGTTGTTTGAATACAATGGAGGGTCAGGGAAATCACA
This sequence comes from Chaunax sp. Z400, assembly GCA_037577475.1. Lineage (NCBI taxonomy): Eukaryota > Metazoa > Chordata > Actinopteri > Lophiiformes > Chaunacidae > Chaunax > Chaunax sp. Z400. Next base: position 13,065,227 of record CM075193.1, read on the forward strand.
GCACCTGTCAGACAAACACTCCATCATCGAGACAGAGAGAGGAGTGACAGCTCACTACCAACCAGCCCCATCTTTATGTTTAATCACCACTTCTGTGCTGGTGCTATTACACAGCAAATTGTGTATGGGTCTCAATTTTCAGACAAAATGTCTTGGAAATGTTTGTTCTTTGTAACATAAAATGCTGTACATTTTTCCTGCATGACTTTGTCGGACTGTGGTGTTGCAAAGCATGCTCTCTAATCCTTTCTTTGTCCTTAATGTGCGATAAACAAAACTAATCATCATAATAGTAAACAATAACTTTATTCAGAGTTGTATTTGCTCATTAAAAGACTTAGCAAGGGCACTCAGAGAGCACAAACCCCCGCCAAGGCCCACCAATTATCTGGATCATCACCAAAATTTAATCACCTCTAAGATGTGTAGGGTCCATCTTTGAGACAGACAAACAAACAAACCAAACCAATCACATAACTTACTAGGTGGAGGTAAATATTAATGACTAGTGACTATTGCAGTTTGTTTGTTTTTATTTGTGAAATGTAAAGGACTGTTGAGTTCAGGTCTATTTGTTATTGCAACTAAGAGAAATATCTGAAATGAAAAATTGTTTCTACAAGACCAGTGTTAGAAACTTAAACAAACTTTAGACATAGCCATAAAAGCATAAAGATAAATACATCAAAAAAGCAGCATGGTTGCAAAAAATATATATACATTTAGTATAGTAGTATTTTTAAATAAAGTGAGATAAAGATGAAATATGATATAAATATTCATTACATACTTACTAACTAGCAATAAGAATAATGTAAGGTGACCGTCAGTAGAATTAAATGAAGGAAACAAATAATAATGGTTATTTTAACTCAGAAAGGATTAGCATTAGCATTAGCATTTGTTTCTGCATACATTATATTTCTTTTAAATCTGTGTTCTGTCAATAGTGAGCAGACAATCAGTGCTGTCATCCAACATGTAAAAAACTGCAAAGAACATGTAACTGATACTCTCAAACTGATAGCATTATCAACAGAAATTGATATAAGATGTTGAGCCATCCACTAAGTAATACTAAGCCCTCCTATTCACTCCCTAATCTCCCAGTGAACTTCACAGCGGCACCCAGGCTATGTTAGATTAACATGAAACAAAAGGTAACAGTGTGCAAGTGAATGTCCTCCAGACGCTGCACTATAGGAAAGGTCTATCGTTCCAGAGTAGGGGATTAAACTCACTCTGGGAATGGCAGCTTTGTCAGACAATACAATCCCATCACTGCTAACTCCACCGTCCACATTATGCTATCATGCTACCTACAAACCTGTGCTGTACCTCCAGCTATTGCAACCTTATCTTGACATGATGTGGGAAACGGTTCAGCAATCAGATTCATAAAGTTGCCTGCTGAATGACAGTTTTCATTTGTCCAAACCTCTATTGGCACTGTAGTCTAAAACAAGAATAGAGCAATAACACTACGTGATGGGTGTATCCCATAATGGTCTTTCCACAGCAACCCCCCACATAAGACCCTATAGACATCACTGTTACCTTACAATATGTTGACTCCTCTGTACCCCGCTGTCAGTCTTCTGGTCCAACCTTCTCAACTTCCATGAGCTACGATTAGCAATTTCTACCATTATGTATCCTCCCTACATAATTCATGGCGTCCGTTCTTGGAGGGAACATGAGAGGGGAATCCCACCCTGCTCCAACAAAACACAGAGGGCATGTCTCGTGATGCAAGTGAAAAAAATAATGTTGCATTTTTAATCATCCAAACATTGGATGGTTTATAATTAATGAGGGGATGATCGTAGGTGCAGGTTTGTCCATCCAGCATCAAGGAAATCAAATGATGTGGAAAGTGTTGGGTCATTAGGTCGTTAGGCATCGGGTGCTCTTCTGATCCTGAGATCAAGTATGACAAAGCAGCAGAGAGGAGATCCCATACACTTACCAAAGTGGAGGAAGCATTTTCCCTCCCCTCAGTTGAGTCTGCTATTGTCCGGCTGTGGTATTCTGCTGAGAGATGGCGAGGTTTGTCATTGGAGAAGCCTGCTCTGGTTCACTGGGGGATAAGTTAACATGCCAATCTGTTGGTAAAATAAAAAAAACGGGATTGGTTTGAGGGAAATGCCTTGTGATAAACTGCATATAAAAAACAGTTTTTAAGGACACATGCTTCTGGGGAGGCACTTTAGAAATGGTCATGTTTTCCTCCTGCTAATTCTTAATCGCTGTGTTTTCGTCTCAGGCAGGACAGTAATGACCAATTCTGAGTCACTGACCATGGGAATGGGCCCAGCTTAAATCCCCTCCTTCCCTACGTGTGCTTGATTCCTTCCCCAACACACACACACGCACACACACACGCACACACACACACACACACACGCACACGCACACACACTCTGAGTCTGCTTTATGGTGTAGCCACCCTTTGATTCACCGCTCAATGAAACTTGTGACTGTTTTAATTAAGGGGAAAATACACTGACAGTGTAACACACGGAAATCCGCCACCATGCACATAAAAGGCATTAATGCTTTTCTTCCTTTCGATGCAAGGCTGGCCCCCTTTTGTCAGACTGACCAATTCACTTCTCGTTCATTCATTTTCTTTTCCTCTCTTTCTTATCCTCTTAAGTGTAGCATTGCATGAGGTCTGTAGCTAATGACAGGAAAAACATATTCAGGGCCCAGCCAGGTGAGAGTTTCATGTGACCAGTTGGGATTGACGTTTGGTGAAAAAACACACAGATTTCTTACTTTGTTTTCTGCTCTGTTTCTGACAGACCTGCCACAGGGGGTTCTTTATGGCGGCCAAAACGGACAACAGGGAATCCTTCACCCTCTTCTGTTGTTTGGTGTGCCTCAGGGCAAGAGGAGTTCATCTGTTATCCTGCAGGAAATAACCATAACAGGTTATTTGTCTGATAAATCTTTACTTTTGAAGGGGAGATTCAAACCTCCTTACACTGATCAATTAACCTCTTTTGGGTGAGTTTGTTCTCTATTTCAACTTTTGACTAATTTGGACAGTATAGTCCTGTAGCCTAATGGAAAGGAATTGTGCTCTCTGGTCATCAACCAGCATCCAACACAGCTGACAGCTGTCTGTGGGTTCTCATGTTAGTCACAGAGGTACAGTTCTCTGTCATTGTGATATTTTGACAGATGTTTCTCTGAGGTTTGTGTATGCTGTTGTGTGACAAGTCCTTTTTTCCTCTGGGGATCAATGTCTGTCCTGTTCTCTCGCTGATCTGATGCTTATCTGCTGGTGATCAATCACAACGCTGACAGCATGAGGGTTATTGTTACCATCCCCTCTGCCTCTGAGAGGCTGTCTGATTGAATACAAAGGACAGGTGATAACTAATAAGAACACATGTATTGATTAAATAAATGCCAATATGTGGTAAATCACATTTCAATTTATATATTTGAAGATAAACTTGAGAGCAACTTAGATCTTTGAGCAAAAATTTTCTTTATTATCACATTTGATAGAATTGGTGAGTTAGTTGATCAGTTTGCCTCTGCTGTGAATAAATGGATACATAAAAGATTAGATTATCAAGCCTTTTGCAATAAAAATAATATATTGATTGCTAAATGTATGCAAAAGGTTCAGAGACAGCTAAAGCTAATATTCCCATAAAGACTACAATGTTTAGATTACAGACTTTAACTTGAGAAAGAGAAAAGCCATTAATACTTTACAGCCAATGTTTTTAGTGTCCTCAGCCCAAAATACAACTCCTACAGCATCTCCACACAAATGATTGATGATGACTCCCTCTCTCACACCAAATGGGCCCAAGTCAGGATTTTCATCCTTAATGCAGGTGTCAGTAATCCTCCTTTGCCTCTTCAAGTGATGTTTTTAGCCCGAGGAAATGCTTGACCAGATTCCTGCCTTACTGCGTAGAAACAGTGTAATCTCTCAATCCTTGACACAGCAAATAAACACTGCAAGAAAGGGAGCCGGGCAACTTTATCTCTCACTTCCTTCCGCATTGTCTCGTTGACAAGTTTAGGGAGAACCTCACCGAGGAGAGAAAAGAGGAGACATATTTCTTAGGTAACAGGCCCACGGGGCTGTGGCGAGGGATTGAAGGTTAAGTGCATGTACTGATGGTCACAAAAAAGAACTTAACACCTTTGGATATAATAACACTGCATGCATTTCCATTTTGTTAACATATCTTCCTTTGAATAAAAAGAACTGCGGAAAAAATGAGGAGGCAATATGGGGATTAAATTCTGAGATTAGAAAAAGTAAAAAAAAGTTGCTTTAACATTTATCTTTAATATAATAATGTGGTGATTATACAATGTATGGCTATCCCTATCAACATCCATATCTACATATCAATTCTCTTAAACAATTACCGAGAGAAATGCAAGCTACCTACAGGAGAGACTCATTTTGCGCTTCTTTTAAATCCATTGTGCCGCTCATATTGCTGTAGCTAAAGCACCTAATTGGAGGTCAATATCTTTTAACCTGTCTCATACATTATTCATTCAGATACCTGAACTCCCACTCCTCCAGTTGCCCTCCCCTCATCTTAATTGGACTGGACACCTTTTCCCCAGGAGATAACCGTACCATGGGTTCAAATGTTTCTAATTTGGCTGCATATTGTCCCAGTGGACATCTGAGGTCATACCAGATCAGACTGAGTAAAAAAGTATGTCATCATCCAGAGACGGGAGAGCAAAATGGACCATCCCTGAACCCTCTCAGACCTTTACAGCCTTTAGGTACCCTACAGATCTTAAGTATCAGGAACTAGGGTGCATCCCTTCAGTCCACTCCTCAGAACCGAATGAGATCAGGTTTTTAATGCTGCTTGTTTTGAAATGGACAGTTATGTTATAATGCACAGCTTGAGTTCAGATCTGAAAGGCAACTCTATTTGCCCTCAAGATTATGGTGTCAGTCAACCCTTTTACCTATTGTATACACTCAACAAAGTGCAACTATATCAAGGATATAATAGAAATAGATAGACCGACCCAGCAAAGATTTTGTACACTCCTCTGCAGATTTGATTAGATATGTAGATAAATGGTAGAACTTGAGCATCACTCAGAATCACATTCCTAATGCGGAGCATCAGTTTCTGTCACAAATGTTTGCAACATGTTTGCCCCAGCTCCTACGCTGCCGTAGACCCATTCAAAACACTCCACTGCACCATTTCCTGTTTTACCTCCAAATGTTTCTAAATAATCCTCCCTTCATAAACAGTCATCTCACTTTAAATATACTGAAACTCATTTTGTAAATCTTGGTTTAAATTGTCATTGAATTTGTAATGCTAATTTTTAGATACACAATTTAAAACTTTGAAAACTATTAAATAAACAGGAAAGATATTCAATTTACAATATATCTCATCTATAAATACGATTTGATGATTTTAAAATGTGATTATTTCACTATAATTTAAAACTATATTATTTTGCTCATAACATTCCTAATTTGTTTTATTAATGGAAGCTTATTAATGTTACAGTGGCAATGTAATTGACATTTTTCAAGGTAATTGTATACACGATTCAAATTATTGTAATACTGTATAAAAATTACAAAAGGAAAATGGAAAATTGCTGTCTGATGCCCAGGGGGCAGTATTGGCTGTACATAATCCACCTAAAAACATTATTGTATGTTCAAGCTTTATTGTATATTAACCTTTGTATTTAAAAATGTGTAATGCTTAAATATCTCCTCAACAGTAATGTAAAAAACAGTTCAGACTGGTGTTGACTAAAATACAAACTGACCCGTGAAAAGAGGCGTATAACAAGCTTACGAAGATTTAGCTTCAGAGTTTTTATGTACAACCCGTAAACAGGACTGTTTACTTCTGCTGCTAAGCAAACACATTGAGGCTCAATGGCCAAAGAATAAAGCAGGTTTGATAGAGACACAACAGATCCTGAGGCCCAGGATCAGCAACACTAACGGGATTAGATCAACCATGCACATACCAAACGCCAGGCTGTGAGCTGAGAGAAAAGCTCAAGACTTACACAACAACTTTCACTCACAGTCAAAATAATCCATCAGTGTGACAAAATGAAATCTAATGAATATTCAATTTAGTTTAAATGTAAGTAGTCATAAAGGTAGTTGTTATTCATAGCATAAAGTCTTCCCTCCACTGTTGAGACTTTTCCCTCATCCTCTTTTCCATTCCACCCCTAAGGGGCAGCAGAGGCCTGCATTTAGAGGAGGCAGGTCATCTTTGAGCAATGCCTGTCAAGTGGGACCCTTTAGTCTCTGTAACCAATAAAGCAGCAGCAAAGGAGTACAGGACCAGAGTTCAACAGACACACCAACTAAAAATCAAAGTATGCCTCCATTACCTGCTATAGTCTTTATTAATATACTGTAGAACTTTTTTTGTTTGTTGATTAGCTGGTTAGTTTTCAGGACAGCAAACTGAATTTTACAGGAAGAACAAAAGGTAAGTTTTAAAGCAAAAACAAATCCTCTTTCTCTCGGTCAGACACACACTTCATTCGGTGAGCTCATTTTCCTTCTTTCAGCAAACAGGTTGATGCGGTGAGAAAGAACTGCCGGGTGGGCCTCTCCGCGGGAGTGGAGGGCCCTCAGTTCAAGGCTATCAAGTGAGGTGTTCTTTGATAAAAAAAAAAAAGAAAGAAAAAGAAAAGCAAAAGAAAAAATGAAATGAGCCAAAAGTTTAGCGAGTTCTCTGGGTTGGGCTGTGGGATGCGACAAAGATTAATAAAGAGAGCAGGTCTGCGAAGGGAGAGGGTGACGATGAGGTTAGCTGGAGGGCCAGACAGCGCTAGATGAAAGTGGGAACTCTCTCCCACAGCTGTCAGCAGTTTTTAATGCAAACTTTGCTATTGATTGGCAGCACAGACCAGGTTCTACCACCAAACATTTCTAGTTTCTTGCGCTTTGGATGGACTGTGTGGTATGAGGAGTCTGGTATCAGGGTTGTCATCTTGAGATTGTGCTTAAACTGAAACTGGAGATACAGCTCCACTAATCTTGCTTTCATTTCGTTGACTGAGCCGTGTGTCAGATTTATTTGTGGCTGAAATATTTGTGCTGTTTCTTTTCTGTTGTTGTGAAGTGGAAGTTTGCTCTAATCTAAGCTTTTTAGGCTCCAAAGAGCAAATCTGAGAATGTTAACCTATTTCAATCAAGAGTGTGTAAAACCAGCACCTTTATTTAACTCAGATACGTACAAGTGAGGTTCCATGTTGAATCCAGTAATCTTTAGCCTTTACACAACACTATAATTGAATCAAGCCATGATCTTTCATCCCCGTAGTTATTTTAAGACATGAATGACACAACAAAAATTGAAATGCACCCCTCCCCTCTCCCATTTCAACAAAAGGTCAGAAATTCAATCACCACGGCTGCTATTGCTATAATAATATATGTATGGGAAACAGCTACAGTTACTGACCACCAAATTCTTCAGCTGCCTGTGGTCATTTTGTCTTGCCTAAGAACAGAGGCGTCTCTCAGTGGAGTTATCCATTAATCCCAGCAGGCTAAGGACGAACATATAACACCACCATATTCTTTCATTCTTAACTTGTTGTAATAGTGTTTTCTTCATTTCAATCCCCCAGCCAGCAGTGGACTGAGGCATTATTCCTTTTCAGACATTATACATTTATTTTATATATTATTTATTATGGAATTTGTGCAGATAGGATTATTTTTATCTATATATTTTTAAGGAGATTCATCAATGGCAAATCCCATTTTGTTGCTGACACAAATACACCATTACTGCACCCACTGTAGTCAGAAGATAATGAGAACTTTTGCAAGAGCATACAGATAAACAAAAGTCTAATGTTTCACACACACAGCTCTACTATCATCGCCTTGCTCAAGATCGTTTTGATGCTAATCCTGTGAGTAACATTGTTTCATGTTCAAGAATTGGGCATGAAAAGAGTCAGTTAATAAGAAAGGTATTTCAGAGACGTGTGAGATAAGAGAGAGGTAAACGGAGGAACTCGAGTTCAGATGAAATAAGCAGCCTCATTAATGCACCGTCACAGCTTTCATTAGCCTCCAGGAACAAGCTGCACCGAAATAAATCAGAAAGAAAGAGATGTAGGAATTCTACCACACTAACTAAAAGACAGTAATGAGATTAGACAAAGTGAAACATGAATCCCTGGATTTTATGTGGGTGTGGTTTACTGTATAAGTTGTGGTGATTTAGCCTGTATCTTAAAAACAATATGAATGAATCTTTGGAGAACTTCAGAACATCCTCTGACAGATTAGAGTGAAAGTACACAGATGAAACCGCCTACTCACTAATTCCCTATGAGCAGTTCTGCTCATCGTCACTGATCGGATGCAATATGAAAAAAGTAATTGTCCATTTTAGGTCATATTTGTATAGAGTTGCCTCATCATAAATAGTGAAAAATAGATTGGAAAATTCAGAAGTCAGAGATTAATGTACAAAGAGGTCTGAAAAAAGCCATAACAAAATGCCCCTTTTTGCTTTTCTTTCATTTTATTATTTTATACAGAAATTGGCTCCAAATAGTTTTCCTCTTGCAAAGAAGAGACAAATGTACCTATTGTGATATTTTTTGCCAGTGTGTTTGCTGTTTCTTGCAGCAGGCATTTTTAAGCCCTTGCATCTATTACCTTTCACCGCGTAAATACCTAATGCTGGAAACATTTGTCAATGTATGCAGCTGGCTGAACAGAATAGATTATTAGGAAGTGAGGGGAAAAACACTTCTCCAAACAGCACAAAGCTTTCCATACAAAGTGTGTTTGTCTACCTCAGACATCAAGGAGCCCCAGAAATAGCAGCACAAGTCATATGCAGACATAAATTGCAATTTATATTCACTAACAAGGATATTAAACATACGCATTTCCTTAGAAATTTATACCTACATTGTATTAGTCAAGTGGAATTAATTATTTACAGGTTTTAAAGAGCATACAGACAACACACACAAAAGGGCAATAATTAAAAAAGAATAAACACATCTTGAATTGTAGCTGGACCAGAGGTTGTGTTTGTGTGTTTTTAAGTGTATGTACAAGTAAATGTTGGACAAGGAATTTATGTATTAGTTTATGTTGTATTGTGCTTGTAGTTTGTGTTTATATTGTAGTGTTTACATCAAGCCTTGAGTTTTAGAGCTGACACCCTGGATCTTATTCATTCAGAAATTGTGGGACTCAACGCAGTGGAAAGGCATAAGTGTGGAGCACTTAAATTATTGAGGGAGAGAATAACGACAACAAAGGCACTCATAATTTGAAAAGAGAAACTTTGTGGTAAAATATTCAACAACCATTTTTATGGGCTACATCAGAGAAAATGTGCACACATTTGAAATGAGTCACTATTATTAATGAATACCCAGAAATGCACTTTTCAATCATCTTAGGAGGCAGTGGAGTAAATGCCATTAATTGCAGTACACTTTATGAAGAATACTATTATCTACTGTATGTATACATCAAGCAATTAAAGCTTGCAGCTTTTAGACGGAAGCAAGCAGGACAAACACGTTTTCTGTTGCATGCAGACAACAAGTGCAACACACAAAAGCAGTGATATCCTCTGCTGGATGATACATTTTAAAGCATCTAAAACACTCACAATGGCTCAGCCGCTGGCGATTGTCCTCTATAGTGGGTTGCACACAATCAGAATGTGTTTGGCAGTGGTAAAGAAAAACTAAAAACATCAATAGTATACTGGCCTCCTGTTTGGTCCTGTGGCCAGTGTTGTGCAAACAGCAGAAAGTTGCGGCGTGTGAAGGGTAATGGGACATCCAATGCCAGGGGACAGCAGGCGGCAGAGTCACACACCGCTGCCGAAAGAAAGATGAAGTAATCTCAGGAAACAAGTAGACACACTCCACTTCGAATTTCGCCTCAAACAAGATTAAAGTGACATTATTCTATGAGAGTGTGGCAAGAGTATTAATCTTACACATAGAGGCAGGGGCTAGACAAACACAGGCTGCCTGTAACAGTATGGGAGCACATTCGTTATTGTGTCAGTATATGGTGAGGTTCAAAAGTGGCCGAGGGAGCACCATCATCTCATTTTGTAACGCACTGATAGGACCATTATCCGTCTTTTTTAAAATCTATTTCAATGGCAACCTCATGTATAAAAGTTACATAATGAAAACAATTGAGTTTTAATGTGCATTTTACTAATGTTAAATATTCCATTGGGTGCTCCAGTTGACAGAGGATGTTTATTTTTTTTTTTTTTTTTAGCTTAAAGAGATTTTCTCAAACAACACTGCAGCTTTAGACCAGAGATATACAGTATGAATTGTGTATGAAGTGAGATGTGTGAGGATATCTATTTATTTATTGGTTATTTAACAGGGACAATGCACATAAACATTGTTCCATAAGATGAATTGACAGATGTAATGTTTTAGGTGTGTAGCTGTAGTCTTGTAGACTTTTTTTTCTCTCCACCCATGCCATTGAAGAATTCATCAGTTTCAAATCTACTAAATGAGCGTTACATTGAGGTTTTGTTTAGAACCTGTTGCATAAATAAGCCAGTCCCTAAAACCCCACTGAGAAAGACAGAGCTTTAATGACTGGGGTTTAAGCCCCTCCACCCATCTACTCCTCCACCCTCAGCTTGGACTCCTAATGAGCCATCATCATGCAAAAGTGCCAGCTTGATACACATTAATTGGATTTTCACTTTTTCACCAATTAATTGACTAGCATTGTCATGTTGGCCAGCCTCCGAGGGCTTTTTAGAAAACGGGGAAGCTTCCCCTTTTTACTCTCACTGACTCTAATAGCCACTGACTGGAGAGGGAAAGCATTTTTCTTTTCTTTTCTTCTTTGCTACCGAGATCAGCTATCTCATTATAGGCTTATGACATTTGTTGAAGCCAATCCCTTTGTGGAGAGAAAACAGTTTGTGTGCTGCTCAGTTGAAGCCTTTACAGTTTGTTAACCTGCCTCTGCCAGTGCCAGGGCCCCTGAGGGAAAGCCTGATGTGCAGTGAGTGACTCAGATTCCTTGCACCCTAGAGGACAGACCACAGGGTGAGGAGAGCAATCCCACGCAACCTTGTTCAGCAAGCACCAAAACAAGGAATGCTGGCGTGGCATTTCACAACGGTTATTTGATATGTTGACACATCAATGGCGTTTCGAATTGTGCCATGGGGAACAATTGTGAATCCTTGCCGTTCAAATCCACTTGGGGAAGGTGGAGCAGAAGTGAATTTTAGCCACCTTGTTGAATTTAATGTTAAAAAGCAAAAACAAACATAACCTTTGGTTAATCATTTACCCAACACTGTTATTTGGAAGGCCAATTCTAGTTAACTTTTTGAGTTTGTGTCATACTTTGGTTGTTTAAATATTAACAAAGTCTTAATGCTGTTTACAGTTGGGCCCCATGGTGATGACAAGACTAGTGGAAAGGAAAGGTATCACTGTGGCAGCTGTTTATCGTCATAACAGACGCAGGAGTAGTTAAGAAAAACACTTTTTGTGTACATAGTAAAAGCAAGAACAATTTTTCATAAATGATTATGTAGAATGAAAGTTTATTCCCTTCTGATGTTGATTGTAGTCCCTTGCAGAGCTAGTTCTCATTTCAGTGTATACCTTGTTGTATGCAACTCACCTAAATATCACCAGCAAAGGCAGATTTGTGAACAAACCCAAACTTCTGCCCCTGGGAGATTAAATGAACAGTAAAGACCAGATCAGGGCGGCTTATTAATCAGGTCAAAGAGTTGCGATGAAGAGGACATCCTGAGGCTGACCATAGTTTGACAATACTATAACTCATTATGCCTGCGTGGTTTCGCTTCACTGATTGGTGCAGAAGCTTCAGGTCAGAATGGTGTGAACTATTGATTGCTGCATCTTCTTGATGTATTTCTTATTTGCATAAACATCAGTTACACTGTAATTGTATTTGCAAACATTACATGCTTAATTTGTCACAATAGGAGAACAACCCTCCATCATAAGTAAAATGTGAAACAAAGTTTTGATGAAGTGGGTTTACCAAGAATTTATGCAACAATAATTTCCGTCAAATTAATCAAATCACATGCACCCACACACTGTATAATAGTGGAAATAATTCATTTGTTATATTGAAACTCACATACAGGGTATTATTGTGTTTAAATTACAGGATTGGCCACTTTTTGCATCAGTAGCTTTCAGAGAACAGTGAGTGTTATTGATCCCTCCCTTCATTTTGACAATTATTTAATGTAATAGTTGTCTAAATGGGCACAACTTGATGTTTGAGAAAGTCATTCAACTTGAAGTGTACACAAACAATAGCTACAACAGCTCTCGGGGGTCAATGAAAGGACACTTTGTCAGCAACTCCTTTTAAAGGTAAGGCTGCTCCAGTAGCTGAAAATAAACCATTCCTCTCAATCAATATCTTTCCAGTCTGAGAGGGTTGAAGGTTAGAGGTCAAACCTGAATGAAACATTTGATTGGATAATCAAGGGCAATAGCCTTAATTAATCAATTGAGGGTTCAGGAGGAGGAGTGGTTTATAACATATAATGAGTTGGTTTCCGTAACCATGAAGGATTCCATTATTTATCTAAGAGTGTCCATTATGTCACATTGGGGAGAAAAAATAGGCGTTTTTAATGGCATCAACATTTAATCAAGCAGAACTTCATTAATCCACATAATTAATTGAGCAGGCTTCGCTATGCTCCTTTTGCTACCTTTACTTTCTGGTCGGACGGACATGTTTCACCATTATTGTTGTCCCATCCCTCCAAGGGTTGTGAGTTAATCTGCATGACCCAGCACCTGTCACATACTAATAAACACAGAACTAATTGACTTTGTTGCACCACTTATCAGCTGCCTCACCGCTGAAAGCAACCTCAGAGATTTTTGTTTGTTTACAGCAGGACAACCAGGTGTGTCTCATCAACCAAGAAAAATATAGTTTATTATATTAGCATTATGGGGTCATTATAGTGGTGAAGGATGCATCAGAAATGAACGATAATGAACAATTAAATCAATATTGCAGGCCTTTCTTAAAGATGATATGCAGATGGATATGTATTTGTGTCTTTACCACATCTAAACCACAGCAGTGTAAGACCGGAAGATCAATGTCAATGTCGTCCTCCTATTAGTGAAATCAGATCAAAAAATTGTCATAGTGACTTTGTTATGGGATTGGTCCAACAACTTATTTTGTCATTTAATTTGAAAAATATATATATTCCACAGTGGAAGAAAATCAGTGTGTTTCAAACATTTTTATTACAAAAAACAGGTTTTCCTTTGGGGTCCTCAGTGCATTTGGGGTCAAAAGTTGAAAGTGTCATCAAGTTGTTGAGGTGGAGGCGCCATCTATCTGAGCTTTTGCAACAAAGACAAGTGCTGACCATGTAAAATTATGACTCATGCGTCCTACTTATCCAGCAACACAGTAGCGAGGGAATGTGCCAGCTATATACAGAGTAACCACATGCCACAGTGTGTAACCTCTATGCACTCTCTCTCTCTGTCTCTGTTGCTCTTGTTGTCTCTTCCTTTTACACACTTACATGCACACATGCACACGCACTCACAAAGGCTGCTCAAAGTTTTTCCAGGGTATTTCTCGGTTAATTAACAGATTAGTGGTGTGGGGCAGCTCTGAAGTTCATAGGTCAAGAATAAACCCTCTAACTGGGGGGATAATCAGTGGCAGGTGGGTCCACACTTCTCCTGTTGCCCCTTACAAACCCCTCTCCTCTTGACTCAACTGGTGGCAAAATAAGCCCCCCCTCCAATGCTCTTGACTCCAACCACTGGTAATGCGCTTTAGAGACAGAAAGATGGTGTGAGGGAGACAGTAATGGGAGTGGTGGTGTCGGGGGGGTGGAACAATATTTGAAAGAGAAAGAGGAGAGGCCACCATTGGATAAGTTCTGGATATGTGCCATTCTTTCATATGACCTGTTAGGACCCATATTTACAAAACTGACCAGTGGGATTCTCTGAACACAGCGTCTCTGAATGGAACCCGGACTATGAACCATAGGCTTTGGGCTAATGCTGTAACATAGAAATACAATAAAAGAGATGGGTGTAAAGAGAATGTCGGCTAGAGTCTCGCTTTTTTTTCTTTCTTTTTTTTTTTTTTTTTACACCGTCTCCATTCACTCCTCCCATATTCCATTCCAGGTTCTGCTTGGTGGAGATCTCCATTGTGAGCTTGTGAATAGGAGACTTTGGGAGTGTCTCTCCTTCTATTAATTAGGACTGGCCAGCGTTTCCGCTCCCCTGTGAGGCCCTTCATTATTATTTTTTCACATTCTTTTGCGAAAGTTAACCTCATTCCTTGCCTCTCACTTCAAAGACCTCTGACAAAGATGCATTCCTGGATAATAATTGTTGAAAAATTAAGCTTTAATTTTACAGAATCCAAAAGTTATTTCTTTAACACCAAATATACAAAAACAAAGTCATCAAAATAAAAGTCTCCTTTTGCAGCAAAATATAGAGGATAAGACAGTAAACATATTACTCAAATGCGATGTTCAGTTCAAACAAATGAAGTACATTGATTAATGGAGAACAAGCACACTTATTGAAATACCAACCTAAAATACAACTCCCCTACATCAGAGGTGAACATCAGTGAGCAAAGAACTCCTGGGGCGTATTCTACTGCTGCCCAGCGGGCATCCATATGCTGGAAAAAAATCACTTTGCCTCATTAGCTACACACACTCTTAGTTTGTCACAATGCCTTTGCTTAAGTCCTGCTAACAGAGCCCCCCTCTCTTTCTCTAGGTGGAGACTTCAGGGGCTAGAGGCACAGTTTGGGTGAGTGAGGCCTTTTCTTCCTACCCCTCTCCTAGCTGGTTTAAGGGTTGTAATTATCTTTTGCTGGGGGAGGCTGTAAATTGGATTAAAGTGGAGGGTCTCGGCTGAGTGGATCATCCCCTCCACACCCCTCCTCAGCCCTCCACTTCCCCTGCCATCTCACCACTTGGTGGGCCACACGCTGATAAAATGCGGAAAACCGGATTTGGATTCAACCTCAGCATTCATGGCTTCCTGCCGGAAAAAATGAAATTTTCCGACAGAAGGGGCCAGTATGCCTGTGGTATCTGTCCGCGTGGTGTATTTCATCTGGCCTCACTCTTCCAGAAACACCATTACCTACGTTATCAGTGTGAACCCACTCAGCCTGACTGGACTAGGAAGACTGGCCAACTACTATCCGTATAGTCTCTGACCGATGCAGTATTGCAGCTCTCTTCAGTGCTGGGGGGTTTAGTTATAGTTTACTTTATTTAATTGGCAGTTATTTATTCAAGACATATTAAGTTTTTACTCACATTGTGAATATACAGGCAGTTAGCATCAAAATTTAGGGGACAAAGTATGAAAAGCTCATAGGGAAAGGATGACTTTTGGGGAGTGAAGTCTTTTTCCTGGTGATGGTAAAATTCTAATCCTATTGAGGAATGTCTCTTGGTCTTTACGGATTGCTGGGATACTGATGCGTGAAATGGCAAGTCTGCATTTCCAAATGATGTGATCCCTGTTTTCACTGAAATTGCTAAAGCTTTTACAACTCATGGCAGGTGTAGCATTTGCATTGAATGGACTTGTCTATGGAGATTGGTGTCCATGACTACACCTGATTCCTGTTTGAACAGAGAACACTTTCCTTAACTTTTTTTAGCCTGTGAGTAATTTATGCGCATAGGATGAACACAACAACGCATGCAAACTATACTGTAATGCAATATAACAACAACAAAAAAAACTTTGTGTAGGTGATATTCTTGCTATTCTTAATGCAAGTCAATGCAGCAATAAAATAATTTATTGCCTTAAAAAAGTAACATAATTGGATTAAGAACATCTTTTCAAAATAGCATCTCTATTTATAATGAAATCATATAATACTGCAATGTAACACAACGAAAGAGGCCATTCTGCATAATGAGTATTTTTGCCATTACCCTTTATTACAATTTTTCTGTACCTTTTCTTAAGTAAGGTTTATGTGCATGACTGTAAAGAACTATTTTACATTGATATTGTCACTTTAGCAGAGGATCTGAGTACTTCTTCTACCACTGATTGCTGCTTTGTCCATGCCATGAATATGCTTTATATCTTTATACACATACCGTTTAATCTGCATGTTGGTACAATCACATTATAGATATTTCTACACAAAGATGCTGAAGGCTACATGGCTGATCGAAAATACATTTTCAGACAAAAATACTTTAGAATATTCAATATTTATTGAATTGTTAAATTAAGTGTTTTAGCAAAGTTACTTAAATAGCAACTGACGAATGTGTTGAAAAAAATAAAACTACAGTAATGCACAATCAGACATTATCCTTCATAAACTCAAGTTAGAAAAAATAATCAATGATGCTTACATGCGGACAAACACCTTTACATGTCCAAAACTCTTCGGGTCTAAGGTTTATATGTCTCACTTTCAAACCATATTTGTGAGGTAGCATAAGGGTTTTCTCAGAGGTAATACCAAACAGGGTTGAATGGTCCCCATTGCAGGTATAATGACCTGAAACCTGAAGAGCAATGAAAGAGAGTCTATTGAGGAGGGTTTTTCCATTCATGTAAAATGTCAATGCATTTTCCAACAGACACTTACAAGGGATCAGTGGACCCTCAAGTGTTCATGAAGAAAATAACCTTTCAGTACTACACAGGGATGCTACTCGCCTTAGCCATTCTACGGCCATAACACCTCTAATGATTTAGCCAAATAGCTTTGGCATTTTAGGGAAGATTGAAAAAATGAAGAAGAGTAACAGGGTTCAGAAAAAAATGAAAACACAATAAAACATCAGTGGCTGTTTGAGATTTACTTATGCCTCCAAGCAATCTGCATGAAATGATCAAGCAAAAGGCCACACAGAGTGCAATCGAGTAAGCTATCTTGCTTCTTGGGTTTTAGTTACCAGCGAGGTGATTTTCATAAGGCGCCAGAAAAGCAGAGCAGCACTTATCTGGGATGCTCCTCTTTTGATGTTTCCTCAGCCTCCCAGCCTGTGCTCCTTTTCCTGGTCTCAGCCACTAAAGATAAATGGGAGGGAGTGCTCTTGGTAGGAGATTCCTCAACACGGTGGGAGCTCTGCCCCGTCACTACGAGTGTTTGTCTAAGATATGGACTGTTTGTAGTACTCCCCACTACTAATTCATTTATTATTACATACAAGAAATATGGCCCGGGAAAAAAATGTGTGATTCTGTTTGTTTTTTCTTGTACATCATAACAGCACCTCCCTTTTGTCTTCAGTATCGAAATTAGTAGTAGAATCAGATTTTTCTTTTTCTTTTTCTTAATACTCATCATTTTATCTCTTAAGTGTCCTCATAAAGTATGTTCACTGATAAACGGAACACAGCCACTGCATGTAATGACGATGGGAAAGCACATTTACAGTAAATTTTTATAAAAAAGACACTGGCAATGAGTTAGAAAATCTAGAAATGTTCACATCGCAGTTTTTATGGGATGGGATTTGAAAACAAATTAAGTGACACTGAGAAGAATCCAAATCTTAAAGTTGGCAAAGTGCGATGAGCTTGCTCCTTTGAGCACACTGGGCACAAGAGGGCTAATCCAGGTCTATGAGCAGATCGACCACAGATCCAACCGGATATGTAGCAGCAAATTGTCACTATGTTTATTAGACAGTAGTTAGAACCTCCTTTCATCTTTAATTTCCTGCCGTGTCATGTGAAGACAAAGATCAAACAGGGGACAAAGTGACCCTCCACGCTCCAGACTCCTCTGCGGAGAGTAGAAGAACCCCTGCTGTTCACTCACCCTGACCCGATCTCTCTCCACTTCCTTTTCACATAACCCTCCTCCACAGGCTGGCCCTTTAAAGGTAAAACTACCCAAGCTATTTGTCTGCAATGAGCCTGTCCATCCTGCGTTACTGATTAGCGATTGACTCGGGAACCATTTGTATACTAGCAACTTGATTCTGTCATTGATGGATACCATGTCACTCCCCGAGATTTAATGTTCCGTACAAGCAACCATGAATCTGTCACGTTGACTTAATCTGCTTTTAATTTGTATTTCGACTTCTTCTCTCTCTCCTTGGTGTTCACCCTTCAAAATGGCCATTCAGTGAGCCTCTCCTTTCACATCAGAAAACTTTGATAGCCAATATATGCGATCCATGTCAATCAAACATCTGTTCAGTGTTGTCCACTGTTGCACCTGCTGACCTCCAAGTGACCTGCAAAATAAGCAGTGAGGCGGGAAACTACAGGAAGCAATTTACTCTCCCAAAGCTACCTTGGAAAGGGAGAGCCAATCAGGGCTCTGCACAGAGTGTCCATTTTTTGATTAAATGTACTCTGGTCCCAGCTTCTTATGTTTGATTTTCTTTCTTTTTAACTGCACCCACAGTGTTACATAGGCAAAGGGGAGGTGAAATTTCTCCCTTCCAAATGGATTGCAATTTCCCCCCATTTAGCACCTGAAGGTAATTAGCTTGAAGAGATTGCAGAGTGAGAAACACGTTCATGGAACATTAACTCTCGCACATTCTCCAGTTGCAGGGAATTAATAGGAAAGATTAAAGTTTAAAGAGAGCAAATGCCATTAGCTCACAAACCTCTTCTCTGGGGCTGCAACCAAACCATGCTAAACCAATGCTGCTGTTAAAATGGCTTTTTTTAAAATACCATTATAGCTTTCATCATGTTAGATGCAAAGTTTCACAGGTGCGCTTGCAAGCTGCAGAGGCACAGTCACCTGCAGCTTTATGTTCTCTTCTTTTTGTAGCATGATCAGCATCAATGCAGATTTTGAAATACTTTTTTTTTTTATCATATACCTCCTGGGATGTGATAATGTGTGTAACTAATCATTTATTTCCATCATACATTGAGTTTTTGTACTTTTCTCCACTTATTTGCCCATTTTAAGCATTCATCCATCAATCTATCTACCTTAAGGGGATAGAGGAGGAGAAAGCAATTGGCAATGAATTTTTAGAGGCCATCCCATTCACAGATTCCATCATAGCCTGAAAAATTCTGTGAGGTAAAAAAAAAAAAAAAAAAAAAAAATGAAATTGAGACATGGTAGAATTTATTGCCCAGAAAATTCCATTCTACTATCTGATTTGAAAAGTCCAGTCCTCCTAGCTTCAGAAAATCTATTTCCCCACATTTTAATACCCGGCGTAGCAGTCCTCATAATTCATTCGAGTGTGTTAAGCTCAGTTTTATTAGATCTGAAACAAATTTTGGTGGGGATCCTATAGGTCATTAACCATGGAGTAATTTTATCCTTGTTTCCCTAATGATGCCATAATGGTGAGTGAATTTCTTAACTAAAGACCAAAGAACATTGTGAAGGTCAGCTTCATCTGCAGGCTCCTTCAAGCGCTTCTCAGAGAGATTGGAAAAGTCGCACATTTTTGAGGAGTCATTAATAACCTTAAAGCTGAGAGCCTATTTGCATTCGCGCTCTCTACCTTTTAATTTCCCTGATTTGTCACTCTCTCTCTTCTGCTCTCTGTCTTTTTTCCTGTTCTTTGATTGCCCTCATGCAGACAGAAAGGAATGCCGTTTGTGTGTGTGTGTGTGTGTGTGTGTGTGTGTGTGTGTGTGTGTGTGTGTGTGTGTGTGTGTGTGTGTGTGTGTGTGTGTGTGTGTGTGTGTGTGTGTGTGGATGGGTTAGTGAGAGTCAGAGTAAAGGAGAGGGAGAGCAGAAACGGTAAGTGTGGTGATACATATATACATACAGATCCCAGATGTGATGCTGCTATAATTTGAATTTTATGCCTTTGTTATCGCTTTAATCATTTTCTTTATTCGTTTTGTTCCAGTGGTCTGGGAGAGACACCTGATAGGGTAAACCACCTAGGGACCCATTTTTATTTGGAATGTGGTGCAAGGTCTAATTAGAATTTGAATTTTGCTGAGCCTTGAAATGGCTGGTACTTTATCCTGATCACCTTAGATATTGTTCCAAGTCAATCATTTGTCATCGCAAGGCATGCTGGGAAGGTTCGGCTAATAAAGCCCAGGGTTTTGTCGCCATTTTCTGCTGCCAGGGCATTTTTGTCCATTTAGGCAGCTTGATGTAAGGACGACAGTAGTTATATATCCACGTTACGACACCAGCAGGAGCACACTGTGGTTGAACTGCTGGTGTCACATCCATCTGAGGTCTGTCACCATTCAGTATCTACAGAGCACAGGGTGTAAATGATTTGTCTTTTTCTTGTACAGTGTGTTTCTTTCTGTAAAAGGAAGCAGTCAGGTAGTTAGCTCATATGCTACATGCAGAGCGCAGTGTAATGAGGTACAGTTTTCTCAGTATTATCTTTATTTCCACCACATTTCAGAAGGAGATCTTCTTTTTACTCTACAATATTATTTCATGGCTATAGTCACTTTTTAATAGGAAATGTGATAAATTTATGAAACAGTTAGCAGTTAAACTCAATGACATTTATCTGACAGCTTTAGTTACATTAATAATTTACATATAAAGCTCATGATCATTTTATTAAAATATGATACATTAGTATAAATTAAACTATCAGTAGTTAATGGGACAGATATAGCATTAAAGCATCTCTTATGTCATCAGTATCTAGAGGAGTCCACTCAGTACAGTGCACCTCAGAGGCATAGTGCTATTTGGTTACGTTCTGAAGCACACCTATGACACACATACTTTGCATGCATGCATGCACCCAGTTAATTTGTGGCTCATTTTGATGGTTATGTAACCACTGTTACTACTTTGGCAAGTTTACACATGTTAGTCAACTCTAACTGACCAAACAATCAAACAAACTGACTTAATGAATATTTTCATTATGCGGAGAATATTATGTGGCAGTCAGCCAAACATATTAAGCTATACCATGAATGAGAGTTAGCAATTAGCATAGTATTAAGCAATATAGGCAAATGAACACAAGTCGTTTTTTTGTTTTGAATGATTTCATTTACTTACTTGTGCCAGAGCAAATTGAGTCACTTTTGAAACACCCTCCGCAGTGCAGGCAGACATTATTCTTCTTGACCTTGCTAAGATATGAAAATGTACCCATGCAAGCTTTAATTTCCTGTACGCATTGTGGATGCAACACATGTTGGGCTAAGGTTTAACAGGCTGCTTTTCAATGTCTCTTTACAAATGCATCACAAATAAGAAAAATGAAAAACCAATAATTTTGTCATTCCAGTGCACTTCAGCATCACCACACATATGGTGCAGGTCTCCACCAGTGGAGTTCCTACTCCACTAATGAGTAGGTTAATGACCTATAGGACCTATAGGATGACCTATAGGTTCCAAAACATCAGAGAAACATTAAGTTCAGAATGAAGATACCAACAAAATAATCTGCTAACACTGTCGTGACCACCATGTATGTTGTCACTATAGCGGAAAGATTCCAATGTTGTGGCCTCTACTGGCTGGTTGAGAGGAGCGAGGAGTCAATAAAATATATATATATATACCTTTTTTTTCTTTTTTCTTTTTTCCAAATTGTGAATCACCACAACCATGAGAAAAAATATTAGGTTGACGGGGCCAGCAGTATACTAGATTAGCTAATTAAGTAAATTGTCCAAAATACTTCTTCCATCATCAGCTAATTACCCAGTAGTCTGACAGCTCCTCTTTAAATCAGCTAAAACATAAAGATGCTGCAATACATTCATCACATCATGATACAATAACGTAAGGATTCAGTCATGAAAATAAAGTGTGTTCAAGCGTCATCCCGTACAATTGTGAGGTACTTGTCATTTCAGCATTTCCATTTTCTGTTAGTTTATAATTTTACTTGACTAAATGTATTTCATAACTTGAGTTAGCAGTTATTCTGCAGTTTCAGAGTAGTTAAAATATAATCAACAAATAAATGATTATCTGTTATTGTAGGAAAGATGAAATATGGGAAGAGATTCAAGCAGATGCAACATTAAAGTGATCAACACATCTAAAATTTTAACTCAATAATATAATGTTCATTATTCTCAAACTGGTCAGTCTGCAAATTTATTATTTTTATTTACAATACTTTAAATATATCTTAAAGCTAACACTTCTTTACTTATAAAACTGAAGTAAAATAACATCTCAGAAGTAGCTTAGATAGAAGAACAATACATCGTCGCTAAATATGCTTTCTTTGCAGATTTATAGTCATGTAGGTTCATTATAGAGACAAAAAAAAAGTTTACAGTCCTCGTTCAAAGTGAGAAGATGTTGTGTGTGTGTTAGTGTGTGTGTGTCTCATTCCGATGGATTCCTCCCAGAGACAGGGGACCACTAGCTGTCCTGTACCTCGCTGTGTGAACAGGAGAAGGTAATGGTGTTTTGTCACAGCCTATCTGGGTTAACGTGTGTCCTCCTCTCAGGTCCCCTCTGATGCATTTTGTTTCCAGAGCAGCTCCTTTGGACAGATTAGAGTTGACAGGCCTTAACATGTAGAAATGTACAAATAAATGGCATTCATGGCTGCTAATATTCAGTTTGCTGGTGGAATATGAAGAGCAGCGCAGAAGCTGTGTGTGCAACACTGGAATATTACCTTCCAAGAAGCTATTATCTGTTTATCATGATGTAGTTTCATTATGCTGCAGAATAGGAGTTTAGTTCCTTTATTATCTATTCAAAATCTTTGATGTTCACTTTTATTATTATATAATAAGTTGTTTCCCCTCAGATCTGCTTGAACAGGCAGGCATCGCTCGTCCATATACGCAGTACTTTTCTGCTAATTGTGTTTAAATCTAATTGGAAACAAAGTAAAAAGTCCGGAAACCCTGTGTTCAACTTCTTTGAAAATAAAATAAAATTCTTCTGACAAGATGATGGATCACCTGTAAGTCTACCTGACACTGAAATTAGGGTTTTTAATGACATGCTGCCTCCTCCTAGATGTGAAATTCAAATTCCCTCCCTGGTCTCCCTCCCTGCCGTCACCTGTCCCTTTGACTCGCGTACGCCAAACACAGGCACTTTGTCTTTGTCACTGGGAGCAGGACAATGTTTTTCACCGGCAAGCTTTTGTATTAACCAATCTCATATGGAACTGAGGACATAGCTCATTGAGCACTGTGTTGTTGTTACGTGAGAGCATTTTTCCTTTCATAGGGGCCAGGCACAGATTTCTTGTACCACTTATTTTATTCCTACTGTAGAGGCCTCCTTATTGTTCTATATATCAGTTGTATAACTGGATTCAAATGCATGATAATTTATAGATCAGATAAAGGAAAGAAACTACATTCAGTTTTTTTCTTTTAAAGATGCACATAAATAAATTGTTTAGTTAATTTTGAGGCATTCTATAAAATGATAATATTCACTGGTGGTGCACTGGATTAAAACTGCACTGAAAAAGGAGTTGATCTTAATATTTTGAGCTCTCTTGGCACAGCGGTGTCATGGTGTCACCTGTAATCAGATGTGGCACCTCTCATGAACACCCACACCAGCTCCCTTGTCACCCCACAATGCTCTGTTTCAACGGGGGCCACAGTAATCCATCCTGAAGCATGAAGGAAAGGCCCAGCCTGGCTGTGGGACTAGGGGCAGTGAGAAGCAAATGAAAAATCAATGCTACTGTGACACATTAACTTATCCTCCAATTTCATAACTGGCATTAGGTGTCAGGAGAAATCTGTAGTGTGGAGGTGGCTGGTTGGGCCTTATTGGTTTTCATGGCCACCGTGCACTCTCAGCTGGTGGAGGAAGCGGAAGAAAGTTGTGCGTTACAGAAAAATAATAGAAGACAGTGAAACTCAAGGACTTTATCAGTTGTAGCTGCTGGGCTCAGAGTGAGCAACATGCAGTGATGGCTGCCCTCAGCAGTGAAGCTACATATTAGTCTCCATGTGTATTAATGTGAATTTGATTCACAACAGTTAAGATTACATCATGAATTATGTCATGGTAGCATTTGATTCTTACTAAGGGCCTAGATCAAAAAATGTAAAAACTTACACCTGTAACACACACACACACACAAACCTGTATCACCAAAAAACATGTTACAACTATTAGTTATTCCAAATATGTTTTTAATGAAACATAAATTCCACCTATTTCGAATGCAATATCAAAAATGTCATCTTAAGTCATTCTGCTGCCAAGATTTAAGCAACTATATTGTGACTTAGGGTAAACATTAAGGTGAATTCAGAATTCTAAAAATAAATTTTAAAGTCTGTGGTAAAGTCATATGTCTGACTCACTTTAAAACCTAGGCTCATGGTATATTTATTTATTTATTTATTTATTTTAAATATTGAGGGAATCATACAGTACAATTGAATAGTACATTACTTTTCCCTTCATTTTTCACCCACCCTGGCAGATCTCTTCATATAGAGTATTATTAATAATATTCTTAAATATAAGTGCTTATATTTGAAATGTACGTACTCTTCCAAGACACAGGTATATACAGTACATCTCTATAACATGTTAACTAGTTTGAAATACAGTAAGTAACAGTATGTCAGCTACCCTGCATATGCATTTACCCGTATATATTTACAGATACGTATAAATAATGAAAATAGAATTAAATACACAGTAGTGGCGGGAAAGAAAGGGGGGGAAAAAATAAAATAAAAAATAGCACAGTCGTGGCCAACTACCCTCACCCATTGGATAGTTCCTTAAGTCTATTATAGTGTGACAGGAGGGGTTTCCATTTTGAGAAGTTTTTAAAAAAAATATTAACTTTAGCATTTTTGTTATATAAAAATATATTTCCTCTCATTTATAATGGAAATAGATCAATGAGGAATCTAAAGGAGAAATGAAGGAGAAATGATTGAAGAAAATGACACATTTTATTGCTCTCTTTGCCTTTGAAGTTCTCCTTAATTCGAAATAAGCATGGCGTTCATCTGTCACATCATAACAATAATAAGCTCCAGCAAGTCAGTGGAAATAGTGGAGAGAAAAATAGCCTTCACATGGAGAGCCGGTCTAATCAGTACTCTCTCTCAACTGTTAAATGTATTTAAACACTAAATTAACAACCCATAAAGGGCCTCTGGTACACTACATTCAAATTAGAGCCAGTTCTTATTTACTGCCACAGAACTGCAAAAGTGACACTTTTCCTGATCACATTAAGAAAAGCAACGGAGTGACCTTGGTGTAATGGAGGTGATGAGATACGAGCGCCACCACCCTCGTCCTCAAAAACACACAGATTCCCTGTATCCTCAGCCAGCAGACAGGGATGAAAAAAGAGGGAATGATAGAAAGAGGATGACTGTCCTCATCTGCAGTGTCATTAAATCATCAGCTAATGGTGTTAACATCAGTTCAGCTACGAATGCTGTGGCGAACCAGTGAGATTTATGGGGCTGACATCTGAGTTGGAAAACAGGAAAGAAAAGAAACACTCCAGGTTTTAGTTTGAGAAAAAGCCCAGCCAGCTTGCAGTTCACCTCTAAGTAAGTTCTGTGCTGTTGGTGTCATCTTGTTTAGTGGGAGTTGATCGTTCACATATTTAATGCTTTAATTACACCTCAACAGCTGTGCACAGTGATTTAAGTTTATGGATGTGAAAGCTCTTAATTATGAAGCAAAACGCATAAAGTCATTTCTGATGGTGGATGCAGACAATTAAATTTATTTAAGATTTTCTGCAGAGGCAGAGTGAACGGCTTCCTCAAAATGACCCTTACTGAGATGCACAATATGCTGTAATGTGTTCTATAATGTTTGATCAGTGTGAGCAGAAGGTATCAATCAGGAGCCATCATCAGAAAGTAAACAACACACTCTTGTTTTCCCCATTCAGACAAGACACAGTTGTTCTGCACAGTGAAGGACAAAGGAGGGACAAATATGTGAGTATCTCACAAAAGAGATGTACCTTTATCTGGATAGCTGTTGGGATGTGATGAGCCCTGATAATGAGGATGAACAACTCTGGTCTGCGCAGACCAGAATGGCAGGCACTTCTTTTTAGCGCTGACAGTTACTGATTTAGGAATGACACAAACAAACAAAGGAATAAAATGTGTTTAGTATTCAAAACTAAATATAATTATCTAAGTATATATTTCATCCTATCATTTGTTAATTTATCATCTTCATTAGCCATGTGTGTATGGGTGTAAATACAGAATAATAAAGAATTTTGAGACAGCAATTTGTCACGTTTTATTTTTTAAAAATCCAAAAACATAGACAGCAATAAGCCAGTGGCTACTAGACACGCGAGTCTATGTAAAAGCACTGAATACTATCAGAACACAGAACAGAATGTATAACAAAGACTGCAGAAGCAGTCAAACTTACCGTGTCTAACAGACATATGTATCCACATAAGCACAAAATCATTGCTTATGCACAGAATGTAATGCTTTCCAATTATTTCCATATATGTGTGCACAGACAGTATGCATGCCAACGTTAGGTCTTTTGAGTTTTGTAGTCTTTGTGTGCAAAACATGAAGGTGACGAGCATCAAAAACATCATGTATACACATTTGCTGGACTTAATGTCCCGGATTTAATCATAATGACATATATTGTGGCACAGCAGCCCACCGCTGACTGAAAACCCTTTCAGGATAATTCTGTGATTTGTCAGATGAGATATATTTGTCATCTGCTGGTCACTGACGATCTTACACGTTAATAGTACTGATGCGCCTCTTCAGTCAAGTTCTGCTTGCATTATTTGGTAAATTGACTCATGAGTGCTGTTTGGTAACAAAACATAATGTGGCACATTTTTCTGTCTTCCTCACGCCGCACCATTCATCCTCTCTTTCTGTCTCTCCTGCAGTCCTTTAAAGACTCTGCCCTTTTTTTTCCAGATGAGTGGACTTGGACTGATGGTTTAAAATAAAGTAATTCCCTTAAATGTTTTTTAAAAGCTGCAGGATCCATGATATCATGGGCATTATTGATGACATCATTACTATGTATAGGACCTCACTGTGAATAATAACCCATGATCTGTCATTTTTCCTGTTATTGGCACTGCAAGTTGTAAAGGTTAGGTAATTTATTTTAATGTTTAATGTGTCAGCTGGTATTGCCATGCACTACTGTCCCAATATATTCCACACTTAAGGGCATTATTGTTCCATTTTACTCCGGCTCGTAATCCTGGAAAACTACTTGTCATGAATAATCTAAAAAGTCTTATTTAATTGTCTTTGGGTCTTTTTGCTGTTGATTCTCTTTTCTTTAGATCAGAGTGAAAACCAAGAAACAAAAAACAGTTATAGATTTTAGTAATGTAAGTTCTTTTTTTATAAAATGACCAATTCCAATACAGACTCTCCGTATAAAGTAGTGCCCTTTACAAGAAATGGCTTTTTTGGTAATCATTTATACACATCTCCCTGAATCAGTCTACAAATAATGTGATTTACAATGAAATAAATATGCAATTTGGTTGGATATATTTCCTTTCAATTAGGTTTTGTATTACTATACTCCGAAAAATAGGTGGACAGATTGTGCTATGAAACACAGCAACAGCAAAAAGCCCCAAATACAAAGACATTTCTGCACAGCATATTCCCCAAAGATGAATAGCTGTTTGGTGGTATGGTCGTGCAGAACAATGAGAAGGATTTCAGGAAAATGGGCTTTGGGGTGGCATTGTACGCATACATTGTGGAAGGGGGGGGGAATCAGCACGCTTGAGCGCATTTAAATTTACACAAACTCTCTAGGAATGACAGTGATAAATGTTACACTCTATTCTACAATATGTTTAATGCATAGGTCTGAGGAGTTAAGTTTTCCCCTCTGGTACGTGGCTGCTGTTGTAGTTACCACTATATGTTACATCAGATTCCCTTCCATTAAAATGCCAAGTGGCACAGTGAAGACAGCAGGAGAATATGACACTGAATTTGTTTACCTGTCACCCTCCTCCATCCTTCATTTTTTCCCCCCCGTTTTGTGTGCACGTCTATGTGTGTGTGTGTGTGAGTGCATGTGTAAGAGGTCAGGCTTGATGCATGTTCCCTTTTAAAATCCAACCAGAAGAAAAAGAAATATAATTTGCACACACACACACAAAAAAACAAAAACAAAAAACAATCCTGCCATAATTACAAACGGTTTATTTTATGTCCTTGCAAAGAATATACACAACATTTTCTGGTATATTTTGCTTTACTGATCAAACCTCAACAGATGCATTGTGGTACTGTATGGATGGACTGTCAGGCCTTTCAGATAAAAAAAAAAATTCTATTCTTATCGCTGAAGAGATTCAACTGTGACTGGCCACATCGTGGTGCATTTCCTGTGCTCTGCCTATGACTGTCACAAAACAACCACTTCACTGCTGTTGACACACACCAAAAAGCTCTCTCCACCGTGTTCCCCTTTCTTTCTTTCTTTCTTTCTTTCTTTCTTTTTCTCTGTCACACACATACACACACGTACATACAGTACACTTACATATAGAGGCACATGTGTGGATTATAAGAAAGTGTATGTTGGAGTCTCTGACCTGCATTTGATCTCCTGTAAGCAGGGTCTGCATGAGTAACTGAGTGTGCTTCTACTGTACGTGTGCCACTATAAGCACTGATAAGATAACGGGCAAGCTTGATCTCTCTTAAGGATAAGTGTTTTGGCTCACGGTGCACCTGGAAAGACACAGTAACACCTGAGTGGATGTTGTTAAGATGTACTGCATACCATGGTGCAACAGTATATATCAAACGCACAACCTTTTGCATACTGTGCTGTAAACAGTCATCATTCTGCATTCATCCCTCATTATTGAACATCCTCTATCTCGTAAAAAATAAAAAATACAATTTCTGTTCAACATAAAAAAATATTAACACTGAAGAATAACAACCTTGTATAAAAAAACATTTTATTATAATAGATTAGAACTACATTTAAAAAGGAAACATAATCACTGTCTGATCTATGTTCAGAGATAACATTTATGTGACTGAGCTAAACACTACATACAAAGAATTACTTCTCCAAGAATATTATTGTCCACTATCTGCACTATTCTCCGCTATCAGGTTACATGAAACTCATTGTGCCTTGCCTCTGACTTCTGCACTACTTTTAAAAAAATGTCTTTTGCTTGGTTTTATGTATTTATATATTCTATTTAACTTGATTTTAATGATTACTCTGTATTTTGTTTTTAGTCTCGTTTTGGCTTGTTCTTATTACTGCAGTCGTCCCTGTTTTCACACATTTCTACTTCGTTATTTTCAAGTTTACATTTATTCCTATTATGTTCTTTCTGTCGTTGTTAGCACTTTGTGCGTGTAAATTCTTTGTTGTGAAGCCCTTTGAACTACATTTCATGCATGAAATGCGCTATATAATATTATTATTATTATTATTATTATTATTATTATTATTATTATTATTATTATTACATTTATGTCATATAAAGTGCAGGACTCTTACAGCAGAAGCCATGGTTCATGTCCAGACTACATTCTGTGGTTTAGGAAACAAAAGTACTTTGGTTAACTTTTTTCTTTTAGTTAAATGTTTTGGAAAAGAAAAGAAAAAGAAAAACGTTGTCAGTGAATGTTTCACTGTATAGACATTTGTGCGACTTGGCACACACACAAACAACATATTATCATTATGCTATAACAACATATATAAATATATAATAATAAACATATTTGCTTTTGCAACTTAGTAATAAAAAGTTGTATATGAACATCAGAGGAGACAGGGTTGAGAATGAAGATAATATGACACAGGAAAATTTAGATTTAAAAAAACACTCAAAATCATTGCTCAACATTTTTTATTATTTTTTTGTGGTTAGATGTCAAATGCTGATAAATGTCTTTTTTTGGAGGGATTATGTTATTTTATTCCCCTTCATAAAAGCAAAGTAAAAATCATTGTCGAGTGATTCTGAACAAAACATTCGAAACACAATTTTTTTTCCCCCCACAATAAGCTGAAAGAAGTCATTGTTCTTCCTTTTCAAATAATTGTTCTTGTGACACAAGTTTTCCCTCAACTGAACAAAACACATTACTAGTGAACAAGTGCAGGAGTGGGTGGTTCAAGCCGCACACAACCATTATATTCTTTAGTTTTATGACCCATACAATAGCCTGGGCCAAGCACAGCTCCTTGTGTACTGACGTAGGCCCACTGTAAAGCCTGTAATATGTAAACAAACAAGCCCAAACTTTCTGTGATTTACAACATTAGCGGGTCTTGGCTGGGGATCCTTCACCACCTCCAACAGGCCTGAGCCAGCCAGCAATTCCAGTCGCAGACAGCTTGAGCACTTTCGATTTTATACCTCAGCAGTTTTTATAGCGTCTTTAGCTCTGCACGCACAGCCATATCCTCTGGAAAGAGACAGCCTGCTAGAGGCAGAGAGGGAGAGAAAAATAACAATATTGCACACACAAAAAAGAAAACAGGTGTTCATGAAGGATGCTAAGTAGCTAGGTCATGTGACTTGCAATGTTTGGTGCTGTGATTGGACCCTGATGCTGAATGCAGTGCTGTCCTGGTTTCTGATTGAATTGGCTGATGGTGGAGCACTGTCTCCCTGCCTCCCGCTCAGATTAAGTAAGGTAGAGTAGCCAAGCCTCTGAGGGGTTTAGCATCTGTGCAAGGTTGCTGTAAGTGATACTGTGAAGTTATAATTAAAGGTTCCAACTGAGAGAACCTTGCTAGATGCAGTTCACACCTTTCCCCCACTCCTGCAGGATAACTCGAGGAGCAATGTGGGAGGCAGGATAGCAGCCGAAAACTGCATTTTAAGTACTGTCAAAGAGCTTGTTTGTCCCTGCGCAGATGTGAGTACAACACTGGAAAGAAAAATGAAGCTACAACAGGTCCATTCTTTTCCAGTCGGCCTTACAAATGTTTTTCTATATGTAGTCGCTTATTATGTAGAAGTTATAAGATACTTCCCTGCTGTTTCTGCAGAAACCTTTTGACTGTAAAATCCACTGTAATACTTGGTAGTTAGCTACTTCAGGAGCAATGCCCATCCAAATACATTTGTGCGCCACCTCCTCTGAAAATGTTCTCAAAATTCATTATATTATTATAAAAGTGACGTAAGATAAATGTGCTGAAATTTTTTTTTTCAATTATTTTCAAAATGACTGCAAACAAAAACAAAAAATCATCTAATAAATCAACTAAACAAGGTAGCAAGCTGTATTGTTGTCTACACATTTGGATTTGGAAAAGGGTCTATCAAAGAGTAAACTTGTTTATTGTTTGTTTCCCTCCAAAGCTCCAAAGCTAATCTGGCTAACATTAGCCCTGATGTTACTGCAGCAACTTTCCCCGCTATCAATATTTGGACTGGAGCCTTCACCACCACCAACCACTGCACCTCAGGATCTGGGTTATGGAGAGCCAGATCTGGTGATTTATAATTTTGTTTATTAGCTTTGTGAAAAATAGGTCACAAGGGCCTGGCTAAACACTGAATTCTGATTACTACAAGGGAGGGCATTAATTCCCAGTAAAGGGACACTTCCTCCAGTCTTGACAAACTCAAATGCGATGTTACACTGCCAAAGAAAGAAAAGTCCATGACCATGTCACCTTTAAAACAAACCCTGCTTGCTTGGTGGTGAAGGTAAGGTGCAGCTCCTTAGTCTATATAATTGCATTTCAAAACAGATATTATTCCTCTTTTCTCTTATTTCAGACTGGGAGTGCTGATATGCAGCTCTGAGTCCATATTTTATCACCTGGCGAACAAGGTTAGAGCTTTCGATTCCTACTGTTTTTACTCATTTTTCATTTAACCAGCAGAAAATCAGATGCGACAGTTAAATTTTGACAGTCGAGAAAATCTACTCTTTGCCATTAGAGCTAATGTCATGTTTCTGTGCTAATCCCTCATCATTTTTGGGCCTCATTGCCTATTTTTCTCTATGATATTAAGTATTCAAAGCTCATTTACATTCTTATTTTTCAATTTGCTGCTGCAGTAGTTTAATTTATTCCATATAATTTCTTTTTCTGAGAGGGACATTAATCATTGACTGTACGTTTTAGTGCCTCTGGGATTTTTTTAATCAATAGAATAAAGGGATAAAAGCTTCAGCACTGGGCTAATGTACAAAGGTTGTAGGATGTGTTTTCTTCAATTCTTTGTGTTTTCCCAGATCTTTTGTTCAAATTCAATTATCAATCTTAGAGCATCTCATTATTCTTTCTTGTTGATGAATGTGTCCAAGTTTATTATCTTTTTACCTATTTTGACTTTTTATATATTTATACATGTTGTGGCTCTTGGTGAACTTTCTAAAAACTTATTTCTATTAGTCTTTTTTCCATTTTGTTTGCAAACCAGTGACAAAAGCGTGTCTCAGAAATAACACTCATATCAATAAGGGCCTCCCTGTAATGCTTCTAGTAGTTCTATATTTCTGGTCTGTTAAAGATGGAGGCCTAACCACTTTCATCCTCTTTCTTCCTCCCTTTTCTTGTTGTTTCTTCATCCTTTCACATTCATTTTATGCTTGGCTATTCCGTAGGCTATCAGTGTATTAATGCCATGGCTTAAGCCAACCAGCCTCCGTGAGATAAGCCTCCGAGTCGTCATGTGGCTGTTCACAGTTCATACTCCTCCCTCGCCCCCTTAGTTGGAAACCCCAAATCATTTAATAATATTAATCTGTTTTTTTGGGAGGGTTTTTTTGGCATGTGTGCCCCATTTTTGTGCTTCCAAATTTTCTCTCAAAATTACATTTTTCACATCCTTGTGTAGAGGCATTGCACATCTCCATTACTTATTGACTTGTTCGAGAGGCTTGACCTTCCAAAGGTGTGAGTGAAAGTAGGGGTTTGATCATTGGTTGATGAAGGAGTCTGTGGAGATGGAGGGGTCTGTAAACTCTGATACATAATGCCGTGGGCTATAATACTCCGTGCATGGTTGGTCACAGGCCTGCTAATCACAAGGAAAAGACCCCACTGTCTCACTCCATAAACCTGGCCCCAGTAAGAAGACAGCTATGGGGGCACAATGTCACTTGTAAATCCCAAATTAAACTCAACTGCCCAAAGCTTCCCAGCGTAAAAAACATCCTCACACCAATCCCGCTTCCCCATGTCTCCCTCCTCTCAGCCGCTCTCGGTGTAAAAAAAACACCATGTTGATAGGTGTCCAGGCGTCAACAGTGTCAAGGCTGTGGAGTGGTCAATTTGGCTGCTTGTTGGTCACGTTTGGCCTCATGAATGTATTTCATGCCACAAAGCCCTCCATCCATGCATTGCATTGTGGGAGTTTAAAAACAAACTATGCCACACCAGACAAAATTCTTCAGGAGAAAAAAAAAAAAAAATCAGTGTAACTTTTCTTCAAAGCCCTCATCTTTGTTGCTTCATAGATAGAAAAAGACATTTCTCAATACTGTGGCTAGTTTAAGCTTGCTATAGGGGAGGGGAAATGGCCTCCTCCAAGGCAATCTGTTCATTAAGATAATGTGTTAGTTCCAATTAAATTAACATTAAAATGGTCCCCATAAAGAGTTGGAGTCAGCGTTTTTCCTGACTTGCTCTTTTAATTACATCGTTCCTCTCCTGTCATTAAGGATATTAAAAATTCATTAACAAGAATAGTACTGCGTCACAGCAACAAATCAGAGAAACTTTCATCTCATGTTGTCAAAAGATTATTGCCATTAGTGATTTTATCTGAAAGGTGTTAAGTTCCCCTTAAGGGATGCTTCAGGTCCTGAGTGTCAACAGGTTACTGCAGTGGTGATCCGTCAAGTTTTTAAAGCCTCACATTTATTTGTAAGGTATTTTAATATGAGGTTTAATGGAAAAAAGAGGGAGACATTTAAATGATGAATGAGCTTTGGCAACATGTGTTGTATTTATCCATTTATTAAATGTACATTTATTTGCAGCGGCATCCAGCGTTCCCTCTAATGTGATTCCATTGCTGGCTGTTATGTTTTCCGTCAGTTATATTTCTCGCTCCTAATTTGTTTTCATCAAATGTGTTTATGGCTAGCTGAAACTGTTTTACAGCTTTGCCATCGAACCGTGATGCTGCTGCTGCTGCTGCTGCAGGAAAGAAGTCTGTCCATGAATATCATGAGCTCTGCCAATGTGATCCTTGCCAGAAAGAAGAAAGGAGGGGAACTAAATCTGCATCTCTTTCATATTAAAACTACAGGTTTGTCCTTATACTGCTGCACAGTTTCCAGCTGATAGTATATGAAGCTGACTTTCTAGCATAATAAACACCAGTGCGTTAGCCCTGGCTAGCCCACCTTATGATGAAGATTAAGCTGATAGAAAAAACATACACACAAATGAGAAATAGAGATGCAGCAGGTGATAATATGAAAATAATTATGGGCTTGGCATGAAAGTGAAGAATGATTAAATGAATAAATGTAAGACAACAGCTTTGAAATGTTTTGTTGGCACAAAAAGGCTTTTGGGTTCCCACATATTTCCCTTGTGGTATCTGTGAACACCTTCATGCAAAACTTAGTAAGTATTAAGAAATGAAGCATAACAAAAATATGACACTGATGTAAATACTGTATATTTTTGACATGCATGTCAGATATGGATATTTGTGGCTGGAAAACTCAGACTGTCGTTCAGATTGGACATTCATTATAATAGTCAAAGAACCACTATTCTCGTGTGGTAAACAGTCAAGTAGCCCCTTTACTATGAAGTCATGAATTTTGAAAAATATTATGAGGCTGTTAAGTTAGACCATATGTTGCTGAACAGAACAACTCATTCTCATGATGAGTGCTGCTTTACCATTAGCAGAAAAATTACCGAGCATGCAGGTATTTTATGTTGTTTTTTTTGTTTTGTTTTTTGCTCAAGGGAGCGCAGTGACAAAAAATGGGACACAAGAAAAGACACAAGGTTTGTTCCATTAAATTAATTAATGGAGGCCCGTGCTTTTTGAAAATAAATAAATAAATAAATAGATGAATAAAATGAATTAGAAAATAAATAAGGTAATTTGATATGACTTGCTATAGCCTCCCTACCTCAATAATTTTTATACAAACCCTTGGCGTTGTTGTTCAGAACCAGAATTGGTCACATCGGTTGTTCTTAAATTGATTTAAATCTAATAAGACAACTAGCCAGCTTTAAACTAATAGTTTTCTAACACCATTACAACTTAAGAAATGTCTCATATCGCTGTAAATTGTCTAAATTGGTTGCAATGAAACATCTTAAGGGCCGCACAACAAAAGCACCTGTGGAAACATTACAAAATAGCTGAGTAGATTGTTTGCCAATTACTCCCAAAGCCAAATACTTGTATGACAATTCACACAACAACTTGCAATGACAATTGGAGAGTGACAGCAACAGGTGTACCAAATCTTTGATGTTATTTGTAGCATCACTGGATGGAACATTACTTCTAAAATTAACTAATGAATAAACTATTATTGGCATAAGGTTTTGCAACCTTGGGGTTTTATATCTGGGAAATGTAGTGAATAATAATAATAGTTATGTTTTGGATATTATAATGAATGAACAGCAAATATTTGGTAACTAATCTTTACTGAAGAATTAATTTGTGTGGTGCAACTATTTTAATTCACTGTGTGAATCTCTACCTAGTAACCTATAGGCTGTTGCAACTGGCAGCATGAGTGTCACACAAATGTGCTATAGCTCTTATCTTGATCAATTTAAAATGTCAGGTTTTAGTTATGGATGGATGTTTGTACCAGTGAGAATAAACCTCGAATGCAACAAATTCTCATTTTAAATAAAGGTTTTGAGTTTCAGCCAAAGCACAAAAAAGGAAAGAAAAAAAAAAATAGGCCACTAACCCTCTCCAGGGGAGTATGACCAGTGTATGAACTCTTTTCACATGCACACCTTAACTGAAAGCTGAGAAAAAGAAGGACATAATGTCATGTAATATTAATATTCCATTAGGAGCTGTTGTGAATTCTATCTCGGTGCAGCCACCATTGTATCAGAGCAATGAAATATTCATATGCTCCTAATTAATTGGCATCAGAAGGGCCCTTTGTTTTCTTTTTCAAAGTAGTACATCAGCAAAGTAAACCAGAGATTACACTGAAATATTCCCTGCAGCAGGTCGTGAAGGATTAGTATTTGAAGTTATGGAATAAAGGGATATTATTAATTCAACAGTATCCGTACACATTTTAATTATCTCAAAGATAACCAGAGATGTAAAGAAGCATCACCACATGAAAGCTGGCTCTTGTCGGTTTAAATTTGGCCGGGTTAGCCAGATTACCAAACCACACACCCTCCCACAAGTGTAGTTATTGAATTGCATTACATAGCACTGTGGGGCTTCCATTACTCACTCTGGCTAATCTGTAATGACTGGCTATCGTCAGCCAGACGACCCCAAAATGGACTCTCCCATTGATTATACTTAAAGAAAAAAAAATCCAGCTGTCCACCACAAAAAAGTGATTATGAGAAACTGTTTTCTCAGCCTCCTTCACTTCTCTTTCATATCACTCACTCTTTAATCCCAGTTATGTATTACAACGCTCCCCCTCTCCTTCAGAAGAATATGCTATTGATCTGGCCTCTTGTGTGTTTTTATGTACGATTGTGTGAGTGGAGGATGGACAGCTCTAAGGCTATTTCTACATACCAGTCCTGCTCTTATTGGCTTCGGTCTGAGGACCCATATCCCAGCTGTGTTGGAGATCCATCAACCCTGACAGGTCTATTGTGCCACCACTCTTCACAGGCTCTGACCAAGGACTTGCACCAAGATATCGCTTTCAATTAGAAAGTCATTCATGAGCTGGCATGGAGGTGTATTTAAAATGAATGCTGCAACTAACAGGATGCACGTGAAGATTTTTGCATCCATAAGAGATATAGAACAAGACAAATATCAACATTCCCAAGCCTTTTATCCACACATTTGTCTCAAAAATACAGTTTGTGTTTGTCTTTCTTGGAGCTGGACAAACCATTACAGCTATCAGAGGGTGGAAAAGATCTGTTGTTATTATTATTAAGTTACTTGTGTGATCAGTTCATCCATACACCACTCACCCTGTTCAGGTTTGCACAATGATGTTTGGGTATTAAGAATATCATAATCACTGAAAATGTATCCTTAATTTTGTACCTGCTACAGATTAGTCCACCTATTAAAGCAGGCATCTCAAATACTTTTAGTACTATCATTTAAATTAATATAGATGCCTTTATCATAGATAATTAACCTGGTCACAACAAGTTCAATTAAACTACATGTCAGTAAGAAGAAGAAGAAGAAGAAGAATGATGAAATATTGCTATTCTGTGCTCCAGTGTGACTGCTTGGGTTAGCTATCTAACATGCTAACTATGTTTATTCTTCACACAGACAGAGGCTCCTATAATTGTCATGCTTGTGGCGGGACACCATTAGTCTTCACATCTTGCTTATGAATATCTTCCTGAGTGATATTAACTTCAGTGTCTATGAATCAAGGAGACAAGCCCACTACAAAACCAAACAAATAAACGGGGTCTTGATGGTCCTCGGAGGCCTGAGGATTCAGAATTCCAGAAATGAATGGGTATTTGAATGATTGCTGCTGTGACAGGCTTGCTGTGATAGAATAACACATTCTGTTGAACAAATAGGCCCTTGAGTGCCGGCTGGTCCCAGGGGTCTGTCTATAGCCCTGAGGCTAAAGCTTTCACAGAGACGGGCTGCTCACAGCATGGCTATAGCCTCACAAACACGCTGACTGTTTCTATAATGCTCCCTATGTGAATGCAGGCATATTGTTAACATACTGCACTGCACATGTTGGTGCATACATGCTGAGTGAAAAAAATACTGCACAATAGAAGTGGGCAGACAATTTCTCTGTGTCGTAGATTTGGATCATTTCTCATCTCTCTCCGACACAACAGACTGTATCAAAGAAGATTTTGCTCACCCCCTCCAAATGTAAAGTATTGTAGGTTATTGATACTAAACTACAGCTGTATAGGAAAAAAAAAATCCAACCTCTCCTGCTCCAGTAGGGGTAAAAGCACCGGCGCACAGCATTGTTCACTGGTGCCTTACGAGACATGTTGCTGGTGTTGTAATGGCATGAATCTACACTGCAGTCCAGCTGCCCCACACAGCACGCTCTTTGATGATGTCACAGGGTTAGATAGGCGCCATTGTAGATATGGGCTTCCAGAGAGTCACTACACACTGTTCGAGCATCTGTTGAAAAAGAAACACCCTCCCAAGTCCCTTTGACACAGCTTTTTTTTTTTAAAGGAGAGCTGGACAAAAGCCACAGTTTCTTCTGTGATATCCTGTTAAGGCTGTTCTAGAGCCAGCCAAGCATGGCCTTCCTTCAGAGAGCTGGGCAACATCATTCAGCTTCCTCCGTGTGATCCAAGGCACACAACAAACCCTGTGGTCCACAGCTCAGTGGCCAAGGAAAAAGACCCGTCACACAATGTCTTTTACTCATACAGACATTCAGAGGCATGCACATTAGGCATCACCCCCATTTGGAGATCTAGTACACAGGACACGCACACATATGTCCACAGAAAAGTAGGTTTTTGTCATGAAAGTGCTGTAAAGTATAACTTTTGTTTGTTTGTTTTTTTGCCTTTCTTACTTATTGGTTAATGGAGGAGCAGCTCCTTTAGTCATATTTATCATCAGTGGTTCATCACCAATGACAGACCGACCTGGCACCTCATGATTATACCATGCAACAATTGCAAAAAGGTACACAGTGAGATGTTGAATGGTTCTCACGTTGAGCAAGAATTGAAAAACAAAGATCTTTGTGCGGTTTACTAAGCGCGAGCATACAGTACATGTTAAAACTCCCAACAGATCCTCTGTTTCCGCTGAGCTCATTTACTGCATACTCTGTGTAATTAACACCCTAAACAGAGTCATCTGAATTATGGTCGTGGCGATGTATTGAGGAGTGGGTCTGAGTGGTGGGGGTGGACAAAATACAGAAAAGCATATCTCAGGGGCGAAGATGATAGAATTACAAAATGAGCAGCTTGCAAACTGTCTCAGCTTTGATGAAGAAACGTTTAATTATCCCCCCGGTGGAAAAGGTCCCCTATTGTCTAAAGCTAATTTGTCCCTTTTGGCTACTTCCCTGCCCCAGAGGCCTGTCTGTCTCAGGTTACTCCCCTCCTCCTCTTTACCAGCCCACTGCCACCCTGGGTATCAGCATCTCCCAGCTCCAAAGACAACCACAACCTTGAGTTAGGACCAGACAGTATTTTGTTTGTTAAGTGTAGCCCAAAGATCTGGGCCCTTGGGAAAAGATGAAAGGACGAGTGCCGCCTCCCTCCCAGGGAAAGGATCAAGCAGGTCAATTTCCTCTGACTTTGTCCTGTCTTGGAGTTTGTATTCCTTTAGTCCACAAAGGCCACCATTGGACTGGACCGGAGGCTCACTCATTCTCAGCTGCCCTGTCTCTGCCCCCATTTGATTCACAGAATAATAGATGGCAATGCATGGCTCCTAAGCACAACTCCTTTTTGAAAAAGTGAAACAAGAGATAACACTCCCTAGAAAGGAAGAGACATCCAAATAGAAACAGATCCCGTATAATTCAACATTAAGTTCTTGTGGGGACACTGTGAAAACAGCATTATTACAGAAGAAAAACATTTGGTTTTTTTTTTCTGAGACATGACTAATATGTTACGCAATGTTTGAGTAGACTTTATTTTATTTCATTTATTGTTAAATTATCAGCGCTGTTCCCTTTTCCTATTTCGCCCTGAACAATTTCTCATGCTTTCCAGATAATAAAATTAAATATATTCACATTAGGCCTGACATTGGATCCAGTTCACATTTAAATGCAATTTAAAACGGGCATATATTTGCATAGTGAATTAAAATTAAGACCTAATTATGCAAATAAATTATCAAATGCGACAGGGGATGGTTTTTAATTCAGTTAATATCTCATTTTGTGAGACAATAGTTACTTGATAGTCCAAACAGCATTGCGCCCATTTTGCCGCAGAGCCACACTATGGTGTTAAATATTCAGGTGGTACTTAATTAAAAAAAATACAAACTCATAAATTACAAGCATTGCTTCTTAAATACACTTAGACAAATCTCCCTCCCTTAGGAATTATGTTTCATTCATACCTAACACTCAGTTCATTTTACATGAGGCCTTTTGAAAAAGATAGCTAAAAGATGGAGCGTAGGAAAAGTAAAAAAGGGAAATTAGAGCTCATATGAAGTAATTCAATAATTAGGGTATATATGTCAACATACAGTTTGACGCCAATCAATTAATAAACAGGTTGTGATGAATTTTAAATGATGATTGTATTGCTAACAAATAAGCGCAAGAGAATCATTGAATTTAGAGTTTTGCACAATTTACTGAATTTATCAAAAATAAACATTAACATACCTCTATAATCAGGTATTAATAGATTAAATCTCTCCACAAAATATGCCAAATCATTTGATTAGGAAGTAAAGCTCAAGTGATTCCACAACACTCACACGTTTGTTAAGAGTTTAAAGTTAGCAAAGATCTTTTGAATTTTGATTATCTCAGAGGAGGAGAAGCGGAAGCACAATTCCCAAAAGTTCACCGCTCTGTTGAGCATCATCTGAAACAAAATGAGAAACACTGCAGCCAAAATCAACGGAACGAATAAATCCCACCATCACACCCAGTCTGACACACGGCAAGCACAGAGGGTCAGCTCAGATAAGAAACCATGTACTTTACATGAACGTGTAATGTGTGTGTTTGTGCGTGTGTGTGTGTGTGGTTGGGACTGATGCTTTCAGCAGGGGTCCTTCTTATACAGGAAGCAGGAAAGGTGCCTGACCACAAAAAAAAAAAGTGATAATAATGATAATAGTTTTACCAAAAAAGATATTGTCATGTTCATTATTTTTAATTAGAAGCCATTTGAAACTGCACTATGCAAACCACCAATGCATTGGATGGTTTTTATGTTGAGGACATCTGTTGGTAGTTTGGCTTAATTAAAAATCCTGTCCTGTGATAAGTGCAAATTTCAAAGAACAAAAAAAAAAAAAAAAACTTTTGCTCAAGCTCATCCTCCAGTTTTCCTCAGTCACAGTGTGGAAGATGAGTAGCAGTGGAATAATAAACTGTCCAAACATGACTTTTGTTTCAGCAATAATTAACATAGTTGTAAAACAGAGTTACCTAAGATGTGATGCTCTCGTTTGGACTTTGTTTTTTTTTTCTAATCGATTTTTATTCAGTCCCCTCATGATTGTTAAGATCTGTTTTCACTAGTGTAGTTCAATAAAAGCTGCTTTGCATTTACTCTTTTCTGAATGCCCCTCACATTCTGCCAATTTATTTGTGCCTTTTCAGAAGCCATCTTCTTTATCAGATAGAAACAGGCTCCTGCACTATGACTGATCCACATATCAGAAAAAGTCTGATTCAGAGAAAGAATTCACAGCTGAAAATGAAATACATTTTGATCACATATCGCATATCTTCTTTTATGTGAATGCATTTCTCCACTATTCTATGATAATATTCTCACATAATACAATCTAATTGCTATTATATCAAATGTTCATATGTGAACTGTGTTTGTTCAATCAAATATTTTGTTATTGCAGTAGTTCATACAGCTTCACAATTAAAAAAAATGCTGAGGCCCTCCAATTCCGCTGCCACCCAAAGCCTGAAGCCCCCGAAATAACTAATTTCAATTTGTTTAACTTTCTCTGTTGTATTTTTAAGGTTTCACATACGTCAAAAAGCCAAAATTCAGCGAAGAGGATTGAAAAAATTAACATTTTATTTTGAATTTCATAATCAAAGAGATTAGAAGAAGAAAAAACACATTCAGCCTTCAAAATCAACCATGTGTTATGTAAGTTATATGTAATTGTAGAGCAGAAACAAACTCATTTAGGTCTTTAAACAGACATTTATTTGTCTTATAACGTAAAAGCTGATAGCTGAGGGGGCATGTAAATAAACATCTGCACGCTGTTCTAAAGTTCCCCTCATGATGACGACTAGCATTGTACAGCCAGGCAGTGCATTGAGGGGAGGTGGTGGATGAAACAGGTGGAAGGTAATGAAGAGTATCATAGGGTAATTGATGACCCTTCCTCAGCATTGGGATATTGTTCCAAGACTTAATCTTTGTCATCAGAGAGGGAGAGGGAGAGAGTGAGAGATGGTGTGTATGAGGTGGAGGGCGGAGAGCTAAAGGCTTACTGTGTCAACTTTTCTCTCTCTCTCTCTTTCTCTCTCTCTCTCTCTCTCTCTCTCTCTCTCTCTCTCTCTCTCCTATGGGTCAAGTAAACAGGCTTCTCAGGGACAGCTCAGGGGCTGGTGTCTGACCAGCCAGGCTGAAAATGGCCCTTGTCCATTCCTGCCATGTAGCATTTCTTTCCCCAGCTGTTTGTCCTTTGTCATGGACACAGCTCGTAATAAGAAGAGCCAACATATTTATGGAGTGGCTGACCTCGCTGGTACACGGGTCTTTTATCTGCTGGGCACAGAACAGCTTTGTTACTCTTTAACAATTCACAAACCAGCGCAGTGGTGGAGAGGGTCCTCATAGAAGAGTGGGGAGTATATGGTGAGCTTGCACATACTGCACGACAGTTTAGGTATCGATAAAGATGCTTGCATGTGTGTGAGGGATTGTTTGGATTCAACGAAATGAAAGAAAGAGATACATTTTTTTTTTGTTCTCCAATAACCAGTGTTGTATTTTTTTCCTTCCGAAACTCCGAGATGCTTCTGACCTTGAGGCCAATTAGAGTGTTCGTGGCAACATTTGTTTTGCCGTGTGCAGTGGCCATCCACTCAGCAACATTTATGAGTGATTAGTTAAGCTTCGCCTGAGCTCTATGAGGAATCTGCGAGGAGTGACAAAGCAACATTCAAATGGATCTAGAAAGGGGAGTCCTGGGTAGGCTTAGGAGTGAACTTTGGTAGAAAAAGAAACGAATGATGAAATGAACAAAGGAGGCCTTTGACAGCTCTGTGTGTGTGTGTGTGTGTGTGTGTGTGTGTGTGTGTGTGTGTGTGTGTGTGTGTGTGTGTGTGTGTGTGTGTGTGTGTGTGTGTGTGTGTGTGTTTTCAGCAGTAGGTAACAAAGTACATTAGGACTACAAATAGAGGTGGAAGAAGTACTCAGTAGAAGTGATGCATTTATGTGTATGCAGGATTTTACTGTTATAATTGATCGAGAATTGATGGAGATAATTTGACTTTTGGTTGAGGGTTGGTTTAGGTTGTCCAGTGGTTTCCAAACTAGGGGTCAGGCACCACCTAAGGGTCACCAGATAAATCTTAGGGGTCATGAGATAATAGAATGGAGAGTAAAAAAGAAAAAAACAAACAGAAATCTGTTTCCTTCTTGCTTTCTTTTTTGTCTTTTTTGTCTCTATGCTTTTTGGTGAAGCTTGAATGATTTACTCTTTGGTGGAACAACTCCTAGACATCTGAAACATGGTAAAATACTCCAACCCGATAAAATAATACACAAGAGAAATGGTTGAAGACCACTGGTTTCATCTTCAAACATGTGTTGTGTTTTATAAGCTTACCATATATTTGCAATATTATAAAATCTTCATCTCTAAAACGAGTAACTGTAAAAAAGATTTTTTTTCCATTTTATTTCCAAATAATGTCTAACTAAAGTCCCCAAAAAAATATAGAAAACATATTTGATGATATTTCAGAGTCCCTCAAATGTTTACATTATCTTTGATTTGTGTGATATCTCAATTCCAGTACTTTTATCAAGGTTAAAGAGTAACAATGTGACCTCTTTAAACAATTGTTCACATCCCATAATGGCAGTTTTGTATAATGAATACTGTTAAATAGCCTAAATGCATTTTAATCCTCACCATCAAAGCATGATTACAAAGGACTCGTATATCAAATGGTCCTTTCATTTGGTTAACATGATCAAATTGACTCCTGTGTCATGAGAGATGACACCAGCGGTAATTAATTTCTCCATTAAGGGTGGCCGATGTGACAGCCATGCAAACAGAATGAAGAGACAGCAAGGACATGATAACTTCAGCAAACTGAGACAACCCAACTGGCGAGGAGGAGCAACGGGTAATCACATTATCCGTATGCGGGGAGAGCATTGTTCATTAAAATAAAACAACACGGACTACATTGTCTGTCACTGCATCATCAGCATATTTGCA
The DNA here is from genome assembly GCA_037577475.1 of Chaunax sp. Z400. Lineage (NCBI taxonomy): Eukaryota > Metazoa > Chordata > Actinopteri > Lophiiformes > Chaunacidae > Chaunax > Chaunax sp. Z400. The sequence goes on from CM075193.1 coordinate 13,109,497, forward strand.
GATATGGCAGATTTCATTGTGGTTATGCATTTACATATAGTAATGAACTTTTTAAAATTCATTCCAAATTAGTCAAGTGAGCTATTAGAGCCTGTGGGCATTTCCACCAGGGACCTCACTCTCTTATACTTCTACATTTTATTTTTTTCTCCATCTGTTTTTTTTCTTCTTTTTTTTTAAATCAACCGCTGAGAAAATGAAACAAGAGATTTTTTTCACATGAAGACAGAGGTGTTGTGATGATAAGGTGTTATTTAGATGTGCATCAGAGGGAAGGAAAGCCTCAGATCAGATCGGAAGGCTTATAAACTGATTTAACTCAAATCTCTCCTTTAGTGGATTATTACACAGTGATAGAATTATATAGCGATGCTAGAGACAAATGGGAATTTTTTTTTTCAAACAGCACTCTATTATATACTGAATGACTTTGAAACATTTAATTAAAGAGTGCAAACATCTAAAGCTCCCTTTCACATTATCTTTTGTCTTCACAACCTCCATGCCATTTGTGGCCATCATGCAGCAGCTTGTTTAATAACCTGTATATTTATCAATGAATGCATGTAAGTGCATTGCTGCCTCTGTGTGTGCCTGCAGGCTGTCTGGTCACCTACAGGGGTTTTGATAAAAAGTGAAACCAACAGTTTCTCCTCCCGGGGGCTTCTCCCGTGGAGGGGTCGATTGTCCAGCATTTTCACCACAATGCTTGCCATATGGAGAACAGAAGGATCAGCCACTGGCTCCCTGCCAGAGCAAAGGCAAACACCAATCCACATATGCATAGAAGTAGTCATTTAGAGCCACTACGTTTTACCATAACAAGAGATGAAACACAGGAGTCATTTTGTTTCCTCTAGAGGCATTGTTCACAGGGCTGACCGCCTCTTAAGATGGCTCCATATGAGGCAGGATAAACTTAGGGGCCCAGGCTCAGGTGTAAATAACAAAGAAAACTTCACTTACATGCTTCCCTAATCCTATCCGAAGATGAAAAGGAAAAAGAACACTCAATTTCCTCTTCTTCTGGAAATGAGCTCAGCACAAAATGAATGTATTAAAGTGGATGTCCATCGTGTGAGTGTGTGTTTTGGAGATCATAAACATATGAAAGCATATGATATGAAACATATGATATGAAAGCCCTGCTTGTTTTACAATTTTGATATTAATATTATCAACATCATATAATTAGATTTTAGCAGCAGTGACACTCACACAAGTTGAATCTTAAAGGTGTCGTCTAATATGATTAACTGGAACATTTAACATTTGTTTCCGGATTCTCATAGGATGTGAAAGGAGCTACTGCTCCTGATGATGACGATGATGACTTTGTAGTTTTCAAAAACCAAACTAAATTTGGAAAATAAATAAATAAAATAACTAAATAATAATACGTACATATACATACTGAAATAAAACTGACTGAACATCACATTAAAAAGTTTTCTTTCAAAAAAGCCTCAGGTCGGAGTTGACAAACAACTTTGTGTTAGCAGGTGTCAGTGTCCTCCGCGGTGTGAGTTTCTTCATTTTATCACTGAAAGCAATGAGCCAATTGGCCATTTTGCGCAGGCTTGCAAGTGGTTTAGTGTGTACTTCAAAGCTGGTCAGCCAGTCAGTGAGCTACTTAAGAGCAGCAATATTGTAATAACGACTCGCTGATGGTATGAAGGTATTAATGGAGCTGAACTTCTTACATTCCTCTGATCCTGCCTGATTATGACTTTAAATGAATATATTACTACTGAAAACAACCTCAGACTCTTAACACCTACCTATGACTGCATTTACTAAAATATTTTTTCAAGGTGAGGGAAAAAAATCATGCAGTAACTGCTGACACAAGATTTTTCTTTTTTAGTTTGCCTGAGCTTTAACCAGTATTTGTTGGAAATGGTCGGTAATGACACTTTCAAATATGAAGAAGTCGTCTGAAGATGATGTCGCATCATTCACATAAGATCACACCATTATTAGGCTTATTGTCTATCCTCAATATATATCCATTAATCTGCTGAATGGATTGATTGTCTGACTTTGATTATAGAAAACGGGACTGTTGGAGTCAAAAACAGGAAGTGGTCATTTTCTCCTTCTGTAAATTCAACCTTGATTTTTAATGTGAAGAGATCAGAGTAAATCACGGCTACTGAGTCTTGTCAGCCACATTTATTGGATAAGAAATGTAAGACTGCAAACTTGGTGGAAGTGTTTGTCAGGGGCACGCTAATGCACTGTGTTTAAGCCACGTCCAATCTCAGTGAAATATTATACAGAGTTTTAATATCCAGAGGGTGTCTGGCTGGAGCGAGAGGCAGTCAGCTGCTTCAGTATAACCAAATGTTACAGTATAAAACAGCATGTCGCGCCACTATTTGACATGGTGGAATGAGATTAGATGGAATTCATTTCTTAGTGAGGGGAAATTACAAGCCTATTGGTAACTCCGAAACACACACACACACACACACACACACACACACACGACAGCAGCCTCTGCTCAACCCCACCAGTGGCCGAACAACAGAGGGGTATTCGGGCATGAACAGTGACATGAACAGGGAATGACCCCACAAACCACATCCATCAGTGCAGCAGGAGGAGGCAGTGTTGTTTTAAAGGTCAGATCAGTCTGAGGTCGCACAAGCATGTGTCTGCAGCTCGGGAACCGCAACTACACTGTAAGCAAGTTGTAATAATTTTTTAAGCAGGAAAGTGACAGCAGTTCACTTTAAAAAGATGTATTTGTGGTTTGCCCGATGCACTAAATGTGTCATAATGTGAGGGCAGCACACGGGTAAACAGTAACACACAACTGGTGAAGTATTCTGTTGTATAAAACCTCTTCATAAAGAAACCTTCCAAGCAATACAAATACTTTTGTTCAAGCCACTGGACTTTTCTGCTCGTTGTTGCTACGGCGCTGTGACCAGAGAGAGGCCCTTGACATTCTGATCCTTTAACACATGTCGAGGGGTTTCCAGTACATCAGGATGACACCTTGTGAAAGGGGAACCCCACCTTTGCCTTCTCTGGGAGAATAACACGTGTCAGAGGCCCCCTGTGGGCCCTGTCAGGGGGTGAAGAGGTTAGGCGCTCTGTGCGGCCGCACAGATCCCGGCCTTCTTGAAGACCACCATAATGACTGCTAATTACGCTGCCATCTGCGGGGTGGGCTGTGTTATGTAGACACCTGTTCATTAAATAGGAGAAAGAAACTTTTCTCTCAGCAGTGCATTCTACATAAAAACAGTGGATTTAATGGCCTCCTTGTCTCCACGATAGAAACATTATGAATCTAAAAGTGAATAATATCAAGCCGCCACAAAAACCACATCAATAAAACTTCTGAACGTAGAGAATTGAACTCCTCTGCACTGCTAATGATGGAGTGAACTTTGTGTGATACCTCTCCAGCTTCAGAAGGCATCACCAAGGTTAACCAGGCCATCGGGCAGCATTAGTAGGAGGTTGTTTGGAGGGGAAGCCAATTAAAAGCTCTCAGATATCTGCTGAGGGGGAGCACAGCCTGTCAATTCTGTGGCCCTAAGAGGTGATCTGCCATTACTGACTCTCTGAAGACTAATGAGAGCCATTCTTTAGCCAGTACCTTGAATAATATGTCAATACTCATTCAGGCTATGTTGAATGCTACCTATTTTACTGTCACTTGATGTGATACAGAGCCTCCCTTATTTCTTTAGAACATTTTGCAGTTGGCAAACCATCCAGGTTACTAACAGCATAATAAAGATGGATATTTCCTCCACAGTAGAAATGTTGTACTCTGATATTCTGAAAGGTTGTAAAGCTTTCCACTCCTCCTTGAACATTTCCAGACACATTCATCTAGTCCCTTTCAGTTTAAGATTTATATAAACAGATGATTGCTAAGCATCACATATTTCAACATTTTATCTGCTGAGCTTATGACTCCATTTAGCTTTAGATCCTCCGAGAGTGAGCCAGCACAGCAATCATAAAGTGAGGGCCAATTAGGATGTTGACGGATTGATTTTGGAAGATAAATTTGGGATGTAAAAGGTTGATATAGCTGCTGTGTCTCTTTCACTGCGTGTGTGGCTCCCAATTAAGTGAGGAGAGGCAGTTTTTTTCTCTCTAGGATCAGAGTGTCTCCCTGACAGATGAGCCACTAATGAGAGCAAATCTCACGAAAATCCTCGAGAAACATGATGAATTGAATCGTGTTCTCCCTGTTCATTTGTCGAGTTCACAGATGAGACAAAATGCAGCATTTATCTCGTCAACAAATAACAAATGAGCAGGTGAGTCCATCATTGTTCATACAGTGTTTGGCTTTTTTAAAATAATGCTAAACTGTGGATACTATAGCACGGAGCTGTACGGTTCCTAATACTGTATTTTATTAATCTTCCTTGTCTGTCTTGAAAAATAGTACGGAGGTTGAAGGCAATCATATGTTAAGTCCCGAGGCCTCAATCTGCCTCCCTCCCTAATATTTATAGGAGAAATTATGGAGGCTATCTCTCTCATTAGCACACTGAAAACCCTCACCATATGTATCCCTATTATTAGAAAAACAGCAGAAGATGGCTTATTTTCAAATTTAAATTACCAAGTCTAACCTTAATTGGTTAGAAACGTTGTTTAGTGGATGGTATCAAAGTCGGGCTTGGGAGAGAATTCGACAGATGGCCTAGTCTTATGACTTGTATTAACACCTTCGAAGTTTAATGAACTGTTAATTGCTTTTCTAATACATAATGGGACCATTGGAATACAAGCAGTAATGTATACAGATTAGCTTGTAGACAAGAGATAAACACTCGTCCTGTTCAATGTCACCAGTACCTTGGAACACAAAGCGAGCTGGAGGACGAACAGAGAAAAGACTCCTGGGTGATGCAGGTATTTGAAAGAGCCAATGTTTCGTTTTCTACTATATAAATCTAATGTGTCTAAACACATATATAATGTACAGATAGAAAATCATCAGTTGTGTGTCTCCGTTCTTCATAATTGAGAATCGGCTTCGTTTATAATGATTACTAAATATGAAAAACTTTAACAGCATCAGGTTAGACCACATACAGATGTAACATGGGATGGTTGTAACTCCTTGAATTCCTCCAATCAGGAACAAGCTAGAGTGATATCAGACATCTTCCTGTTTATAAAAATGGATCCACAATTAAAACTTACAGAGAAGTTTAACCACTAACATAATCGTTCTATCGGATGCATTTTTTTTATACTCTCCTCTCTGTCAAGTTAGAATCTGTTTTGTAAGCTAAATATACATATTGTCTTGTTTCATGTTTAACAATTCATTTCATTTGTATTTTAAAAGCATAAAGGCCTACAAAACTAGATTCCACGCTGGCAAATCTAAGTTAATGATAATCAGTTGCGTGTACAGTAGTAGTCAGTGGAAACACGTGTTTGCTTACAGCATGGCAAATATCAGAGAGAGGAGGATGGACAGGGGAGGAGAGGGCTGATGAAACAGGGCTTTACAGGAGAGGGCTGATGAAACAGGGCAAATCATCTCTTGGGAATGTTGTTTTCAAATTCACCCATTTTGATTTCATGTTTAAGCTTTTCTGAGGATGAGTTCTAAACATTATGTAATTTTCTGTCATTATAACTTTACAGCCTCCCCCCTTTTTTGTCATTGTAAAAAAAGGTAATCATTATATTTTTTTAAAGATATAGATAGTCACAGTAACATTAATGATTTTTTTATTTTTAATTTTGAGTATTTGATTATTATTATATGTGGAATATATTTTAGACATATTCTACAGTAGCGAAAAATTTTCAGCTGTCATGGGTCTCATGTGGCAGGAGGCTGCAGGATAATGATAAATTCATAAATATACTGTAACTGTAGAACAAGTGCAGAAGAGTCAAAAAGTCAAAGAACAGACTCAGTAATGTGATATAGTAATGTCTATCTTAACTTCAGCTTTAAGCTTCGGTCAAGTAATGTATTTTATAAGCATTTGGTTATATTTGTTGAAAATCTCTTATCACCCTATAAGAGCAATCAATAAATCAAATGCTCTGACAAAGTGGTTCTGGATTACAGGCTTTCACAGGTCTTTAATCCAGGAATCCAGGAATCCATCCATTCATTTCATGTTCACTGAATGAATGAAATGAATGAATGGCCCACCTAACATTTTATGCCAGGCATATTTATATTATTATAGTTTAGGTTACTGTAGTTGTCCATGGGGTTTGGCCTCGCGGTGTTGTTGTACCCCAGCAGAAGCCATTGCCCGACTGCTGCGGGTACAATCAATGTCAAACACAGAGTAGAACTTCATAGCCTCCCTGTTAAAATAGCAGGACTCTAAACAGTCTTCATTCACTGTTAGTTCATCCATCAGTTTGAACTGAATATGTTGTGTGCACTGTAATGGAGCAACTGCAAATGCCCTCCTACCTTCATAGCTAGTGCTTTATTAAATTAAGCCATGTTTAATTATGTTTAACATAATTCTGCAACAAGCGGTCTCTTTTGAGCATCAGAGGATTATATCTTGAATGGTATTGGTATTACAGTTAAGCTTACACAAAAACTGGTATTTCTTACGCTTAAAGTCAGTGCAAGTAATGCTTTGCATGCTTAAAATCCATTTCCATAACTAAATGTAATTTCCCCTCAGTTTGTTCCTGTTTAATGAGGTGAAGTCTTGTTTGTATGCCTCCCAATGTCACCAGAAAAGTCATTCATGCAGCTGTGTCAGAATTAAATCAAATTAGCATTAGTACACTGTCACTTTACATCAAACTGTTCATGAAAAAACATTTTGCTCCAGTCAGTTTTACATAAGCTTTTGCTTTCCCATTTCCGTGTGACTGCAGTTTCATTCCAAAATCTCTTAAAATGTGCAAATGACTTGGAGTGTTGTAGGTGTGGTGAGGCAAGTGGTTATAGTGGAGGAGAGAAAATGACCAACATTGATTTATCCTGGATGTTCTCTTGTCTGGTTGGTGCCGTCAGAACACCTCGCTGCATCCCATTCCCTCCCATTATCTCCCTGCGATCACCGCAGTCCAATGAGTTTCCTACAGGGTCATAAATACTTCCCCCAGACCCCATACTGCTTCCACATCATCCTCCAGACAATGCCTAATGACAGCGAAAGACAGACAATGCATCCTTTCTCTCGTGCTTCTCTCTGTTCATACACATTTTAAAGTGGCTGGAGAACGTATACCTACACCACCAGCAGCAGTGTCTCCCCCAGACTTTGAATTTTAAATGGTGCATTAAAGCAATATGTCTGAAAATATTTCAAATGATTGATGTTGGTAATGACAGTGTTTCCTCAGTGTGAAAGTCAGATGTGTGCTTTTCTCTATACATTTAAGGTCCAGAAGAAAAGAACATACCAGAGCAGTGAAACATGATTTTAAGTAAAAAGGAGGAAAGACAACACTGTCAATCATGTGCTAACATGCTAACAAAAATACACATTGAGTCAAATGCTTCCAGCTCTCATTGATGAGACAGGCGAAGATCTAACAGAGACAATGAATCAAATTAATTATTTTCGTGTGCTGGTCATCTGAATTAATTAGAGAGCAGCACACAATGAACCACTAAACAAAGTCTGTTCCAGACAAACCTTCCCACCAACAGCCCTGTTAGAGAGAAAGCCACATTCATAAACCACTTAAATATGAGTCTAAAAAAAAAAAAATTGGGAGCCATCTGGTTTGCCACAGCTATGAGGCCAGGTCAAGTGGGCAGTCAATTGTGTCATTGTTCCGCTGATTGCTCAGTAAATTGCAAACAAGTTGCTTTTCATTTTCCAACTTACAGAGGGAAGCAGCACATCCCAGATGAAACTACAGAGCTCTGACTAAAAACTGGCAAGTGAATGGACCTGAGGGTGCGACCGTGATTTTCAGTTTTTCTGCAATTATGCTATTTTGCAAAAAACAACAACTTAAAAGTAGCTTTTTGCTCAGAAATCAAAGTTGCAATAACCAATAAATGGAAATATATGTCTCATTTATTCTTCTGCTATAGCATCTCCAACATAAACGCTCTCTTGGTAGCATCAATTTTTAGTTCCAGCTGAAAATGTCTGTAGGCCTACTGGTAGGATTTTGTTTTCGGCTGGTGTCAAAGGCAGTCAACCAGCTGTGGTCGGACGTTGCAGTTTTGCCCCGTCTCTGATTTGAGCACTCTCTGTTGTGGGCTACTCCTTGCTCATGTTACTCATAATTCAATTCACAATTCAAATTGTGCAGCAATTAGGGTTGTCTATGTTAATGCATTAACTCTCGCGATTAATCCTGAAAATTTAACATGTAAATTTTTGTTTAACACAAATTAATCAAATCACCAATCCCCAATTTCCTCCCATAATTTAAGCACAGATTTTCATGTGGGCGTGACTAATGACTGAGGAGACATCCCCCTGTATGTTAAATGGCAAGTTTCATCTTAAGAGAATCTATGCTAACACTCCAAGCTAGGCTAACTTGCCTCTTATTTCTGCAGACTTTTCAGCGGACCGAGCCCACTAAATGTAGAATGTTGTGAACAGATGTCTTAAGTGTCTTCATGGTACATAACTAAAGCTATGCGTGCTCGTTGAATGTGTCCAAAATGCTTTCTTATCCTCTTTTGAAGCTACAGTAGCTGCAGTGTGAGCGAAGTTTATATTACCATGCACAAAAGTGAGAATTATTAAAATTTCAACTGAAACATAGCCTAAATGTATCATAGCATGTTAGGTTGTATGAGCAGCAAAAAATGCGCTGAGGCTTTGTACAATAAAGCCGAACCTAATTAGACTGTCAGTTTATTCATACAACCCCACACTGTGTTTGCAGATCATATTTAGGGACAGTCAGTTGGGAGAACCACCCACAGATTCCTTGCATTGTGAATCTGCCACATGCTCTATTAGTCCCCCTCTGTTTGAATGTATACATTAAACGTAGCAGACAAAAATTAGACAGCAAGGCCTACTCTGCACCATGACATCAGGACATCATCATCCTTTGGTCTTTACATGAATATTCACACTATGCTTCACATCATTAGAAGCCAGTGCGAGCTTTGATGTGACGCTTTGAGTTACTCTCCATTCATGGAGAACATAGCACTATTGTAAGCTGTAATATATGACCCTGCGTTGAGCATATTTTTTTGTTGGGGTCCCCCAGCCAAGGCTGTGCACTTGGAAGGGAGACGAATGGCTGAACATTGCTCTATTGAGTAAGCCTCCTAATAGAACGGCATGTTTAGGCTTGTCATTCAAAGCAGAGGAGCGTCGTGTGATGAGGAGGCTCTGTAAATGAGTATTTTAGCAGGCATAGCTAATGTCTACAAACCGGTGGTGTTTCGTTTGCTGTTAAGGATGACATTAACAGAGTCACAGACCTTGTGATGCTGATGAACCTCGAGGTCCTAACACATGGGATGGTGTTTCTGGCTCATTTCCTGCACCATAATCAAGGCTTATGTACCTTTGTGTGAGGTTGAATAGACGTGTGTGTGTGTGTTTATAATGTCTGAAACCCCAGCTCAGCACTAGATGTCAGTTTTCTCTGTCTATGTCATTGTCCCTGTCTCTCTCTTTGTCGGTCTGTCTATCTCTCTCATCCTCTCTCTCACCCGCTAATGGAAGCAGGGGGAATCAGCTAATTAAGGATGTAAATGGAACTGAGGAGTGACAAAGAGCCTGCTTGTAATTCGCATCTAAATTGTCTCTTACCTCAGCAGAAAATTTATCACAGGAGACAATGTCAACTTTTACATGGGGAGAGCCATTTGCATTTTTCGAATTCATTACAAGGGTGGCGCTGGAATCATAAGCCGTGATAGAGACCCCTACCCTCCCTCCATTCTGCTGCACCCACCCTGCCCATCGCTAGTGGGTAGAGGATAATCTGATGGGTTCCTCTTCAGTGGTCACTCAGCAGTAGAGGAGATCCAGGGCGGACAGAGGGAGAGGAGAGGAGAGGAGAGGAGGTTGGAGTAACAAGAAGAGAGGTGAGGAGAGTTTGGTAGATGTGGAGCATAAACTGGTCCACCCACTTGTTTATGTGTGTGTGTGTGTGTGTGTGTGTGTTTGTGAGTGTGCATGCGTGCAAAGCCACACCACTCTCCCGAGCGACAGAAACCTTGTTGTGATTTATGCAGCCTGAGATATGAGTGCTGGTTACGCAGTAGCAAGACATCGATCTGACAAAGCAAACCAAACAATAAAGAGGCGAGGAAGATGATGTGCCCAGTGGAGTGGAGAAATGGAGAGTGTACCTATAAGAGCTAATTATCTGAGCACATAATTCTTCAGGTTAAGACAGGGGGAGCTGAGAGCAAACCAAGCCACAGTTGTCTGAGAAAAGGTTTGGCTGTATAATGGGCTTAAGGTCCCAGACCCCCCGGTCAAGAAGACTAATTCAAAATAGATATATGTATCAGTGCCCCAATTAAAACGTGTAGGTCATGAATGAATCTGTGTGCATCAAACGATCCGATTAAAGAGCTAAGAAAAACACGTCGCATAAACTAAGGGTCAAGCCAAGCATTTTCTTGCAAATTTGTAGAATCAAATGAAAAACTGATGGAACATCACACTTTTCTATTGTAGTGTCTTTATCAGATGTTTCTCTGTTAAGTTATTGGCTGAAAAGATACTAAGGTATAGAAGCACCATGTGTCTGACTTTGGTGTTCTGACCTGATTGTTCAAAACTTGCTCTGCACATCCTGACATATTGCAACCAAAGGCCTACCAGACTGATTTTGCTGCTGTTTCAATTGAATATGTACCAAAGGTGAATGTGCAGCCATTTGCTCATAAAGCATTATCATAACGTCGTTATATTTCCATTCTCTGCATAAAAATGGCAGCTTTAAAGCAAATTTCTGTTGTTTTAACATAGTATTAAGCTTGTTATGACCGGATGTTGTCCATTATATTAGCAGTATATTCATTGTCAATTAAATTCAGTGAAAATCCTTTACGTAGAGGATTTTAGCTTGGTCATCTAATTCCAGTACCTTCAAATTAAGAAGTGAAAAGTGTTCAGTTGAGGAGATAATGAAGCCTTGCATGGAGATTATACTGTATATAATAGCAGCAGCTGGCCCTTATGGTTGTAGCAGTAATTCATTACAATCACTGAGAAAGTTCAAAATTCACAATGCAAATACGGTCTTCCAACCTCATGTCATTTCTCTATAAGCCGTAAAAAATAATAATGATAATATTTGCAATTATTATTTCCTATCTTGCAAACCCATTCTCTGCTTCTGTAAGCAGCGATCCTTTAATTAGATACAAGCACACATACACAAAGACTGGGGGTGGTGGGTGCTCACTGCCATTAATAACATTATATAAAAGCAAAGCCAGAGAGCCTCTGACACTTTTAGTAGTTTGGGAAACAAGATGTAATCTGTATTTGGTGCCAGGAGCAGACCGGGGCTGTGTGTGTATGAGAAGGAGGGAGTGTGGCCTGTAAGTCAAAGCAAACAGATCTCTGTGAGTATATCACTGATGAGGACATTATCTGTGAGTTATACTCGTACAGGCAACAGGAGGGAGATGTGTAGGAACCATAAGACAAAGAAACTGACAGATAAATTTGGCATCTGCTGTTGTCAAGGCTGGTCACCGATGTGTACATTATTAGTCTTTCAAATGAGAGCTGTGACTTAAAGGGAAGATTCACTCATAGCAATTGTTTGTTGTATTGTGTGGTCCTTTTGTTGCGCTTCTGTTCTGTCTATTTCACTTTGTTTTGAATGGCATTGAGTGAAATTGCAGCATTTTGTGTTGGGCATGCGAGGATTGAACAGAGGATGAGGTTCTGTTTAGCGGCACCCTTGGCACCCATCTAACCTTGGCATCCTGCTGGGCTTGCTCCAATGGCCCTGAACATGCTGAAGTTTGAATCTGGAAATGCCTTTTGTGTGGCACAGGCTGACAGAGGAGAGGTGGGAGGCTCCATTAATATATCTCCAACCGCATTGCATCAGTTAAGACTCCATACCTAAACTCACAGATCAGATCTCCAATATATCTGCAACACACGAATAGCATATGCTTCTAAATTAAGCGTAATATTAAATGTCCATAGCCAGGATTTATATATATTTACCAATTTGGAGAATGAGTTCCAGTATGCTCAGTTCATGCAAGGTCAGTGTGTGTCATTGTTTTCTTGTTTGTGTTTGTTTGTTTAATATAAACCATGAATTCTAATTCTGGCAGAGCAGAATGGCCACATTAACCAGGCATGTCAGTCTGGGACGGGGTCCAGCTGTAAAGCATGCTGTTATCCCGCGACGATCTGGCAACGGCCAAATACTTTTCTCATTTCCAAATGATCAGTAAAAAGGAGAGGGGAAGCAAAATCAAATATTTAATCGTACATCATTGTGCTGCTTTTTACTCGTGGTTTCTACCCCCTCAATAGACCTAATTATATTATGATTTGTAGATTGCCTTTCAAACGTTTTATCTCCCCTGATAAGACGGAGGAGGGTTATATGGTATCGTCTCTTCGGAATGTAAGAGACGTGATAATTTCCAAATCTTACTTCATCTTCTCCTCCCACCTGTCGTTTTTTTCATCATATAGCTGGTTAGCTTGTTGGATGGGTGTCTGGGATGTGGTGTCTGCAGGAGGAGATGTCTGCGTGCGGGCTGAGTTCAGGAAAAGTGCATCAGAGGTTGTGTGTGTGTGTGTGTGTGTGTGTGTGTGTGTGTATGTGTGTGTGTGTGTGTGTGTGTGTGTGTGTGTGTGTATGTGTGTGTGTGTGTGTGTGTGTGTGTGTGTGTGTGTGTGTGTGTGTGTGTGTGTGTGTGTGTGTGTGTGTGTGTGTGTGTCGCTGATGAACATATCTGGATATCTTTTTTTTCTTTTCAGCCTGGCAGTCACCCAACTTCATGCTGACCTAGGATGGTAAGGGCTGATACATTTGCAACACACACCAACAGAATAAAGACATATCCAAACTAGACTTCCATACTTACACACAAACACGTTCAGTTTGTGAAAATCTAAAGGAAGTGTTGAATGCTTGTCTTTGGTTTTGCGTTCCAGGAGTCCACAGCCAAATAATGATTCCTGCCATTTCAACATGCCACAGAAGTGCAGCGCCAATCTCTGATCCTCTTGCCATCACTGGCCTTTACTGTGTACATCTGTCTTTCTCTCACACTTTCATCAGAATCCCATTTCTCCATACAGCCCAAAAGTCCCTTCTGAAACTCTACCCCTCACTCTACCATTCTAGCCTGCCTATGATGGATGACGGCACCTCAGGTCCTCTAAGCGTGTCCATCAAGCCCTGCGATTAAAACACTTGGAATGGCCAACATTTTTCTCTCCCGCTCCCCCTCCCCTCCCCTTTCAAACCTCTTTTCCCCTATGCCACTCCTCCAATCTCAGGCCACCACCACTGCAGCCCTCTGCCCCATCACCTTTCTCACCCTCCCTCCCTCCAATACTCCTCTCACTCTTCAACTGCCCTCAGAACCCCACAATCCATCTTGTGTTAGAGAAAACATAATTTAGTCAGTACTTCCCAGATAATTTACTTTTTCTTTCCCTCTTTGTGCCTCTTTTCTTTTCCCCTCCTTTCTACAGGAATTCTCCATTTCCCTATAAAATGAAAATTCATCTGGAATTACATCTTATGTCATCATTATGTTTATTAAGCGTGGATGATGTATATGAGGAGCTGCGGCGTGCCGCTGAGTGCTTAATGATGCATAAGATTAAGCCGAGCCTCTCAGCTGTGCTGAGACTCCCCTCTGCTTCCCAGGCTGCAGACACACGCTGGGGGAACAGGCTCCAAACGGCCATCAGGTGAACAGGGGAAAAGGGAAAGCCTGTCCTTTTAGTGTGTCAGCAGAGACGGAGGAAAAGAGTTGGAGTTGGTGCACAAGAGTTGCTGATAGAGGAGGATCAGAGAGTTGGCACCAACTTCAGAGAAAGAAAAAGAAGTGGCATTTGTATCAGTTTGTTTGCTGTCAGTTTGCATTTCAAACATAGTAACTGCTTCTGCTGCTCCTTCTATGTCCCAATAACAAAATTACATATCTGCTTTTCTCTCCTCTGATACTGTCTCATACTTCTTATCTTAGCTCAGACCCACACACACACACACACACACACACACACACACACACACACACACACACACACACACACACACACACACACAACTAAAGGATTTGTTCTTGGCCTCCCTCTAGCCAAGCAGCAGAAGCACCAGCAGTCTATGACAAAAACATTATCCTTCTGCTGCTAAACAATCCAATAAACCTCTCCACAGGGAAGAACTTAACCTCTCCTCTCCTCTGATGCTGGCTTCCAGACCACGTGACGGCTGCCACAGTAAATTCAAATCATTAGTCTTCTCACTCCGCCATCACACAGAGAAGGAAAAAAATCTGCCTCTATTAGTAATGGAGACCTCGTCAGAGACCTTCCTTTGAGAGCCCTGCCTTCCCAATTCCCACAGGAAAAATCCCCAGCAAAAAACTAATTCTACTTTTAATAATCTGTCATCAGGACCAGAGGCAGTCATAAATTATGTGGGGAGCATGTGCAGGAGCGGGCCATGAGAGGGAACTCAGGGGGTGAAATCACAGCCTGAGTTTGACAAACTTTGCAGAAGATAAATAATAACTTACAAACAGGATTAGTTGTAAAGTCACGGTTGAGTGCACTGCCAAGCAGTTTCCCTAGCAGTCTATGCAGGATGAAGAATTTACAGACGCACCTGTCATTAGCGTGCACCCCCACACACACACACATACAAACACACACACACACACACACACACACACACACACGCACACCCCACCCTCCTGGCCTCCACACATCCTCAAATCCTCTCTTTCATTCTCTCTCCCTCCCTAAACATAATGATGACTCCCTCCACTGTCTTCATGCTCCTGACAGACTTTGCTTTTTCTCTCACAGCAAACACTATTTGTGTTTCATCATTTACCCAGTTGGTTCCCAGGGACAGGTGCAGAAGGAAGCACGATTCTGTGCAGTTCAAGGAGAATTAGTAAGGTGCTTAGTGGCTGTGTTAGCGTAGTGTGGCAGGGGAAATGGCCTATTCTGCCACCCATAAGTAAATAAATATGATTAACCAATCAGCCAATCGCACACACACATTTTTTTTAAAAAGCAAACAGAGCTGGGATGTACCCTTAGAAGATGACTAAACGCAATTGGTTGGGAAGATTGTTTTCTGGGCATCTGTGTGTGCTCACAGCATGTGTATATTTGTGAAAGTGTCTGTTAATTGTGGGGGCATTATGCTTTGTGTGTGTTTGTCTGTGTGATACAGTGTTGGCAAGTGGAGAAGCCAGTATGGGAAGACATAACTATGAGCCGTGGAGTTGTTTTCTCACTGTCTCCATGTCAATATTTGTCAACGATCGACATGGCTCCCTCCATCAAACTGCAGCTAAACGCCCATCTCCATCAGGTGATGAATCCCTAATACCTGACCATGAGGGGAGGAACACGCTAAAAAAAAAAAAAAAGACAGGCATGTTCCCACAAGTCTGTGTCAAATCTCTATTGATCTAATCATCAACAGATACATGCTCTCTTGGCTTACACAGTATGAGGTCACCGATGTACTGCAACAGTCAGTTTTCTAAAAGCTCCATAGACAACTGGGAGACATTTGTGTCTGTAATTCTCTAGCAATATTGCAGCCAACATTAAGAGTGGTGGTATTATACACATTAAACACAATACAAAAAAAAAAGAAAAACAGAACAGTGGCAACAATATGTTGATCTTACGGACTTATATTGACTTTGATTTAGTTTATACCTCTATTCCACAGACCTTCATTTGCACTAACAGACATGGTCTTTCAATACAACGAACAGGGACAATGTACTTTATTTTGAATCCTACATAAGCAGAAACTCTCTTTCACAATGACTGTGAGCTGATCTGCAACTGAAAAGATTCCCCATTTTACTCCTGTTCGAGTCAGGTTTGCTTACAACTACAGTGTACATCAATTTGAGGGAGATTATTGGGCCTATATACAATCTATCCATAACCCATATCTAAAGATTTACACCTTTAGAAAGAAAAAAGTGGGGCTGAGCACTTCAGACTGCTTGGGGGAAATCGGAAAGCAATAAGAGAGAGACTAGAGACAGGAAGTATTTGTTTGGTTATTTTGTGGGACTTGTGGACAATAATGAGATGTGGAGTAATGCCATTGATATCCTTTAAATAAAGCTGGTGTCAATCAGCTTTAACCGATTTCACACCTTTTGAAAACAACAAAGCTCTTTGTTATTACTTCCAGTAGAGCCCTAAATACTCCACTGCTTTTTCCTCATTGAGTACAACATAAAGAACACACCTCAAGCGTGTCCCATGAAAAACCCTGAGAAAATGCATACATGCAGTACTGGGATTTCAACCCTGCAAAGTAAAGCGCTCAATTTTGGTTCCATTCTTAAGCGATACCAAAGAAGCTCAATCATACTGGGACAGTAATATGAATCAAGGACAGCTCACTCACTCTCAATTGCAGTTTGGTCTAACTGGGACCCCGGGTAGAGCAGAAACTGGGTTCTCAATTCAAATGGGAGAGCGAGTAGGCCAGCCGGACTCTCCAGCATGTCTCAGGGCTGATAGATTACCTACTGCAGTAAGGACAAAGGGAATGAAGATGACTACTCTGCCAAAGCTGGCTACAGATGAGACATGCACGGCTGAATGACCATGGTGCACCTCACCCATTTGTCTATGTGTTCAAGTTTTGCACTACGTATGACAAAGTAGTCGGCAGAAAACACTATTGACATACAGTCCCACCTCTATCTCAAAACATATCTTGTTTCAACTTTTCTTTTTTAGCTTTTGGCCATGTTAGGGCATCCACTGGATTGGCCACTTAACATTCCATACATGCTGCTATTTATTATGCAAAATGCTCTATGATCTACTTTTTTCTGGAAAGGAAAACCATACAAGTGACAAGCCCTTAGATTTTAACTAATGATGAAAAATAATATTGCATATATGAACTTTCATAAAATACTTTTTGATGGATTTTGTTTGACTTTGGAAGCCTTATTCAGAGCATAAAAGCACATAATTCTGTGAGCCAGCTATTTTTTTTTTCTTTCTGCACAGTACATGATGTGCCATCCTCAGAGATTAACCTAGATGTTCTTGAGGCCGGGTTCACTTGTATCTGAGCCACAGTCGTATATTACCATGCAGCTGAGGTGGCAGTGGCAGTAACTCATTCTTTTCTATTCTATTCTGCCTCTGCATATTCCACAAAGCCCCCACTGCTCTGCACTTAGAAGGTCACCTCTTTCATCAGCTATTCTATTTGCATTCCAAATCGTACGTACATGAAAAATGTGCCACTGAGTTTTCGCAGCGGCCCTTCGAAAGCATATTAGATAGAATTTGCCATACGAACCTTATGCACGCTAACCTTTGCAGATGGCCCCACTATTGTGGAGAAATGGATTGCCTAATAAACCATATCATCCGACATATTTGCCGCTTGGATGACCAAATAGAGGCTGTGTTTTTTGAGCAAATTCCCTTTGTCAAATTTGTCAGTGTTCATGCTGCCGATTTAGGTTTGGGTCACAGAGAGGAGGAGGCAGTATCCTTAGTGTATCAGGTTAAAGTGCCTGGTAATTTGGACTGTTTCTGAAGATGAGACAATTTTTCCACAAGATTTATTTCATCAGAGGGAAATATTTCAGATGCTCTCCATTTGTTTGTTCAATGCCTCCTATTCCATTCTCACCTCACACATTGTGCAACCTGCAGCATGTGTAATATAGTTCAAGAATGATGGACGTTTGTTGGTAACTTCTTCCACTTGATTAATTGGGACAAATAAACTGTTCTTTTGGTACGTTAGCACCTTCATGTCAGCTGCTATATCTTCTGCCTTTCCTTTTCTCTGTGGTGCATATTATATACAGCTGTGCTTTATTTTACGCGTTTCTCCAGGTTTATCGGCTATTATGACATTTATCTTTATCATTCATCATTCCCAACATAATGTCACTTTATCTATAATTACCACTGGGCAAGACAGCAGTGAAGAAACAATGCTATTTCTAAACCTTGCAAGGTTTTCACCAGAAATCTAATTTCACAGCGGAGCCCTAATTCATCGCTCCCAGAAAAACCTCTTTCATCAAACTTTGCATATGAGCAGCCAAGTGATGCACAGGCTCTTAACGGCATGCTTTGCCTCCTTTGGTGAGTTGGCCAACCAATCCATCTTCCTGAGTGTGCTCAGAGCCGAGAAGTGGGCAACCGATGCTCTTGTCACCGGGCTCCTTTGGGAGATGGATTGGGGCTCCATCACCCACCTCCAGTCCGGTACCAGCCCAGTGGCACAATCTGGACCTCTGCGCAGAGAGCCACGTGGTGGGCCTTGTGGGGCTCTATGAGGGGGCTATGCGAAGCAGGATGGAGGATGCTGTGTCTCAGTGATTCATGTAGAATCCAGATCCTCTACTCCACAGGAGACAGAGCCGGACCTCCTGTTTGTGTTCCACAGAACAGAGTGAGGGTGTCCAAGTCATTGCCTGCATGTGCGGTTGCTAATGCAGGCATTTTGTCTTTGACAAAATGTCACACAACAATATGATCATCAGCAAAAGAAAAGAAAACTTACTGACATACATTAGCTTGTTTTGCAAGTTAAAAGACATTGATCTTAATAATGTGTAAGATCCATCTTAAGTTGTAATCTGCATTGATTAATAATACAAAATACAATACATGATAGCCCTGAGACCTCTTAATCTAATAGATCTGTTAAAATGCACATCCACCCTTAACATAGCTTGTCCTTCAGCTGGAGGAAGAGTTTGTTTCATCCCTTTGTGTCGTTCATTCATGACTGACTTTAAAACTGAAGTGAAAGCTTCTTTTATTAATCACAAAGAGCTCAAGTCAAGGCTTTGCACTCCGTTGCTTGCATCCAATTTACGGTGGCAATAATTCATGCTATGCTAAACATTTCTTGTAAAATGTCACTTTGTGTTTGTAATTAATTTCTAAATTAATAAGAACAAAATCTGAGTTATGGCATCAAACCCTTTACCTTGGGCTCTAAACAATGCATCAAGGTGCCACCTGGAATGATCGAGGCGATAATAAGAATGTGACTCTGGGAAGAGATGAACACCTCACAAAGTTGTCAGGTTGTTTCATAGTGGAGTAATGCAGCAGAGTGTGGGCAGATGATCTATCAAAAAGACACCTCACTAATTTAACACTCATCTAATTCTAAAAAAACTTTGAGAATTGCAACAAAATAATATGCCCTCATTCTCCTCTCCGGCATATTAGCCCTGTCACTCACCCTGTCTTAATCTCACCGCTGACCAGGGTGGCCTGGTCCATAGGACTGCCATACTTCCAAGTAGGGAGCTGTGTGTTAGGTTACCTTCTATAGGGGGTATCATGTGTCCCTCATCTAATGCAAGCTATGGGCCCTTGATCAAAAGGAAACTATAGTGGGGGACAAAATGAGAGAAAGAGACTGAGAGTGTTTCTGTGCCCTCGGAGCTCGGACATGAGGGCGAAGACACCTGTCACTTGGCAAACAAGTGCATACATCTCTGCTTATAAACCACCTTTATTCCCCTAACTTTGAGCTTCTAGAATAACATTACAGCTGCATTAGGTAGAATTATAGGGAAGTTGATTAAATCAGTTTCTATAATGTACTCTATTAAAGTTTTTCATTGAGGGTTGTTTTTTTCCCCATTTGGTACAAGTGGCCCATCTCCGCTCCTTCAGTGCCATTGATGGAAACATCCATAACCTCTCCTCTGATATTTCATTCCCATACGGGTGCCATGAACCTAAGATGTAATCGATATACAGACACATAGGCCTCCTGTGTTATTACAAGAGGGACAATGTCTGCTCAGCTTCCCGTGCCGTTACACAGTTCAGGCTTCCAATTAACCTGAGCGGATCCCCATGCCAATCACACAGAGCTTCTATCGACAAGCCACATGAAAAGAATAATGTTGTTAGGATGATGTAGCTCACGGTAGGAGGGCTGCCACCCCCCTCAACCAATGCTGACAGCAATGAGTGTTGTAGTCATTTATCACCTCCTCTCTGGTCACCGAGGGGCCAAACAGGGCTGCACGCCTCTGACACCATCGCTTTGCTTCATCGGAATACAATGTGAATAAATCTGATTACAATAATAAAACAAAGTAATGCATCTGAATTCTGTTGTGTGAGAATCCTGGCTCCTGTCTTTTCAGCATCCACAGCCATTGTGGAATTCTTTCAGACATTCATTAATTACTAATTGCTGTCAGATTAAGCCAACTAGTAACTCAGACAATCTCATGTAGTTTGTAGGCCCATTATAAGTGTGTAGCCCATCTTTGTTTTGAGTTTGTATGTTCGGTAATTGCAGGTACATATAGTAGATCATGTCTGAGGATAGAGTTATTGTTAATTTTTTTTTCCTATCTAACTATATAAAGCGCCCTTGGATCTTGTGAAAGGCACTATATAAATCCAGCTATTATTATTATTTTTATTATTATTATTATTATTATTATAGCTTGATGAATCCTCTCAGAGAGAAAACAAGAAAAAGATTTATAGGATTTTTTTCAAATATCTTTAACATCACCCGTTTCCAAAAATTACTCCTTTTATTTTTTCTTCGACAGACACATTTTCTCAGATTGTTCTCAATTTCTCACATTTGTCATACAGCTGCAAGGACAATTCAGTGGTGAGGTTGTGTTTTCATGGTGTGTTAGCTGAATGAAGTGTGAAAATACCTCACAGGTATGATAACAACATAATCCAGAAGTTGTGAACATACCTGTTTATTTGTCAGCAGTGACACTTTTTTATAAATCCTGTCTGAAACAGATGTGCAGGAACTGTTGGACTGGGACGGGAGATCAATCCATTTATTTTTCCCCATGTCTGCTGAGGGACAACATACAAATTGAGACTGTATCTAAGTTGCAATAGCAGCCAAGTGTGGCCTACTAGGATTTCAGGAGTGATTGAGAGTCTGTTTAGATGCTCAGGGCCAAACTCTAAAAGCATTGTTACATTGACAAGGCCGATGCAGAGAAAGACTGCCTCTCTACATCTGCTTCCCCCTTTCTTGGGCATTGCTGCCACTGACGACTTCGATATTGATTATTTTGAAACAAAAATCAGCTCAAGGAGCACAATCATTAAGACAAATGCAGTCCCACTCAATGCTGAACACACAAAGACCTTCACGTCTATGAAACTTCGCTCTGCCATGCACTTTAGGTCTGTTGCAGATCCTGTACAGAAAAACTGCTTGTAAAATCCTGAATAGATAATATCCAATACTGTCATGATATTTTTAAATTAAATTATACAATAAAAGATGCACAAGGGACTGAATCAATAGGGACATAAGTAAAATTACCAGTAATGCAATATAAAAATATTATAGTGAAACTCCTGGATTCACAGTGTCAAGATGCCAAGTACCTAAGTATTATTAGCAAAGTTTACTTTAAGTATGTAAAATAAAAGTAGATTACTAATAATTACTGCACTATTATTTATGTATAAGTAGCATTTTATTATTGCAGTTGTTTGAGGTAGAGCTAGCAACTATTTTATGTTGGGTAGTTTTATGTATAGCTTTAACATTTCCTTTGAATGAATTCCAAAATTACAGCCTGTAAGTAACTAAACCTGTGTTAAATGTAGTGGAGTAGGAACATGTAGTAGCATAAAGTAAAGTTACTCAGATTTAAGAACCACAATACTTGAGTAAAAGCACTTACAGTAGTTACATAAAGATATCTCATGTCACAAATAGACAGTAATAAATCTAATTTGCTTATCTGCTGATAAATAATTTAAGAGCCATTGTGTTGCTTTTGTCTTGCACCAATTTTCCTTCTCTAAAACTAATCTGGGGGCAAATCATTCTCATCTGCCTCCATTTAAAAGGAGAACAACCTGAAGTGGACAGAGTTAAATTACAGTATAAGCTCAGTATATCATCACATTATGAAGAACACAAGAATATATCACACTTTCGGAACACATGACAAAATATACCATATAGGATGTATATGATGTACATGATTATGAACAGTGAAACTTTCCTGTGATTAATTTTTTCTTTTTTGGCACAGCCAGAGCTCTGACGTGAGGATGTCATTGCAGATTTAATGTGGCCCCATACCTTTAAAACTTTCCATTTGTTATGTTTGGTCATCCCATTAGCTGCCATTTATTATCATTAGTGTGATAGAAGCTTCTTTCGTGCAGAAGGAGGGGGAAAAACAGCATTTTCACATTAGACAGAGCTCCACTGGTGCGTCAGATTAATGTTCATTTCACAAAAACAGAAAAGGTAGGTGGAACATCAACAGCAGGAGCATCACCAACTATTACATTATGCCGCCTGTTTATTTGCCTATTTCCTTGATGGCTTGCTAATTCCTATAATTTTTCTCATGATGTTTAGAAATACAGCTCCTCTTTGGTGCACTTTAAAAATAACTGATCCTTTGGTGATGTGGCAATACTGCACTGTAAACCACCAACTATCAACAACCATGTTGCATAAGATACATTATTTGTTTTTTATGGATTCCACTCATTTTATCAGGAATAATGCAGCTTTTAATATTTGCTTAATTACAATGGCAGAGACAGAAACAACGTGGAAAGAAAAATCATACATATGGATTGTTATAACAAGTTTTGAAAAATATTTTGTAACCATGAATGAAATGTAAATGTGTTGGAGAGGGCAGGTCTGGATGTGTCCGCCTTCGGTTCATGTCCGTGTCCTGCCCAGTGTAAGTGATAAGTAAGGCCCCCACAGAGCAGGATAGGTGTGTCACTGACTCGCACTGCCTTACACCATGATTAATGTTTTTACTAATTTACTTGTGGCAGTAATAAAAGTCTCTTGCGACTAACTTTGCATAAAAATGCAAATAAATGGAGACAAACTGCGGAAAAAAAAACGCAATGGGCAGGGCTAAGTCTCAAAGCCTTGGGAAGTGGGTGTGCATATTTATTTATTTCAGGGAGAACAACATAAATTTGTAGATTAGCCAATGTGTGCTAGAATAATTAAAGCCTTCCTGAGAATATCTGGCGGTTTAAGAGGAAGGCCAACAGGAACCAACCGGAAGTTTTCCTATTTTAACAACAACCTCTGTGTTATAGCACTTTATTTTTTACACCCAACAAATAAAGTATGTACAGGAACCAAACAAATCATTATTTGATAGTTTATAACACTGAAGGTAGTTGTACAACTTAAGCAGATATAAAGGCATTAATTAATTCGTGAAGATCTAAATCTAATAATATAAAGCATCTGTTGCAGATAATGAATGATTGAATGATGTAAGTTGACAAAAATGTAATAATTGTATGGAAACGTCAAATATGACGATATTATTTGAATATATTATTTAGGATATATTAATCAATTACAGATTCATTTTTACTATAATCCACTGAAGGCCATGATACACACCTGAAGAAGCCCCATGAAATTGAGTAAGTATAGAGTCACACTTTTATAAAAGTCAATAAATGCTTTATAATACACTATGTTTACAATAAGTAATAACTACAATAACTATATTTAACTGCATTAACTATATTTCATGAATACATTTGCATCTCTGTTACACTGTGTTGTCAATATTCATCAACTGTATAGAGACTATTATACAGATGCTACACAGGACTATGATTATTGATTAATAAACACTATCATTGCCAATGATGAACTACAGACGGAAATGTCCCTTTACCCGCTTTGTGTATATTTATTTTGATTGCTAAATTGGCTGTTGCAGCCATGTGTTACCCAGAGTTCCTAAAAAAAAGGGCTTGAAAGTTATAAAACTGTAGCACACTGCACACTTTTTGTGCCACTATTTTAGATTTACATGAAAAAGTTATTCGCAGGAGTGGCTCGATACAGCCACAGGCCACAGCTTCACAACACATTTAATAATAAATATTTCAAAAGTTTACTTGACTGACTGCCTCGTGGTTTCTGAGGCATCAGTTCAATCTGTTCATAAGTTTTTTTTTCCCCTCTTTTATCATCATAAATAATGTTGATTAATTAGCAAGTCAAAATCAGTGAGGATAATCCATGTAGAATATATCACTGTCAGGAGAACTGTTGAATATTGCATTTACACCAGGAGCATTTTAATTGCAGAAGTCTTAACATATTCATTGGGACTCAGGAGGAAGTAAAGTCATTTACAACAAAGTCATTTCATTTTTTAAGATGAACCTTTATTTATGTCTTGTTTATCCACCATGCATCCTTTCCAAATACACAGCTGGAAAAAGTCAGCAAACATACTTTTTGCTCCTGTTTGAGTGATAATTTTGTTAGTTAAATTAGTATGTGACCCACTAATAAAGACCTATGTCAGTATATTCAGTATAATGAACAAGCTTGAGAGTCTAGTTTTTATCCTTGAGCAGAATTGATCTATTTTATCATATCAGTCAAATGTTTTATAGTGACTGATCTCCTGACTAATGTTTTCTAATGTTACTGTTTGTCAATTGTCATAATTTAGTCACACAGTCATCGGTGGTTAATGATTTTATTCACTGAAGCCACATTTACGATACAGCCCCACCATCCTGGTAGTTCTAAGTTGCATTTAGCTTTACTAGTAATAACCATGAGTAATTTGAATGAGATGTTGTTTACAGAGGGCTGTCCACCAGAAGTATGGCCTGAAATGTTTCAGTCACGATGTTTAAAGGCTAAAACAGGGGCATTGTTTTGTAATAGGTCTGAGTTTAGAAATCTCCCCAGGCCTCAAAAAGCATGTCTTACTGCTGTAAGAAGTCAGGACACACTCATATCATCCTTTATGAAGCTAACAACCAGCCCTCTAAAACACAAGCCCATCAGAGCCAATCCCATCAGAACGATGTGGGGCAGAGATGAAATTGGGCTCTTTAACTCCCTGTACCGTAACAAGCTAATGCAGGACAATGACTCACTCATTGCCTGCTATTATAGAATGCACTGGAGGCCTAACATGAGCGCTGTGACAGAAATGATTGTGTGATACATGAAAATGCAAACTGGGCCTCTTATAAGAGTGTGACTTCAAGTTTTACAATCAGGTGTGGTGTTCAGGAACATCCTTTGAAGCTGAAAAAGGAAGATTGATGTCTTACATCTGCTGCTATTAACATATTAATAGTGCTGTCAAATATTTTACAAATAACATTTTATTTAATCTATACTGATACACCAGCCCAGGTAATTCATTAAGATCCTCTAAAACTCCTTCATTCTTTCCTTTACACACTATTTTTCTACCATCTGCTCCACTTACAGCTCCCCTGGGTTTGGTCATGATCGCTTGAAGAAATCACTGCTGATGAGAGTCCTGGATGCACACAAGTCGAGTTCAGTCATTTAGAGAACATCATATTCTGTGCGGAAAAAACAACAACATTATTTAGAAAAACGACTTCAGCGTGAAACAATAATTAAGCTTTAAAATCAGTAAAATCAGAAACACAAATAAACATCATCAGAAGTCATTTCAGTGGAAGTTTTTAGACTCATGGATATTGAGAGGCTGCATGACCTTTGTTTAAACCTCGAATCAAAATGGGCTTATTCAGCTATTCACTATTTGAATTTTGAAAAAAAGGCATTTAGGTATGCCTCTCCTGCTGCTTGAAATAAGCTGCAAAATTACCTGAATCTCAGGAAGCTGGTGTTGCTGCATGCATTTAAAGGTACAGTAACTAAAATGACTTGGATGCATGCTGTAAAAAAGAGCCATTGCCCGATCCCTGATGTTGATGACTTATGACCACTACTGATGAAAATTTTTGATATTTTTGTATATTTTGTTAATAGCATGTCCGTATGTTGTAGCCCTGTTTTGTTTGTTCTGTCTGTCTTGGCCAGAATGCTTTTGTAAAAGAGATTTTAAATGAGACTCAATGAGACTTTTCCTGGTAAACAAAAGATAAAATAATAATAATATCACATCTAATAGCCTAGGACAACGGTGAAAATAAATGCTATGCTGAAACAAAGCGAATTGCTGGAATTATGTAGTCCTTCAAACTCAACTTTGGCCAGCATCTGTAGCCAGATATTTCAGAGATTTGTAATCCTATGGTAGCATAATTAATATGGGAATTACAAAGGGAAAAAGGTCAATATTAACGAATATCATTTTTATCCCTTAAGACCTTATTTAACTCATGAGCTGCAATGGGAGAAACTATAGACTGTATAAAAGACATGGATGTAACTCCAGGTCTGAAAAGTAAAGCCAATGTTAAAGCATCTTGAACCTGATTCTTTTCTAATATCCAATAGGGAGGACCCTGACTGTGAAAGGAAATCTGATTGTGTGCAAGTTTATGAGAAAATTACCTTACTTCACACTTGATTTATTATCTCAATAAACATTTCTCTAATGAGTTTATGGTCTCAATTGCTAGTTTGAAGCAAATTAAAGTCCCATTTGGAGTAAACTAAACAATAAAGCAGGGTATGCTTTAGGGCATGGCTACCTTTTGATTGACAAGTCTCTACCACAGCAACCTATCAATCACCAGTCTTAATGTTAAATCACAGAGAGTACAACACTTACCAAATCAAACGCCAAAGACACTCAGGTCCAAAGAGAACTGTTAAGGTTTTGTTCTATGGTGAGAGGCGGAAACCAGCCAACACTCCTGATGTTGCAGTCCATATTCACAGATACATTTCAGAGAGTGTAAGATATCACAGCACTGTGCGTGTTGATTGAAAGAAAATGACTTTAAAGGGCAGCGTTTAAGTTAAATCCAACTTATTTAATCAAAAATACAGTTCATTCAACTCTAAAAAGACTAACTAACTAATTAGCACGACCAATTATATGAGCTAAAATTTGTATAGTTAATAAGAGAAGCTGCAAAGTCGGGGGGTTAGACATTTAATCTCTCCGTAATCATGATGGGCGTTGATGTGAAATGAACTTTAGCCATTCTCCTTGACCAGTTTGCAGTGGTCAGCGGTCCACATCCAGGAGACTAGATTGGATTTATTGCTACTGGGCCAAAGGTAACAAATACATGCAATATAAAGGCGGAGATGGATGCCATTATCTCATGATGGACTTTGAGCCCATCATGAGGAGCAATCACATGGAATAGATTGATTCTGCAAGCAATACTCTTATATTAGGCTTATATATCTTAACTGGACAATTCCCTAGGCAAACAGGAAGTGGTTGAACAAAACTGCTCAGCAGACAAGTGGAGACAACTTTCATCAGAAACACTACATATTTCTTCTCCTGTCCTTTCATGAATTTCCTTTACCTCTCTCTTTATTCAACATGAGATGTGATAATCAAAGAATCAGCCAGGTCAAACTCAGACTATTGTGATCACTAAAAAAAAAACATTATCACCCATAGGGTTCACTTGGCTGAGGTGGAAATATCTTCATCTCATCAGCAGGGTCGACCGCAGGTTCCTGGGAGTCCTTGTAGGGATGAGATGAGGTTATGAGGGGTCATGTAGAACAGCTCAGCGTGACAGCAAATCAGAGGCCAGCCCTCCGGATGGAGTATCATGAAACAGAAGGCAACAAGGAGATGAAACATAAACACAAACCTCTGTGGGCAAGCTCCATCACCTCAGAGCTATATATGGTACTGGTGACGTAAGGCCTCACTGCATAAAGAGAAAGAATTTACCAAAACTGTTAGAAGACTAATATAATGTTTATTTGTCCAAGTTTGGCTACACAGGCTTCTTCTTTCTCAGGAAAATAAAGAAGGCCTACATATATATTTTAAAGTGTTTGGTAATAGATTTTTAATGTTCATTTGTCTATGCCCCGAAGGTTTGACTCTTTGACATTTGAAATAATTGTTGTTCGAAGCATCATCACCAGGGGAGGGTTGTGAATAGTGTAGGGCCGATTTGAGTAAATGACTGTGTCAGCCTGTTTATTTCTATCATGATTGCCTCGGGTGCTGCCGCAGGACAGCTATTAGAGGGTCTGGTCATAAAGAAATTGAAGGAAAAGCCCAGAAATCACCCAAAAGTTAGCACTTAATGTGACAACTTATCACACAAGAACTCCCCACAGAGAATGTGGAAATGAGAGAAAAAGAGAGGGGGGGGAGGAAGGAGGGGAGAAAGACATCATAGCCCACAGACAGAATTACCAGATAATATAATAGTATGATGAAGAAGCAGAATTGTTATGATCACGATTATCGGAAGTGGCTGCAGTGTCAAAGATCACATGTCTATTCAGAGTCCAAAGCTTTGTCCCGTATGTTTTAGCATATTGCACAAAGCTGTCCAATTCATGTCAGCCTGAGGGGAGGCACGGGGGAGAGGACGTCCAGCCCAATATTTAATTAGATGACTCTAATACCTCTCGCCTGTGGCAAGGCCTTAAATGCAAGTGTTAATCTTCAAGAGCTGCTAAATAAACACTGCAGGTCCCACGGGGACTGAGAGGACACATCATTTGCAAGATGTGAACACAACAGGAAGAAAGCGAGAGAGTCAGGGACAGCAGACCAAGAGAGAGAGGAAAGGATGTGCTTGTTAAAGACAATCTGTCTCATGGTTTTTGTCATCGTATTTATCATTAAAAGCTGTGATTTTAAAAAACACTTTCCCCTGATCAAATGCAAAATGCAGCTAGAAAATGCATTTTATAATCTTCACTGCGTGCATTTATCCACATAGCTATAGGGAATGATTGAGGAAAATAAAAATGTGTCTTAAACGGACAAAATGGAGTATTTTAGAATTCAAAATATTATTAAATGTGTGTAAGAGTACGCTCACTTGACTCACTTGACTAATTCTGATATTAAGGTACATTTTGAGACAATTTCTTTTTAAAAAGTCCAACGAAAAGGCACAGAAGGATCAGAAAAGTGTCCTCCTTGCATCCCAGGTCTCCACGACAACACGGGCCTGAATGAAGAATCCTTGTAATCTCTTCTGGCAGGGTCGGACCCTGTGGCTCAGGCCGGCTGTGGAGTGGACAGTCCTATTGTTGCCTGAATCCTCAAAGGAGAGGAGGAAGATAGGAGGGCAGGGAGGAGGCAGACTGAAAGGACTGTGAGGAAAAGTGCTCTGGAAGCTGTTAAATGTAGAGCTGGGATGGACGGATTAATGTTGTGGGGTTGACGGTACGGAGCAAGTAGCATCTTGCTTCAATAAAACTCGTCTTTTCACACATATCCCAAGAAAACGATTGTTACTCTGGTGGCTGCTGATTCTAGTAATATTTAAGAAATGTGTTGTTTGTTCATTTCAAATGACAAGAGGAGGAGGAGGAGGATTTTTTTTTTGTCAAATAAAACTACTTTCTTCCTGTTAGCTGTAGACATTAATAAGATGCTACTATGAAGAGGAGGTGACTGCCCTTTCTGTCATTTCCCTGTACATGATGAGATGGAGAGGAAGAGTTTCAGTGCAGAGATAGAAGGCTGAGGGGGAGGGCTCAAGGTTTTTGGAGATTATGCTAAATCGGGGCGAGTTAAAAGAGGGGGTGGAGCAGAAGGCCAGACAAAGACCGAAGAGGATGCTGCCACTGGCATTTAAATGGGCAAGAGAGAGAGAAAACAAGAGAGGGAGAAAGCATAGAGTTTCTCCGGCATGGCAGACACTTTTTTCTGTCTCCTCAAACAGATGCTGAGGCAGATGGTGGTGAATTAACAGAAGATGGGAGAAGAAGAAATGAGAAATCCTTAAACGGGCCCATGGAGGGCAGGCATTAAAACATTCTGTATGTTTGTGTGTGTGTGTGTGTTTTCACACAACTGTGTGTGTCTGAATATGCGTGTGTGAGTGTACAGGTCCAGGACAGAGGCTGTTAAACAGTATCTCAGCTGGGAGGACTAAAGAGGATGGGTGGAGGATTCCCAGTCAGAAATAGAGCTCGCGATAATAATCACAGGCGTGAAATTACAATGCTGATATTTGTTGCACCCCAGGGTGTGGTGTGGTTGGGCTACTGGAGCTTGGAGGGCCCACACATCACCAGAAGCCTGCACTGGCTGACGGTCATCAATGATTAGAGGAGCGGACCCTCGCCCACTCCTCTGCCCACTGTAGATCCAAATCATTCTGCAGAGTCACAGTGTTAAAGGGCTGTTAGTGAGAAAACACATGAAAACCACACATTTCATTTACAGTAGTTTTGGTTTTACCAACCCTACATTTATGTTAGATGTAGACTTACTGAGTTAATCACGTTTGTAAAATAAAACATGTAAATTAAGATGTATATATGCTTCACTTAGTTGTGGAATAGTTATGGACACACAGCAACTCTAAGTTTATTTTATTTGTTTGTAAATCTGATCTGAATAAAGTTCAATGTTCCTTTTAAGATAAGATAATCAACACTTATTAAATTAGTTACTGTTTATAGATGGATGTTACTTAATAATGCTTTATAATTCCCCATCAAACAATGTTAATTTGTAATGTATTTGTTTCAGGGTATAAACTGATCTGGAACATGAAGCAACAACCATGGATGCGACGCACACCAGACTCAGTTTGATTCCATGACAAAAGTTATACTATTTCTACCGCAATAACAACATAACTAAGAATTGGAAAGCAGAGAACACAGTTTTGAGTGTGTTTTGTGATTTATTTGCAAGATGAAATACACAATATTCAAAATAAATGTTTCCATTTGTTGTATTGTACCGGAATCAGCATTAATGTGTCACATGATTCATCCTGATACATTTAGGAGCATTAAAGCTTGAACAAACGCACTATACATTGTAAAAAAAAAAACAAGGCAAATATTTTTGCAGCCATTATTTCAAGGTCTGTATGGTACACGACAAAAACCCCATTATAACAGGAACAATTTACCAACTTGACATTTGGAGAAGAAGCCATTCAGTCTTTTGAGGTTTTACATGTACAAACAACTGAAAAATTAAATTGGTTGTAACCCAATCGTCAAACTGAGCAAATCAAGTTTCCTTATATTGTAATTTCAAATATATTGCAGGTTACCGTGCAGACATTTGCAACACGGTGTATTTTTCATCTGTGACAACCTCTTCCAAACTTTTGAGTAACAAGCATCACTTTCTGCCTTTTCTTTTTAGTTTCAAACTGGAATCAGGAGCAGAAAAGTGTGTGGACATACGTCAGCATGAATATTCTCTTGGCCATGAGCGAAGCTCTGACAAGATATGACACCACATTTTCCTCCATCTACTCAGTGAAGGCGGAGAAAGCTCATTTTCATGTCCATCATCTCCTGCTCTTGCCACCGCCTCTGTGAAGGCCCCCTCTGCCTCCCAAATATCTAGGGTGAAAGTGAAAAGTAGATGTGTTGTCAGGGCAAAACTGATAATGGCAGTGGGACACAGACTGATCCCAATTGCCCTGCTTTCAGCCCCTGCCACCCCCGTGCTTGGCGGCACTAAAAGGTCCATTGACAGATGGGATGGGGCACTGTGGGACAGAGTGCTGAGCTGGCATGAAAGGCCCACCAAATAGGCCTTTTTTGGCGTCAGAAGCCTGCACAAATAGTTTGGATTGTTATTGTCTGCATTTAGCCTTGCGTTATGGGCACAGGGTCATTGAACCCAAAAATTCAAAAAAACTTCAAAGCTGAGATTTTTCAAATCAAATAAAAGAAAAGTCACCTCTTCTACTATTCAAATTGTAATATTTAAATTTTAAAAAAAGATCATCATATTGTTAAAAGCTGAAATTAAGTTGATAAGTGATATTAAAGTGATCAAAAGTTTGATTACTGATGAATTCATGTTGACAAGTGACTCCGTATATCTCTTTTTATTTTATTTGCGTTCTGTTTACCTTCTTATCAGCTTTAGGATATTTTCAAAACTGCATTCCAAACTTTGAGTCTGGGGCCAAATCCAGTTGAGCACAGTCGGTAATCTCTACACTGCTCTGTTTATGTTCTGCTATTTGTACGGTAGCCGAGTGTCAACAATGCTCAGTGGTTATCACCTCACAGGCCCATTTCATTCAGATAATCTTCACCTCTCAGCAAAGGGAGCTATATCTCAGGGGATCCATCACCAGAAGGGGCAGAAAGTGAAGGTCATTATAATGTCATCACAAGTCATCCTGCCCACCCTAAACTCCCAGAGATTAAATATTGTTCTCTGGAGGGTTGATATGGGACATGAAAGGAAGGAAGGGCGGACAGTTACAGAGAAAGAAAGAGACATGTTGACAGACAGGAAGCGGAGAAGAGGAACATTCTTGGAAATAAGAACATAATACAAAAACATATTTATGCAGAAATATGTTGCACTGGAACAGGTAATGTATAAGCTGCCTGTTCGATTTATACCAGAGAGAATAGGCTGGTAAAGATGCACTTTATCTTCAGACATGAAAACAGCCCTTCTGCGCTGGCACAATCCCAGCAGGGGCTGGTGGGAAATTGCTACTTTAACATTTCTGTATCATTTTCCCAAAAGGAATATAGATAACAAATGAAATATTCAGCCCTATTGTCTGATTTATTCCTTTTATTATCCACAAATATCAGCCCAGCAGTCAAAGGATGCCTCCCTCATTCAGGGGGCTCTTCCCACTTGGGGCCTGACAGCCTATCAAGTCTCTTCGCATAAACGGCCCAGTATCATGTGAGCGCTCCAATATGTTATACTTTAAGGTTTTCACCGTGCACAGTCACTAAACAGAAATCGAAAATTTGAAGTAAAAAAAAATTCCCGGAGGTGTCATTGCAGGCCCCTCTGCACAAACTACCCACATGACGTGAAATAAGACGTCCAATGAAATAGATTAAATCCACATAAGAGCAACAGACATTTAAATAATAAGATGTAGTTCCTTATCCCTAACACGTTCCTTTTAGTGGTTTCTGTGTGATCCCGCTCCGATAAAAGCCCCTGTGTTGTTGTGATGGCTGTTTGCAAAGCAGGAGAGACAGATGCCCTGTTACGGCGGCGTCGTAACACAATGAGCCTCTTCAGATATTAGTAATTGGCCATTAATGAACTCCCTATGATAGCCCACTGAGGAATACACACGAGGGCCCTGGGGACCACAGGGCGGTGGGGGAAAGGGCCTCAATGCATTAACATACTCCCAAGGCTACAAGAGGTTTTTTAAATGGCCAATCAATAAAGAGCATTAGTTCATCGTGCCCTCTGAGGGACCCTGGAGGTGTCTGTTGAGAGGCAGCACAAAAAAAGGGAAAAATGTGCTGTCAAGAGCCCTATTCTTTGTGAATGATGAATGTGAGAAACAAAACATGAGCTGAGTGTCTTCTTTATTTTGTATCATCTTATTTATCCCAGAACATATTCACAGCAGTGCTGTGTTTTAAATAATATTGATATACCAAAACTCCCATTTCACCTGTGTCACACTTCCTTAAAAGCCTGTGGTACTTTTTCTTTTGGTCGATCTTTTAAGCACAACATACACAACACAACATCAACATTTTAACCACTACTGTAAAACCAGGACAAGGGCATCACAAATATCATGTGACATTTACTGTACATATTCCATTAGATAGCTATGAATAAAGCTAGACCTGCTCTGCACCACGCAGTTTTATTCTTAATTTTCTCATTTGTGTTATATGGCACAATGAAATGGATATCATTACATAGAATAGCACTATCATACAAATACCATGCTGTGTCCTTGAAGGCGGCATAATAAATGTTTCATCACTGGCAACCAAATGGCAAGACAAATTTATGGCCACTGATCTCTCTCATCATCAGAGCAAAGTACTCAGTAAAATTTCATTGTAACTTCCAGGGAAATAAATAAATTTGCCCCCTGACCTTGAGGAAAAAAATCCCCCCCCCACCCATCCAGCTGAGATGATGGACCCCTCTGCCTCCATCACTTCCCCCGTCTTTCTCTCTCAATCACCTCCATACATCTTACCTTCTTTGTCACTGTGTCCACACATAGATAGTAGGCTAAAGATAAGTGTCCCACCTTCACTCGCTTTATACCTCTGAGATCCGTGCAGCATATCTCTCTGTCTCCTCCGTCTCTGTTGAGACCTCAGTCCCCCCTTGAGGAGCAACAGAGAGGGGAGTGAGGATACAGAAAATAGCCGATCTGAAAAGAGGGAAAGGGGCAAGAAAGAAGTGTGAGGGGTGGATGCATGAAATGACAGGAGAGGAATATGCAGAAAGTCTCATTTTAAATCAAGATAAAAGACTGATATAAAAAATAATAGAGGGAACAAACCCCTGGACGTTGACTCTCTCTAATGGAAACACATGGCTGAGGGCTGAGGTGTTGTCAGAAGTCTGCCTGCGCACACTGACATTCCTGCCTGATAATCTGGTCTGCCATAAAATTAGAATAGCAAATACCCCACTGACAGAGATGCATGTCCTCCCTCTCTTGTGCCACCATAAAAAACTCCTGCCGGTGTCTCAGAACGCCACAAACTTCAATTTAAATTTACAGCACTGCAAAAGGAGAAGTGATATGCATTCAAAAATTTTAATAACCTATTAAGTTATGACTTCAATTTCATTTTATGAATATTTTCCTTGGGGAGTGCTGCCATCACTGGAGAAAGACAGAAATTTAAAAAAGATAAATAGTGCCATTAATCTATAACATTTCTTTCCCATTATTCTTGGAAATGAGAAGTTATTTTTGCTCGGATCGTCATATAATTAGCTCCATACACTTGACTCACAAGC
Organism: Chaunax sp. Z400; assembly: GCA_037577475.1. Taxonomy (NCBI): domain Eukaryota; kingdom Metazoa; phylum Chordata; class Actinopteri; order Lophiiformes; family Chaunacidae; genus Chaunax; species Chaunax sp. Z400. Next base: position 13,144,292 of record CM075193.1, read on the forward strand.
CAGAAAATGACTGTTCAAAAAAAATGTGAAGTCTGTCATTTAGCTGAGAATAAAATCGCCATTCTTCTTAATATAATGTCTTTCTGACAAGCTATATTTGAAGTTGATTAGGTTTCAGTAGCTTTATTAATAACAACTGCTGGATCAGATGGAGGTGAGTCCTCTATACGCCTGACAGTGACACACTGTGAGACGGAGCTGCTGCAGAGGTCAGTAATTCTCCTCTTGTTCCGAAACATCACTGTAGGGCTTCTATAAATTCTCACAAGTCGTTTATAACCTAACATTGTATTTTACTGCATAAACTGGTTTTGAGCCACAAAACTATTAAACAAGTCATCGCAACTCCACTTTGTGGAGGGTGAATGTGGGAGTGCAGCAGGGTATAATAGCTTTAATCTGTCTGTTGTTTGTCTCATGGGCATTAAACACCATCTTGATATGAGTGAAACTACAGTGCACACAGGAGGGGGTCCTCATAATATTTAATAGGTCATCAAAGGGAATGGGGGGTAGACTGCTGACATTTGCCTGGATAGTTAGAAGAAACCCCAGGAGTTGTCATATGACTCATTACCAGAGCACAGTCGACTTGACAGTCAGTTGCATCATCTTTCAAAGAGACTATCTGGCAGAAAAATCATCATCCAACAAATAGAACTGTTCAAGTCACAATAGGCTCATTAACTAGCATGAGATTTTGATTCTTGTTTCCACCCTGAAAATAGAGACTAATCAGTTAATAAAACTCTATTATCACCACCGTGAATGAGATAGTGGCTGTCATTATGAAAAACACTGAGTACAGCGGCGCTTCCCACAGATAGATATAGATGGATATATTATGGCTCTTTCACTTCCTGTAAGACTCCCCGAAGCATCTAGCCACCTGCCTCACCACCTCATCGCCACTACCTCTGGTCAAATCTTAAAAACTGCAGCCCTACAACCTAAAGGAGGTGATGCACCGTCATTTGGAGCAGCAGGATTTTCCATTTTAAAAAAAAGAAAGAAAAGAAATGTGGGGACTGGGCCAGCTGCTGAGCTCTTGAGGCCTCATTGTTAGCAGGTATAAGAGAAGGTGAGAGTAAAAGTGAACTTCAATGTGGAATGCTTCATTAGACCTCAAATATATTTACATAGATATTAGAAATAGATATTTGCCATTGATAAAGAAAATGAACATTGATGTAAAATTACAGGAAACCATAAAATCACATTTTATTTCGTGATTTCATTTCAAGTTATGGATGAGGTTCAACACTTTATTTATGCACACAGATCAATACATTCTCATTGCCACAAATAATGTCCCCATTGAATAAAATAGTGGTGATTAATTTTGTAATATTATAACAAATTTTGGCTTTTGTCAAATCGTTACAAAATTTCCATCATATCCATGTTTAATTATTTTCATTGTTTTTTGTTTTTTTTATGACTGTAAATCTATATTCCAAATTTAAATTTTAAGTTTAATTTATGTGTTTGAATGTGGAGGGGAAAATGTTATTATCCAACTCTCAACAACTTCTAATTGTTAATCTCATTCTTAATGCATATGGTTGAAACTAGAGAGCAAAACTACACAGATAATAATGACACTAAACCACCACAAAACCAACAAGTGTCTAGAAGCATTTTTTTTATTATAGATCTAAAAATTGTGTTTAACAGTAAGGCTTTTTGCTCTCTTTAAAAAATGCAGTTGGCTCTCAGTAACAAGAAAACAATAATAAATGTTATGTCGCTTATTGTGTTATTACTCAAGAGAGGCAGCAAAGACATCATGAATTTCAACAATATTAAATAGATGAGAACAAATCTGACCTCAGCCCGCTCATTTTCAACATGCTGGCATTGCATTGTTTGTCATTATGTGTACATTGTCAAACAGTTGTTGTGATGTTCTTTGGTAATAGAAAATAATGGTCCTATAATATACCCATGTCTGGTGTTATAGGTATTAGTTTCTGCCTGTTTAAGGGCAGTTTTTCCTCGCAAGTGTTGCTAAGTTCTTGCTCCTATGGGAATGTGTGGCTTTTATAAATTGAAAATGGTGTAGATAATTTGTGAATTGGTGCTATATATATATTTAATTGAGTTTATTCTTGCTACTGTTACATAGATCGTACTGGAACAGCCTCTATGACATAGCTACATTGCAACATTGTGATATAGGCCTACTGTATAATGGGGATGTCTAAACGCCATAAATCTGCCATTAAACATCCCAAAAATGTGCTCCTGAATGTCTTTGCATTGTAACTCAAAACCTTTAGCTTTGTAAAAGAACCAAATTAATCGAGGACGTCTCAAAAGTGAATTGATCTGTTACATTCAAGACCCCCTCAAACTTTGAACAGCCCCCACAGCCCTGCACAAAACAGCATTACAGCACACACATGGCCCTCACACACTGATTTCCAATTTAAGAGCTCAAACCACTTTCTCTTGTTTTCAGACACTCCCTGCCTGAACCTGCAGTGACCATCAAAAACATTCATCCACCCGCCCGGGATGACTATGACTGATCTAGCCTCCAGACGATCAATTTGTTTGCCTCTCTCTCTCTACTTTCTTCTCTTTCTCTGTTTTTCTCCTTCACTTCATTCTCTTGCTGTTTTGTTGATGTGTAGAATATGAAGAAAAAGTGAGAGCACCGATCTCTTTGTCTTCATGGCATGTGAGAGTAACAATGCAATCACTATTTGACCTTGGAGAGTGGCTAATTCAAACGTTCATTTATCTATATTTTTGACACATGTAACTTTTCATTTCAGCGAAAGCCTACAGATCATTCATGCAAACATAGGATCGTAGTTCTTGGGTAGAAGGATTTGATTCTGTAGGGGAGTTGATCTTTGACATGCTTAGTCATCACTGCTTAGAGACAAATGCCCTCAAAACTCCACTGTAGGTGAATTCAGAGTGGTTCCAGTATGCCTGAATGGTTCAGTGGTATATGTCTCTACTTCATTCATTAAGCTGTAATTGGACGTCATTCCCATCCAGGAATGTGGCAAAGATTCCTCCAAGGCATGCAAGGTGATGATGACAGTGTTAGAAAGAGCTGTTAATCCATCTTGTAATTGCACTGAGCAGACGGCAGGGTTGGTCGTGTCTGTGAAAAGGCTGCAGAGAAACATTTGTCACCAGACGTGAACAAAAGGAGGCAGTATGCATTTTGGTGCATCTGCATGTGATGTCAGCTTTTGTATGTTTGTCGGGGTATGTGCATGTGTGGTAAACCAAAGTGAATGGTGTGATTATGTACATGTGACACTGCCCTGTGTTTCGGTACATGGCTGTGCATGCATGTTGATGCTAACGTTGTTTGTGTGTGTGTGTGTGGTGGTGGTAGTGGTGGGGGGGTTGTCCCATTTCTGTTCTATTCACTGACAATTTGTTAGGCCGGCTGTTGAAGCCAGGCCGAAGCCTGTGGAACAGCTGGAGCCCCTCCATGATTGATAAACGCGGCGTCGAGAACTTCATCTCCCCCTGAATGAAGACAAAGACCCCACAATGCTCAGCCAGTGTGTTACGCTTGCCTGTCGTTAAGTGTGGACTGCAGACCTGCCCCGGTCCTCAGCTGCGGGAGTCTAGGTGCCAAGAGGGAGGTCAGGACCCAAACTAATTACCATTTTATGACAAAACGGTTCTTTTGTCGTCATTATATAATTGATTTACCTTTCAGGGGGAGATCATTATGAAGTGGCTTTGGGAGGGTGGGATTTAAACCGGGGATTAGCTTCAGTTGTACATGATTTCAATGCTATAAAGGTCGGCACAAGTATATTAAATCAACAAATATGAATACAGCAGTCAGAGAGCTCCAAATGCAGCCCACTTGCCACAATAAAATGTTAGCAATGTAAATTTTTGTGTATTTGTTAGTTTATGTAAATTTCATAAATATGACATCAACATTTTTACAATATGTGTCATATTATATTCAGATTGTTTGTACAGTGTAGGAGCTGAGTTTCACATCTGGAGGTGGAGGGTTTCAGCTGCTGTGTAGGCGCTAAACTTCCAAGCAAGACACCACTGTTCAACCAACCAACCGACCGACTGACCAACACCACCAACTATCCAACAAACCAACCGACCAACAAACCAACCAACCAAGTGGCTAATTAAGACACTGTTGGCACATTTTGTTGCCATGTTTGCGGCAACTAAAGAGCATATTTTCAAGGAGACATCAGGAGCGTTTCCAGCCATGTTTGCGGATAGTTTTCAGTCGTGTTTGTGGCAACTAGAGTTTTCAGCTGTGTTTACGGTGGCCAAACCAGGCATATTTATATATTTATATATAAGGCATATTTTTGTGCCTAAATCTAACAAGACCATCAGCACAGCATTGTCACAGCATAGAATTGAAAATTTAAATTTAAAGATTCAAGAAAAAAAATAGAAAAATAATAGAAATAGAAAAAAAAATGTTTAAGTTTGAAAATAATCCCTGGTTTGTAGAAATGCCTAATGAGAAATGATATCAAATATGATTACTTGAAGAATGAAAATCATTAAAAAAAATAGTCATTTCAATTGTCAAACATATCTCAGTTATTATAAACATATTTAAAAGCTACAACAAATATGAAAAAAAAACTAAGGCGGCAAACTGACACTTATTAATATTGAAACATCAGAAATCACTGACCCCATGAAGGGACATGTGTGTAGAGCAGTTATGTGCATCCACCATTAAAATGACAGACAACTCATCATCAATTGTGTATGATTAATAACATATCAGCTTGTTGTATTGATTCAGGCAGATACCAGCACATTTCCCAGAGACAGATTTTAACAGAGACATGTTCAGAGGTTCGCTGCCTTCGTGTCATAAACTTTTGCTTAGTTTGTGACCCATGCAGGACCAGGTCAGTGACTCAAATCAGGGCCAGCTTTGTCAAAGTCACCAAGTGGTGATAATCGTTACATTGTTGTGATGAATCCCACACAAGAATCTGTATCCTGTGACTTCAAAGTTGTCCTGGAAAAATGTGTCGATTTTCCATTTTTAGTCGTCTTTGCAGTCAAAGCTGTTTTTTGTCGCTAGCAAACCCCTCTTATGTCTAGTCATTATTTGCTTACATGTTTAAAGCCTTAGTTGCAAGCATTTTCTTCTGTATGAAACAAATGATATATTGTAAAGGGGCTCCCAACTTTCTTTGACTCAGAGAGCAACGTAGCCTGGGTACATCCATCCTTGACCTATTTAATGGCTGAGTTCTGTTGAAGACCCGCCACACAAATTGAAAAGTTTTCAGTCGCTAAGTGAAATGTATGACTCTGCCTGCAGTCCAGAAATATTGTGGATTGTTCTATTTTAATTTCCAAACTCAATTCCAGACAAAGTGGATTTCTGGCCCATCCATTGCGTCGTGCTCGTCGTCATTTCATCTGCCAGGACACACGATGAATGAGTGAATATTGATGAACACAACACATGTACAGGGGCCATTTTTTCCTGTTATGGCTGCCATGTAGGTGGGGGAAAGAGAGGAGAGAGGAGGCTCCCTTTGGATCCCCTGGGATTGAGGAACCCCTCTCCTTATTCAGAATATTCCCTGTGAAGTTCAGAAAGAGATATCAATCTCACTTTGAGGCTCTGGGCCTTCATTTGTTTGTGAGAGATGCGGAGCGCTGCTCAGATGACTGTGCCAATTCTTCAAATCCCACTTACAGTAGGAGTTCACACACACGCACACAAACAGACACACACATACACAGACAGACACACACATACAAACATGTATGCCATGCACAGTATCTTCCCTCTCCCCAGCCTCTGTGTCCCAGACATCTTCGGCTATGGAGTCTGAATTGTGGCACCCGAAGGTCTTGATTGAGGAAGCAGATGCAGCTCTGTCTTCAACTGGGAGTTACAAATAAAAAATACACCATGGCTGTTTGGGCAGAAGCAGCACAAGTCTATATTGGATAAATGGGTTAGTTTTTCTATGTCACACTCTGTGCAGGAGTGTGCATGTGTGTGTGAGGGACAAAATAAGATGTGCTAGTATAGGTTTCATCAATTCATTTCAAATTGCTTTGCTATATTATTCTTTCTATTAATGAATTGTGTTTAAAAAAAAGACTTTTTAGGGCTTTTCATTTTCATTTTAGACAGCAGGAAGGTGGAAATGGAGTCAATGGGGACAGAAAACAAGGGGAGGAAGAATAGGTGTTTCATTTACTTATGAATATTCGTACTTCTCAACTGCAGTATATCTTGATTTTCTAAAGTGACATTGAAGTATACCTGGTCTGAGTCCAGATAGGGATCACTGTTGCACATCATCCCTTTTCCTTATCCCATATATTCCTGTCACATTTCACGTGTTATAAAGGCAAACATATAAACACATAAAAATAAACAGGATATAAAAAATATATAATACCACGTGTGGTATACCAACATGTGAAAAAAAGCATTAAAATAATAACGTATATAATTAATAAATTGAATTCTTCCAGCATTCTTTTGTGTCGAGTTCATTAAAATGTTACCATGAAGTGAAATCTTGCCTCGTGTTTTTTTTTCCAGTCATGTTTTATCTTGCTGCCTGACGTTATAGGATGGAGGAGGTGCTTGCGCTTATTTGGAGTTCTAGTCTAATAATCATGATCAGAGGTAAGAGAGCAATTTGAAGGAAACACATGTTAGATTGCCAAAGTGGAACATTACACTGGTGGGTTCTTAGCCACTGACAGTGGAGCAGGCAGGGTCAATAATGACTCTAACAAGTGAAATAATTACAAGCATCCCCACAAATATGGCCATTCTTCACCTCAATGAACAACCCCTCTCTGGGTCTCTCTCTCTCTCTCTCTCTCATGGAGTCCTCATAGCCCACTGCAATGAATGGTCCCTCGCCGTTGCATCTACTGACATTTTAAAAGGCAGCGCTTGATTGTTTGAAGTGTCTTTTGGTTTTAGATGTATTATTCACCATTTTTCAATTTTTCTCTGATTGCATTTTCACCCCCTCTCCTGAAGACACCAGGCATCCAGACCTGGCTGTGGTTTGGTTTTAGCAAGGCAATGGGCCATGCAGGCCTTTTTTCCCCACAGTGGACTTCTGAGTGGAGTCTTTGCCCTCACATGTGTTCAGTTGGGCCTGCTTTACCCACACTATTGATTGCAGGTGATGTTCTGGACTCAGTCCAGCTGACCTCGAAGGGGACGGAGATGCATCATTGTCTGAGGAGAAACCTCTGGAGACCAAACAGAGGCAGTCTGCTGAATCCGTCAACAAAATGCTTCGGACACAAGCATCTGAGCTGCTTAGCATGGAACCAAAGCATTGACATTCAGTCATTTTTAAAGTGAAACAGGAAATGCAAGGGATGCTCCACAGGCACGCATTCATGCTTCAGCTGCTGTATTTCCTGCATGGCGGTTCGTTCACTACATAATCCGACTTCACCTTTTCCTCCTCCTCACTAATCAGAAAACTTGATATGCAATCATGTTAACATTTGGTCTAATTTGTGCATCAAGCATCGTTTTTTTCACACACCTCAAAACAATTGATGGATATCCAATGAGACGCAGAGTCCCTGCCAAAGGGAGTAGCTCTGCAGCGTGTGACACATCACTGAGGCTGGTGGGAAGTACGCCTTAAATTAATTAACATCGGACCTCTTGTAGCTGCTCACTTCTGTAAACAAACATTTTAATATGCAGTAATTAATTAAATCTGCCAAGCTACTCTGCCCATCCCATAGATCTCCCTTCATTCTTACTTTCCCCATCTTGTTAAAGAGTTTATTATGTGCTGCATGAGACGAGGATTAAATTCACAACTTTGTCCCACACCATCTCTCCAACAGAGAGATATCTACGTTTCTAATTCCCTATCCATATTTCACATTTAACATGTGATGAAACATAAAGAAGCAAAGCAATAAACTGTACATCACACCAAACCTGCCTTCTTTTAAAGGTTCCATGTCGTCCAACAAGGTCAATGTCTTCTACCTGATGTCAAACATTAGTATAGAAAGTGGATAAAATAAAATACATCATCAATACAATGTAAATACAGCTCTTGATATTGTAATTGAGTAAATATCCAGTGAGTTGAATCAGTAGGCTGACTACCTTAATAGTACTGTGCCAAATTCATTCCAGATTCATTAAGATTTATTTGGGAACATTTCTTATTCAAGATAAATAAATTCAAACTCTTCAATAAATCCCTCAAATTATCTACAGTGGATAGTTCTGCCTTCATCAGAGATGGAGGGGGAAAGATTGCATGAGTTTATGGAAATCCACATCAGCAGGGAATGGATGCAGACTCAAGGGGCATCACTGCACAGGTAAGCTGCTTTTGGAGGGTTCATGTAAATCCTAAAAGTCCAAAAGTCAATTACTGGGGCATCTCAAGCGTGTGTTACTGAAAGACTCTGATGTTTTATTGAAGAGAGGCTTTAATTCATCAGGCTTCCCAGCTCCTTTTCATGCAGCATGGAGAGGGAGAGTAAAGCACCTCCTTCAGATGGCCAGTGTCATATATCACACACACACATACATACACACACAGAGAGAGAGAGAACACACACTAATGCCCAAAAACAACTCTCAGGTGGTCTGCTTCACTCCACTGACCAGACCATTACCCCCTACACACACACACACACACACACACACACACACACACACACACACACACACACACACACACACACACACACACACAGCCCTCTCAGTGCAGACCACACAGACTTAACAAAAAATTCGAACTCATCCATCTTTTGCTGTTTCTCTGCACAATTATCAAAATTTCAAACAAGCCAATTACACATTTTAATCACAGAAAACCCCTCCACGTTGTCACCACGCGCTCGTCTTTCTTGCTGCTTTGCTGGACCTTGAGATCTCACCAACGTGCCGTTTCTTGATGTCATGCACAGCACCTCATTTCCTCACAGCTGCTTTAATGTTTTGGGAAGGTGGGAGTTACTGCTGCCATTCCTATCTGCTGATCACAGAGCGCGCTTCTGCGCTTTATTCTCACTGGAATATTAATAAACAAATATCCGTTGCAGGCTGACACAACAGAACGAGTCCTCTGTCTCTAATGTCTCCACAGCTGGAATGAAGGCTCATGGTGGCATTGCCCAGAGTGAAGCAAGCAGACAGCTTATTTTTCCACTGTGATTAGCCAAACTGTGCTGCTCATATACAAATGGAAATGGGATGTGCATGAGTGTCCCCCTCTCCTTACCCTCTCTCTCCCATCTGTCAAGACAATAGATTTTAATCTTTAATCCATGAGCAGCCATTGAATACTAGGGAATTACAAATTACAGATGTTTTACTGTGTGTGTTTTTTGTTTTTTTTCCTCCCACAACACCTCCTGCCCGCTGTCTGTCTCCCTGTTCAGGCCCTTCAGCTACCTGCTATCATGATGTTAACTCACAAAGGTGTTCCGACTCTCACATTTGTCACAAACAAATGTGTACAACAGACAGAGGGAACGAGACAGACACACACTCATACACACAATACACACCCTCATTCTGTGCCATCATGGTACCATATGACACTGTCATCATTTGGTAATTAAACCCTTGCTGGCTTTAAATATGAAAAGCTGGCAAGAGTTGATGATGATGATACTGGCTGTCGCTCAGCCCAGATTTCCAACAAACCATCCAGACATCAGGCAGGAAACATATTGTGCTCTTGTTGTCTTAGTTCTGCTGTCCGTCTCTCTCCAGATGAAAAAGGAATGTAAACTATATTTCTGTCCATTCATGGTCTGTTTAAGAATAGAATTATTCTGCAAATGTAAAATTTTGAGATTTATAAAGATTTTGTCAGACATGAACCCCATCCGTGTGGCTTCTGTGTGCTGGTGTACGGTGTGATTAATGGTGGGCACAGAGTTCTGGTGGCCTCCAAGTGAGGAAAAGAAAGTGTTGCTATGGAGAGACGGGGTGTGGTGAAGGAGGGAGGATTATTTAATGTTCAGGCCCATGAGCAAGTGGGACACTATTTTTAAAAAGGGGGGGGGGGGGGGGTTGTAGCAGTGGCAGGGGTTTTGGAGGATGAAAGGTGGAAGTGCAGGTGAGAACTTTAGCTGTCCATAGAGAGGAGACAGGAAGAGAGAGGTCTGAAGATGAATACTTCAACATTAACCTGTCCCCCAAACCCCCACAACACTTCCTCCCTTTTAGCCCCCTGGCAATCCTGGACAGAGATACCATTGACCAGTCTAATGGACTATGCCATAAGATCCCCCCCTACCCCTCACCCCCATACACACACACAACACGGTCCAACCAAAAACACTCCTCTCCCTCAATTTTCAATCTGCCTCTCCTGCAGACTTTGGTCATAACCCGTAAATGTGGTGTGCGGCTCTGAGGAGAGCTTAGGTTCCATTACTGATAGCCCACACAGCTTTATGACAATTTAAGATCCTAGATTTGGGTTCCTCCCACTCTGATGTTCTTGTAGACCCCAGTGTGTCGCCTGAACAGATAGAGGGGGGGAGAAACACTTATTAAGATCATTAATGCAGTTATTTCCAAGGCAGACTCAGCTCTTACTGCAGGAAATGCATTTTAAATACTCACAGCTATAAACAAAATCACTATTAAAATAACAACAGAATTGTGCATCAATGTGTGTGTTTGTGTGTGTGTGTGTGTGGGGGGGGGGGGGGGGTGTCCTGTAAGTCATACATTAATACATTGTCTTTTGTAGGTTATGGATTATTATATTATGGAGAACAAATAATTGCTTTATGATATAAAGCTCACATTTTTTGTCCATTTTTATTTTTTATTTTTTTTCTTAGTTTTGATTGCAACACATTAATCATAATACTTCATTCAAATATGCTTGTTTTCCATATATTTTCTACATTAATATATGTATTTAATTACTATTATGTTTACCTTTCATGAAGATAAGATGTTTAAGAAAGGAAAAAAAACAGCATTGACAGTTGCCATAGACTGTTTTATTTTAAGTATAAGGAACAGGTCTTTTTAAGATGAGTATCTCAGATGAAGTGTTCTATAATATCCATTACTGGTCCTTGGTCCAGTGGCGGTCTTATTGCCATTTCAGAACTTCAAGCACTGTAAAGAGACTTATACTACAAAATGTTTGTTAAATAGCCGATAGAGAAGCTATAATCTTTTAATGTTGGATTTTATAGCTTTACCACGCTCTGTCGTTCTTGTGGATATTGTAATATTGCATTTTTACTGGTTATTCATCTGTTAATGTTCCAGTTACTAAGTTTTATACTCTCCCTTATACTTTTTGTATTCCGTCACACTGTTAAACACACAGAGAAAGTTTCCTCTATGAAGTTTATGTATCATGTGACAGAGCTCTTTGAGATAGATGTTTAACATCAGGTTTGATCAAATCTGAAGCAATACAATTCTCAAACTAACAGATGTGATCAAACATTTAGAGGAAAATATAAGATCAATTAACTTCTTGTTGTTTGTTTCTTTGTCCTTTAATTAAATTCTGAATTGTATTATTTTTAGTCTTTTTTTGTCCATTACACCACCAAGACGCTCGTGTTTGCGTGTGAGAGAGAGAGAGAGAGAGAGAGAGAGAGAGAGAGAGAGAGAGAGAGAGAGAGACTCTTTGCAGTTCTCTAAATATTCACCAATCATCAGTGTTGTTATAACCCTTCATCACTTAATTAAATATGCAATTAATCTATTTTCAGTAAATAATTATCATCGATTTTTGCCAACGTGCTCGTGAGGGTAGAACATTTTTGCGCATCATTTACCAAAAAAAAATGTCATAAGAAAATATAATTTAACTCCAGCTTTATATGTTCAAGAGATTGACAAAGCTATCAACCACAAAACAACCCAATACAATTCTTGTAAACTTACTTTAAAATATTCAAAATAAATTGTACTTGATATCAAGTCACGAAAAAAACATGAAATACTGTACATTCTTATGAGAGCAAAACAGGGTGTTTTTAAAATGTAGTTCATTTTAATTCATCACCTAAAACGCTATGTGTTCTTTAATTTCTTTTATTTTTCTTTATCAATTGATAGCTCATTGGAGCAAGGTTGCTTCCGCTTTTTGTTGTCGCCTAAACCGTTTAGTTTTGGATGATCGGTCAAAGATTCTGACAACCAGCGGGGAGAGGCACGACGCCCAGCCGGGGAGGGAGCGCAGGAGGCCGGACAGATCTACTGGGCTGCATCGGAGAGACGCACCATTAGACAAGGGAGAGCCATGCCTCACAGCGCTGGTCGATCAGGTAAGGATTTCTCCCTCTGCCTCATACTAATGTCAGTGTTTGTTTGCAGGTATGGTAGCTGCACTGTGTGCAACAAAACGTTGTGGAGGTTGCAGCTCAGTGCTTATGTAGCCTGTCTGTGTTTTTATTTATTTTATTTTTTCTTATTTTTAAAAGATCAAACAAAGCATGTGCTTTTTCCTTTGTGTTCACTGACTTAATGTATTTCCACTTCTGTTTTTTATCATTGCAGTCCATGTGTCAATGTGAAGAAATTATATTTTCATATTATTATTATTTTTAATATTGTTATTTTTTAATATTATAGTAGTAGTAGTAGTAGTATAGTGGTAGTAGTAGTATTAGACTATTATTAATACGACTGTTGTAGTTCTTATAGAAGCTTAATAATCTATTAGCATCACCTATATGCTTGCGGATGTAATTGAAAACATAAATTACAATCTAATTCACCTCTCAATTTTGGATTTAGATGGGAAGATCGATGGAAAACACTTGTAATGATCTAATTAATTATGGCAAAATTAAAAGCAAGTACAAAATCAATCTGTGATGGTGTCGAGAATAGAGTCAAATTGATATCCATCTGCTCCCGTTATAAAGGACATGAATAAGCAATCTAAAGACGCAGCTGATATCCTGCACTTTGGCATAACCTACCCATATGGCTTTGGGTGTCAGGAGACACCAAATCATTGTGGGATATAACAAGTGACTCCTCGTATGATGCGGATGTTTTGGCTAATGGGGGAAATAGATTCAAGTAGAATTACAGAGAAGAGGTGAATGCATCACACCTATAACCAGGTGAGTTTTCTCAGTGTTAACTTCACTGACACTCTGATGTTGTCAATTAGTGGTGTCAATACAGCTAAGTATTACAGATTGGAATTGCTTATATTATTGGAAGGCTGAAAATTATTTAAATAAATCAATCTAGCGTTAAAGTGTCGCCTAAATAACGTTTGTACACATAAATGTTTGCAGAGGACGAAACTTACGCTAACAAGCTTTACACAGTTTAAGTTCAACTTTGAACTTGCAGTGGCTCCCAACTGACGTCACGGGATCTAAAATATATTACAAGTGTAGCATATATATATATATGAAATATTTACATATTTGCACTCAGATCATATAAATTGTTTTAATAATAATATATATTAATAATAATAATTGAAAGTATCTTATCCAAGAACCCTGACACAGGATCAACAGGATCGATTGTTGACTTGGACGCGCGACAGGCCATATGTTTTTAAAAAAAAGAAGAAAAGGATTTGTTCTGTCCTCCGTGCAAATGCATCATCCTCCCCTCCCTCTCTGCTCCCTCGCTGTATTCTTGGTCAATTATCAATAAGAACAGATTTACTGTTTTTTATTATTTAGTGTGTTTTAAAAAGAAACATGGATCCTACCATGAGCCGAAAATCTAACCTATACTAATATCATTGAAAACATATGTTTATAAGGCTGGAATGCTTTTATTTCAAGTGTCTGAAATTTATTAAACTCAAGTGTTCCTATTGTGTGTGAAAACTGTGATAACTGTACCAAGGCTCCTTATTGAATAACACAGGCAAAAAAAAAAAAAATCGAAAACAATAATCGCATTAGGTCCTTGGTGGCTGGGCTTTAAAAAGGGGTGAAGTCAGAACTAACAGTTTCTTAATTATCACGCCGTTTGTTTTGCTGGAGTGCTGTGACACCGGGAACGTCATCGTAGCAGTGCAGAGAGGTACGGGGGGCAAATCGGGGTGTTGTGGGGAAATAGCAGCAGCTTTAGGGCAAAAGTGCACCGACGTGTGAAATTACAGCCCATGGTGCTACATATTGTACCAGAAGCTCCCTATCCAAAAAAAAAAAAAAGAACAGAAACAAAAAGAGGAATCGTCCTCAAACTTGTCCAGAGGGCAGCTGGACGTAACACAGAGTCTTTTGCCATGGAGCCCACAAACCCTATAATAACATTATTATTATTATTATTATTATTATTATTATTATTATTATTATTATTATTATTATAGCTTACATAACAGATAAAGACATAATTCAGAAATTGTACTTTTATATATTACATATAGGATTGAAACACTCCACACTATATTGCACTGTAGCTTGAAGTGATTGTGCCATATGCAGTCAAAGATGTGCAGAACTTATGTTAACCTTACAATGTAATGTACAATGCTGGGCCATTAAGGAGGGTAGCTCCTTCTAAATCCTATGAATCTTCTTTGACTGAGTTTCTCTTTGTTTCCCTTCGCATTGAGTTCGACAGGAAGAGATTAAGGGCGCATAATTAAGCTACAGTAGGCTTACAGCCCAACCTTTGACCCGACCAGTCCCAGCAGCAGCAGCAGCCTATACCTGCCCGCCTGACTGCATGAGCACAGCGGGCTGTACCTTCTGTGTGAGCGCCATCTACAGAGCAATGCAGCACACGGACGGTGATGATCATGGATAGTGATGGTCTACTGACTGACTCTCCCTCTGCAGGCTAAGAGCTCACCTTGCACACCTCACTGTTTGACCAGCAGGACTTTCTTTAAGCGGTGCAGCCCTTTTTAATAGGCGGACAGAGGCGTTGCATACAGACAATTTCTTTGCAAGTTTCTTTCTTCTTTTTTTTTAGGTAAAAGAACTGGAATCTAGAAGAAGAATGCGACGAGGAGCAGGGTGACATGCTGTAAAAAGACAAGTTTCCATAATGATCTTATGTTAGGCCTATATCTGTCTCATGTTTGGGGGGAAAGAATTACTGTGATGTTGATATTTTTACACTTTGAACCAGTAGCAGAGTGGGTGGCCAGTTGTGTTTGTTTTCGGACACAACTCGGCAAAGTGAAAAATTGTTAATCTATTTTCTTAAATTTACAAGAGTCTTTTTTGATCATTTATATTTATTGTTTAAAGTATCCTGTATGGGCTCTTCCATGCCACTTTAAAGTGTCGTTCACAGCAGTGTCCCCATGTGAGTCAAAGGTTCATCATGTGATTATTGGGAGTCCTTCATATGAAAACATTTAAGAAGCGTCGCTTCAAACAACACCTGCCTGACAGCGCTTACCTCTCTTCTACCCCCTGCCTTTAATTTCCTTGATTCTTCACCCCAAAGTCTCATCATTTCCCATTTCGTCTCCCTCCCCTTCCTGGCTGTCGGATGCTGAGACCTCCTCATTTGAGCTGCAGGTTTTTTACGTGGGCGAATCACAAAGTGTTGGAATCTATTGCCTTTGTCTGACAAGTCATCCATCTCTATGCGAGGGATCTGTGGGATGGAGGCAGGAGGGGGGGAGGAGGGGGAGGAGGAGGAGGAGGAGGGGGTGATCTGTATGTGGGACTGCAGCTTTTAGAAACAGACACACAAGGAGAGGGTTTCATTCTCAGCCAAAAGCTTCGCTCAGGCACAGCCCATTCTGGAGGAGAGGGGGACATACACCGCTCTGTACCTCGCCGTGTCCATGTTGTTGTCATCTCCGCCCCTATCTGATTAAACCACAGAGCCCGCCGGTCCTCCTCGCCGATAGAGGAGAAGGATTTTTCGGCCGCAGATTTCCGAGCGGACCCGTGGACCCTGAGCTACTCCAGTTTTCCTCATTATGCCCTTCAAACGCAAACAGTGACCCAGTTTGAGTCAATGTTGCTGCGGCTGGTGCGCTCTTCAAACGCGCGGGTCATGCTCCGCACCTGACAGCCCTTCTGCAGACTTCTGAGTTGAACAGGAGGAAAACTTAGCATCTCCCCTCAAGAAGTCTTTCCCTGCTGCAGCCTGCGGACGTTTCCCACACGGACTGCTCGATAGAAATCCTTGTGTTTTTTTATTTTTTTTTACTCCTGTAAAGCTGCATTACAGAGGCGAAACGGCGACCTCAGTCGATTACCTTTCTTTCCTTTGCTATCCCATGGATATTCATTGCAAAGCAGACCCCTTCTCGGCGATGCACCGTGAGTATACTAAATAAGTTTATAGACAACAGCAAGTCTGTGTCGTGACTTTATTTCCACAAATCAGACCGAACATGTTTGCATTTAATTTGCACAGAAAGCAAGCAGATATTTTGCAGTGTTCTCTAACATTTTTCATCATTTAAGGCTGGTTATTTGCCAACGTTTTATTTCTGTACTGAACATGAACACAGCCCTGAAATATAAAGCATCATAGTTATTTTTCCAAATTAAAAAAACGGAAAATAAAAACGATTTTCTCCTCTAAAACATGGAAAAAGTCGTCCAAAAATACATTAACATATATAATGAATAATACGTTTGCAAACAAAATCATGAAATGTGTGTCAGACAGTGATAATATTCATGTTTAGGCTGATGTTTTGTCATGTCTTGGAAAAATTTAACAAAAATCTAAAACATTTTAGCAGCCAAAAATTTTTGGATAAATTTTAAGAGCACATGGGCCACAGAAGAGTTTTTTTTTTTTTTTCAGGGGTTTGTTGTGTAAAGCTTTAGGCTACTTACTCAGAGGTTTATCATACACACAATATGTGGGCTGGTTTGAGTTACACTTACTTTTAAGAGGCAAAATACAAACTCCCCAATTTAAATACAAAGCTTTTATTACCTGTGAAATGACAGCTGCCTTGGAGAGACAGGGGCACGCTGTGTGTAAATGGATGCAAACGTTATATACGAGCTCTCACTTTAAATGTAGGTGGTTCAGAATAAAACTGAGGCTGAAAAATGAAGCTGTTTCATTTTCCTCGTGTTTTCCTCCATACGATATGGGTAAAAGAAGACCGGAGCTGTGTCTAAATTATTTATTCCTGCTCATTCGCGACACCCCCGTCTGTAATATGAGTTATCAAAGCTCATTTTAATTATTTACAATAATTGTGCAAGGAAAATTAAACAGGTTGAAACATAATATCTGCGACATGTGTTAGGCTGCAGTGGAGAAGATGCTCTTTGAAAATACTGCCTAAGCATTCCAATGTTACAGGTAGAGAAGAGTTTTAGATATATTTTGGGATATTAAAACAGACAGTAATTTTTTATACTCAATGTTGTTTGGTCGTTTTTATTTTCTAAAATTGAAAGCAACACATTTCGGAATTTTACTCTCATTTCAATTCAACATCCATCTTGGTTTATTATTATTATTATTATTATTATTATTATTATTATTATTATTATTACTTTTATTTTTATTATTATTATTATTATTATTATTATTTCAAAATGTACTACAAAAGTTTTTCAGGCTTCATTAAAACAAAATTAGAATGTGTGTCTGCTCCTGTGTATTTCCATGTAATGCTGTGTCTGACAGTGCTGTGATTTAAGCTTTCTAGACTGAAAATAAAAAAAGACTTCTCTCTCGGGAAATGAAATAAACCAACAAAATGAAGAGATGTCGCGTCCTCTGCAGGTATGTAATGTTATGCTCCCCTGTGCTGCTGTTGTATCCCACGCAGGGCACGGCGGTGTGAACCAGCTCGGCGGGGTGTTTGTGAACGGCAGACCCCTCCCGGACGTGGTGAGGCAGCGGATCGTGGAGCTGGCCCACCAGGGCGTCCGGCCCTGCGACATCTCCAGACAGCTACGGGTCAGTCACGGCTGTGTCAGCAAAATCCTCGGCAGGTAAAAGGAGGAGATCCACCAGCGTTAGAGCCTTATTTGTGTCAAACATCAATCTTCCAAGCTTGTATATGCGCATCCAGCTCTATTTCAGCTTTACCATCAGTTATATATATAGACAGGTCACATTTCCCCTCTTCTCTCTGTCTCTATTTCTCTCTCTCTATCTATCTCTCTCTCTCTCTCTCTCTTTCTTTGCGTCCGAGATTTTTTATGACCTGCAGCCTTGCAAGAGAAAAGCATCATAAAATATAAAATTTAGGAGGAGAGTTAAAGACTAATTATCCTAGAGGAATATAAGGGTGTAATTAATATTATAAGAGAGGAGATGCTGTATATTATTATTATAAGAGACTTTCGGTTGATAAGGAAAGTGTTTAAAGTTCCATGAGGTCACGTTAAAACTGACTTTTCATGTTTATGAACACAAACTAGAATATTACTCGCAGGTAAAAAAAAAAAAAAAAAAAACATCACAGTCTACGGCCACTATAAATTGACCTTTGAGTATCATTATCCAATAGAAAAACAGTATTTATGTTCTTATCATTTTCATCAGTGTAACTTCAAACCTGAGAAATTAGGTCTACAGCATTTATTTCAGAGCACAAATGCTGTGAGATAATATTTTGAAATATATTTTTTTCAGCTATCAGAAGGCATTTCAGAGGTATTCCATTTCACACACACTGAATGTTTGTCACCAACATTTACCAATAGGTCATGGTGGCATGTCGTGCATGCTACTATAAGCTCATGCAGACTGGTGGTTAGGTCTAAACTGTGCTTTTACAGCTAAACTGTCCTTTGTTCTGTCCGTCTCACTGCTTATATTGTGTGGTTTTAATTACACTGCTTTTCGTTGAAAATCCGTTCACCTTTCAGCTGACACTCATTTAAGCCCACACTCCCAGCAATTAGTAGATTGAACCATCATATTTGTAGGTAAATTTTTACCCCACATGTACTGCAGAAGGTCGGCGGACATTTGTTTCCACTCAAACGAATTTTTAAAGTCACATTTCAGTCAGTCAGACTTGATGCATTCACTCTGTCCCCATGCAGGTACTACGAAACCGGCAGTATTAAACCAGGAGTCATTGGTGGCTCCAAACCAAAGGTTGCAACTCCGAAAGTGGTGGATAAAATAGCTGAATACAAGCGCCAAAATCCAACCATGTTCGCTTGGGAGATACGAGACCGACTATTGGCTGAGGGCGTCTGCGACAACGACACTGTCCCCAGCGTTTCATCCATCAACAGGTAAGTGGAATTAACAGCTCCTATTTTATCATTTTAAAGGAAGCACACCGAATTGTTCCAAAGCGCCAAATATTTTTGTTTTAATTTATTTATTCAAACATGGCTATAAAAGAAATAATGGGTAAAAAAAAAAAAAAAAAAAGTCAGAAAAATACCATGCGTATATATGGGACCGATCAGCTCTGAAATGAGCAAATGGCTATTTCATCTTCACACACAAGGCTTGACTACAGTCAGTTCCAGTCGAGCCTATCCAGGGTGGTCTCATATGTGCAATTCAATCCCCTGTGCGGCCCTCCACAACACAGCCAGCACGGGGGCTGAGGCTGGGGCCACGGAGAATCACATCTGTCTCGATAAAAACCGATCAATACCGCGTAACCAGATCCAGAGGCAAAGGGAAATACCCAACAAAATCGCTCAATACGGGGACCACACTGCGTCAGCCTCTTTATTACCAATCAGTTGCTCTTTTTCCAACACAATAAGTAAATGTGGAACAACAGATCCCTCACTGGGGCGAATGATAATTTCAAGAAATTATTATTTCATTATTATTATTATTATTATTATTATTATTATTATTATTATTATTATTATTATTATTTTATTATTATCTCCAGATAGCCACGGGTGAGTCAGTTAAATCCTCGGTAGGTAAAAGGATGCGATCCATCCCAACAGTCATGTTTGGGTCAAACATCAGTCTTCTATATCTTGTGTATGCGAGTTACAGAAGATTATTATTATTATTATTATTATATTATCATTATTATTCGGGTTATTTCAATTACAAACAGGCTACAATACATCTAGAAATTTTTAAACTGAAACAAATTTCCGTCCTAAAACATTTTCTGCGTAAATGGACGATAAAAGAGTTTCTGTTCCACCGAGGCAGCTAAAGGGAAGACACCCGACACCTTCACCTTTCCGCATAAAGCAGAACAGCAGTGGACAAAGTGTCTTTAGACAGAGGACGCCGGTGAAATGCCCCAGTGCATGTGTGCAAAGTGAAAAAAGCCCCATAGTGCCTGCGAGTGATGAACTTTGGTTAGGAGGCACTGTTCCAGAGAGCTGGCCATCGGCATTACATTTTAATGAGCTGAAGAGTCTCATAACACATCCAGCTAAATGCAGGAGTTGGATGAATCTTTATACAAAAAAAGAGAGAAGAAATCAGGCTGCCATGGAAATGACGGGCTCAACAAGTCTTTACGCACCATTCTCTGTGTTCACGTGTTGTTAAGGAAACCAATTCAAATGTGTTTTAGGGGTTTATTTAGGTTTATGTGTTACTATTAGAAAACATTTCTGATGATGTTTGGTTTGAGCTGTGTGGAGAAACTGTGTCCTTTGAAACTAAACTAGCCTGTACATTAATAATAAACCTCAGACATAACACCGCTTGGTTAATTTTTAAAGCATGGTTTCACAAATCATAGCAAAAAAAAAAAAAAAATTGTTTTAATTCCCCAGAAAGTACATATTAGCATTGAATAACAAATTATTTATATATGTTTTACATGTACAGGAGTATTTTGAAATGTTTATAAAAAAAATCTAACCTTAACTCCAGAAATGGATCTCTATTAAAGGTTATTTTAAATGTCTTATATTATTTTTGTATCTCAGTGTTGGTCTATGAGGGAGGATCGGGAAAGATTTGGAGGAGGGAGACAGTGAGGGAGAGAAGAATAAGAGGCGGGCAGGTCAGAGAGAAGAAAAAAAAACACTGAACCCCTGGTGGTCTCTGTGGTTAAGGGGCTGACCTCTGCTCTGTTGACTAAAGAGGATGCCCTGGCTTTAAACACATTTTCCTGCATGAATTATTAAATATTACACAGAGACTAGGTTGCACTTTGTTTTGTGGCCGCTGAAAGGAACTTCCACTCGCTGCACCATGTCCAGTGAGCAGAGAAGCACCCATAAGATCCTGAGCGGCTTTCAATTATACATCATACTAATCCACAATTTAATATTTAATCTTTCTTTGGAGATTTTTTTTCTTTCAACACCCACACACCAAAGATGTTAATTCACCAAAGGTGCTAATCCAAATTGCTCATTCAATATCTACAACATAGACTTGAAACAAAGTCCTTGAATTTGCGAGGCTCCCTCGAGTCATGAGGTCAGATAACTGTTGTGGTGAGATGTTAGAAATTCAAATAAAATATTGATGTGTGTTTTCTGGGGGAGGCTGCGCTAGCCTTTGTTGCCCTGCCTGAAGGAGAGAGTATGGAGGACACATGAGATAGTGAGAGGAATGAAAAGACTCTGATATACATTTTGGCCCCTGAGGAAGTTAACACCGTAGCTGCCTGATTGAGAATTGATAGATCATTGCTGGATGTCGGATGCACACGTGAACGCCATTCGTCTCATCTGCAGTCTGTAAAGGTCTGTTTTTGTCACAACTCTCAAGCGAGAGGACTTCCATGTGGGACTTCTGTCGGTACACAACACTGCCTGTTATTCACAGATCTCACGTTCGTCTGTCAATCAAAAAGATTTCCATGGTCATGGTTTAAAGTAATGTGATTATGTCCCATAAGAGCTCAACCTGAGCCTGTTTGAATCCCACTTGAACTTTCTGTTTTGAAATCCTCAAATGTGCAAATGTTACACTACTTTTAACACCTCTAGTTTTTTTTGTTGTTGTTGTCATCTTTAAAGTTTTCAGATCATTGTGATACTTTTATTTTTTAACTATTTGTTAAATTCAACACAGATTGAAATACATTGGATTTTGCAGTGGTCTCTGGTTAGACAATAAGACACTATGGCTTTTCTTGCCATATACAATTATAAATCACCATTTGCATTTGCTGCTCCTCGGTGCTATTCGTCATAAACTTCTCTATAGCGGAGTCCCAATGATGCCCCAATGATCCCTGTGTGCCATACCAAGCAACAAAAACACCAAAACAGTACGACAGATACCAGAGGGGTGACGGAGAATTCAAGCAGGAATAAAGAAATTAACCGAAGAAGAGCGAGGAGAGAGAGAGAGGAAAAAGGTGTGTGAAGGTAGACAATGTAAAAGCACAGCAAAACGATAGAGCGCATTTGGACAGCAGGGTAGAAATGAGAAAAAAGGGGATGAGGTTGTGGGGAGAGAGGAGTGAAAGATCAGGTTTGAGAGATGGAGAAAGAGAGTGAGGAGGAGAAATGAGGCAGTGGGGAGCAGGAGAGGGACATTATTAGAGTTGGCCAGGTAAAGCCAGTGAAGCTGATCATTGAGGTGAATTGATGTGATTTCATGCTTTGTTTGCAAGATCATTCAGACCAAAGTGCAATGAAGACTTTCCCGCCACATCACATCTTACTGGTATGGGGACTTTATCATATTTCTAACCTCAGAATCCAGCTAGATTGAATCCACAATCTCAGGGGGTAGCCCCTATTCAGCCTCACATAGGAGCGGAGAGATTGCCCCTAAAGCCCAGAGATTGGCTATTTGTGACAAGGGCCTGAATATGAGGATACAAGCGGCCCGAACGATGGAGCACTTACACATGTGGCGACCTAAGTGGACCTGATATGCCATGTTTAAGTGTCCCAGAGAGGCCGGGATGGTGTGAAATCTCCATGCTCTGGAAGCAGTATTGATTGGTCCTTGTATGTTGTTCACTTTACCAGGATTATCCGCACCAAAGTCCAGCAGCCATTTCACCCATCCCCTGACGGATCTGTTACACCACTCTCCACGCCCGGCCACACCATAGGTGAGTGTGAAGAAAGGCTACACACAGATTACAGTACAGTCAAATGAGCCAGTTAGGGCGGCTGAAACGGGAGGAAACCAGAAGGAAAAGTGCTGAACATGAGCAAAAAAAAACACATTTTAACACATATGCACTTAAATAAAGACACAAATGACCCACACGCATGCATTAAATCATCTTTTTCCATCAGTGCCCAGCACCGCCTCGCCCCCTGTGACCAGCGCCTCCACCGATCCAGTAGGATCCTACTCCATCAACGGTATTCTGGGTATCCCTCGCTCCAATGGTGAGAAGAGGAAACGAGACGATGGTAAGGGACATAAGATCGCTTTGTTTTCCCTCCTGTTAATGCTCTCCTTCACTCGTCTCCTACTTTTCTTTTTGCCTGTGTGTTAAGAGGATGGCATTTATGACAGCGCTTCAGCCAAGTGTGTTTCTGTGTGCTGTCTCCAGTGACTTGTTATGTTGTATATCAGGCAGGAAGAGTGTTGAGAGAGGGTTGCGATTCAATCAGCTTTTTGATGCCCTATGTTTTACCATATACCCACAGAGCTGCATCTCAATTTTATTCCATGCTCAAATGTACTGTAGATATCCCATATAGCTGTCATACAACTCTAATCCCCCTTGGCGAGGCATCAGTGCTGCTGCTCTTAGCTTTCATTTCTATAACATAAGATAAGGCAGAAAAGCACCTTGATACTGTCAGCCAGTTATTTAATGTTCTACGCTGATACATAGATACATTTTTGACTGAATTATATATTCTGTGGTGCTGAGTATTTTTTTTTATAAGACTGAATTCTAGACTCTACAGTAACAGTAGACTGGCAAGAAAATATACGAAGATATGCTCAAAGATTAAGCCTATTCAGTCCCCGCCAGTATTTCTCATTCCTAGGCAAGGCAAGAGAGTGGACATACACTGCCTGAGGGCTAATAGATTATCGGTTTTACAAACAATTGGCTTTTTTAATGCCTATGAATTAACATGTCCCTGGTGGAGGCCTGAACAGGTGTAGGAACAGACCGTTGGAGGCAGGGAGGGGGCTGCGCATGTGCCTGTGTGTGTTTCTGAATGTTTGTGTGTGCACATGTGTTATCCTGTGGTACTGCTTTGAGGTGGCTGATGGCATGATATGGTTGAAAATGATCTCAAAGAGCACTCATCAAAACAGGCCGCTTCCTTCTTTTATGTTTCTGTCTCTTTAGTTCACTGGAGTGGCAACCACTTGGATGGAAGGAAAATAGGACATTGTAAGTTGAAGTTAGACAATCCTTCTCTTTTTCTTTGGTCCATCAGATCACAATACTTTCCTCTCAATTGTTGTTTCTGCTCTTTCAGGGTGATCAGTTTATGAGGATGAGGTGGGGGAGATTTTTCCAATAAATAATCTCCAGAGAAATTAAAACAAAGACGCTGAAGTGGCTGTGGAAAATCCTATTTTCCATCTAACAGCATGCTCTTCAATATACAGTAATGCACAGTGCATCTTGTTAAGAATTTATATGAGGCAACGACAGCTTTAAAAAAAAAGATGCAGTTTATGGTCAACTAAAATTATGTCTTAATAATTCTGAATTTGTAATTTCCCCTTAAATTTGCCTGTTATCGCAACAAATCCACTGCAGCTCATGTGTCTGGTCGTTCAAGGTAATTTTTAATGGATCATATTTTTATTATGATATCAGCGTTGATTTACAAAACAAAGCTATAGGGATGGTCTCAGCTCGGACCTTCTATCTAACCTAGCCAAGACTATAAGTCACAGCAGAAAGGCACCTGCTAGCATGTCATCTTGTCAGAAAAGTCAGTCAATATATAAATGAGTAAAGGGGTACATAAAACAGGGGGGGGGAGGCTTGTTTAGAATATTCTACAAACTCACTCTGTTGCATGTCTGTAAACTTTAAGCATCACATTGTTGTGCCTACATCACGCTCATTTTATGAACATGAAAACAGCATTGCACAAACCTTGTACCACTGGTGTTGTGGTGATGGTGACGTGTGATCCAGGTATAGTGGTTGAAGTCAGTGGTTGCCCTTTGAGGAAGAAAAAGGTCCCCATTACTGGAGGGCTGTTGAGATAATGTAGTGTGACATGCGTTATGTACACCGGGTCCCTGCAAGACGAGCTTCAGGGACATTGGTGCCATAAGAGCCATTAATCTGTCCTTGTCATGTGTTATTGCAAATTAAAAGTAGCATGTTACACTGGACGGCTTCGAGTGAACACGGGGGGGGGGGGGGGGGGAGGAATAAGAGTGGCAGAGGATAAGAGGAGTGAGAGAAAAAAAAACTGGGTGTGCAGAGAGGAGGAGAGAAGAGGGAGGTTTGGGCAGCGTCAACGACAGTTGAGCATGAGTTAGTTTTAGGATTTGTGCATGCGTACATACACACCTATGAGCAACAACGTGTGTGTTAAGTGTGTCTGTTTGTAATTGTAGTTTCAGATACTCCTCACACAGTGGACATAGTGACATTTAAGAGAAATTTGCAATTCTGCAGAGAAAGGCTATTAATTCACAAATTAACATCCCCCCTCCTCCCTCTCTCTATCTTGGATGTGCAAGCTATCGAAAAGACAAAAGAAATAGCCTTAAGGGGGGAAAAGAGAGAGTCTCAGCCCTATCTGTGGAGAGATTGGTTTGTATGTCTGCAAGCAGCGATACCAATTATGCCAGTGCTAGGAGAACGCGTCTCAATGCGCCCCCTCCTTTGCCCCCCCTCCTCCCACCACCACCACCACCACCATCACCACCCCATCCCGAATCTATCCATAGCCAGATTTATTTGTGTATCTCATTACAGGAAATGGAATGTTGTTCCTGCCAAATGCATTAATAGTGAAGTGAGGAAATTACCCTGTTTTACAGCATGCTCTCACTCAAGACATTTAAACCTATGGTGGAAGAGGTAGCCAAGAAATGAAAGAGGATTTGGTGACAACCGCTGTGTGACTGTATAATGCTAGAAGTCCCGTGCACTCATTTGGAAACTTCGAGGCCTTCCAGTCATTTCTGAAAAATGATTTTAAGCTTGCTGTCATGTGGGACGTATCTGCTCTAATTCGTTCACTTCCTAAAGAACATGCTGCTTTTATTAGAGCTGCAGTTTGATTTAAATTCAGTGTTTTCCTAGTCTTAGCACACAGTGACAGGTTCCTCCTGACCTTGCTGCTGTATGCAGTCAGGTTGATGTGACCTAAGTGTACGTTTCTCTCATCGCTGGCTTACCACATCCTGGAAGGAGCCCAGTACAGCTCTAGGGAGGACACGCAGTTGGAAGCTACAGTGATAAATTAGATGGAGAAAGCAAAGGTCATAACTTGTGATTGTAGCGTGGGTGTGGGATGAGTGTAGAAGGAGCTGATGAGTGTGTGAGTGGGGGAGAAAAAAAAATATGGCCTAGTAGCTTGTTCATTCATAACATAGAAACGCATGCAGCACCCAGAGTCATATCAACCTTGTTCAATAGCTTGAGGAAAAATGGATACAGTTTCTGTTTTGAGTTTTTTATTTAGCCTTTTTAGAGACCATCTGGTGTGTATCTCTTAACATATATAACCCATTTGTGGAGCTTGAATCAGTTACTGTATGGATTTGAACCTGGGCCTGCACTGGTTGGCTAGTCAAGCCACTCCATGACAATGAGTCAATAGAGGATCACTTTAGAAAATAAATGCATCCAGAGTGAGACTGAAATAAATAGAATCATGAGCACCATGATGGCCCTGATGGGGTGTGTGCGAGAGAGAAAAGCCCAGGTTTGAGAGGGGCCACCGAGCGTAACATAGAGACATGAAGCTGTTAGGGCCCAGACAGTAGAAGAGGACACAAAAGGGTCGACACTGCATTTCTCCCCCACCTCCGTCTCCACTGTATCTCTGTCGTTCTGTCTCTTCAACTCAATTTCTCCTCTTATCGTCGCAAAATTTCTTTTCTGAGTCTTGTGGGTTAACCATTGGCATTCAGGGACATGACTGAGTGAGACCCCACACATAGCTGTAAACAATATACAATACGATCCGTCACAAAATGTAAGACGGAGTTCACTCTATGAAGAGGAATCGTGTCAGAGAAAAGTCAATTACGGGCAGCAATGCTGAGAATTAATGGAGCAATGCATTACTCAGCTTAAGGAGGGAGAGGAGGTAAGAGGAAAGACGCCATCTGTTAATTGCATTTCCACAAATATTCAACCCATAGGATGACGGACGCTGAACGCCAAACTGGTCCAGAGCAGGGTGGCGATGAATGCAGAGGAAGACAAAGAAAAATAAGAAATAGGAATGTCCTAAATTATTTATTTTCCTTGTACAAGTAAATAAAGATTTCTTTTTACCTGTTTTCGACCCAAATCAAAGTATTATGAGTATATACATATATACATATAATGTATTTGGCAGAAAGTTTTGGAACACATGAGGGACAGCTAACAGTTCAGTTCATTCTTGCTCCAGGACACTTTGACACCAAGCTTAAAATTAAAGGTCAGCTCACTTTACCATCTTATCTACTCTTGCAAATATTATAGACAAATTGTGTCATCATAGTCGTGTACTTTTATGTATTTATTATAACCTCTCTGCATTGATCTGCCTGCATCTGAGAATCAAATCAAACTAAATAATTAGAGTGCTTCAAAACACTACTGAGAGCTGGCAGTGAGTGCAAATATCACACAAGCATCGCTGTGCCTGCTGACAGTCAGTACACTGGTTGGTGGTGCTAAATCGAATTAATAAAGCTCTTAAACACGACACAACATAACAACCGTGGCAGTGCTGCTGCCTCTCTCCCTCTCTCTCCCACACCCACCTCTCTCCTTTCCGCTTCAGAGGTTTCATAAATATAGCTAGCTTACAGGGGAGGAGTGTTCACCCTCTGGGTATACCAGTTTGTTTGTGCTCACTCTCTCTCTCTCTCTTTCTTTTTTTTCCCCCCTTTTTTTCCAAGCATAACCGCGTTTTTAAAAACATCAACAAATGATCCACAATTTGTGATAGCATCATTTCACCTATCAGCTGAGGACTAACTGCCTCTGATCTAGGAAAACCCCCATGTCACTGATTTACGGAGAGAACGAGGCAGTGTGTAGGAATTCATTTGCCTTTCAAACAAGCCCCCGCTCCTCCTCTCTTCTGAGTTATCTTATCACAGGAACAGGGGAGATGAAAGAAGGACATAAAGTGCCACCATGCCACCGCAGGACATTAACATCCCCCTCAGAGACAAAGCAAAACAGAACAGCTTTTGATACCATTGTGGTCTGTTTCACTGTAGCTGCTGTCATTGCTTAACTCTGTGCATGTGTGAGTCTACAAATGCCTAGAGGTGCATGGAAATGAGGGGCTTACAGCAAATTTTAGATCATTTTATCACTGGGTTGTTAGGAAAGAGGTTTCAGTTCCGCGTCTGTGGCTTGAGTTTGTCTTTGGAGCTGTGAGGTCGGTGCAAAGCCGCACAGTCCACTTATAATGTCTGAATACAATGAAATGCGTAACCTTTGGACACAATGAGGTCAAACAGCATCTAGAGAGCACATTGATTTAGGGTTTGCTGTGCGAATGTCGCCGCTGGAGAGTCTTGTTTTTTTTAAATCTTCGTTTGTCTACTTACACGTTGGTGTTAAAACGTAAAGAGCAGTCAGCAGGTGCTGCAGGAGTGATAAGAGAATACCTGCTGAGACACTCAAAGGAGGTTGAAGAAACATTGGGAAAATGAAACAAACCAGTCAATGAGACACACACACACACACACACACACACGGGCGATCTGACAGTCAGGCTTCACACTCCACTTGACACGCTGACTATCAAAGGAAGAATCTGATTTATTGCAGCGATCTTATGATATATGTCAAACATGAACCTTTAATGGCAAATTCTGAAAATAAATGATTTTCTAGTATTTCTATTTCTAGGCCAAAACAGTCATTTTTTTTGGACCATATAAATTTGATAGAAATTCACATACATAACTGAGATAGTAATTTAAAAAATGCTTTAACCGATTCTGACTGAAGTTTAACTATGTTTCACTTTAATTTTTAAAGCATTCGTGGTGCAAACAAATCTTTAACAGCATCTCAAAGTGTTGCTTATATAGATTTTGTTCTTGCTCATAGTTAGTCCTTATGCCTTTCAGTTTCTGAGGAGGTTTTTTTTTTTTTTTATAATTTTGCTCATGTTGAAATCACATAAAGTGCACCAAAAAATATCATCTGATGAGAATTTATGTCCCTCTGCAGCCAGTTCAGAAGGCCTGATTAAGTGTGAGAGGGGATACTGAGTATAAGCACGCTTCTCCAGTGAATAACAAACAGTTGCTATTGATCGAGCTTGACTCTTTTCTCAGACCAGCTGATACAGGGTAATTAATGACTCCATTTTCTTCTGTACCATAGACAACAATTGAGTTTCATACAGCAACACTAAAGCTGCTCCACCAGCAGAAATCCAAATCCTCCACCTAAGGGAGCTGTTGGGGGGAAAAAAAAGTTAAATGTGTTAAAATATTCAGTTAACTGAAGGTAGGAAAAACACATGTGGCAGGAGAAAAAACTGATTCCTTCAAAAATGCCACACAAAGTCAATATATTTTAGCAGTGAAACACACATACACACACCGCCCCATCTGTGCACACTCATACCCAATTGGAGTCCTCTATTCCATTCTCTCCATGGATCTATTTCTCCGTGCGAGTCGGGTTCATCCTCTGGCCTCAGCCATTGAAAAAAGGTCAAGCAGCCGAGCAGAATGGCAATAACGCCCCTGAAATGGTACCATCAGTGGAACATGATTGATCAATTGAATTCCATGGCACAGAAAAATGTGGGATTAAGTAGAGTATTATACGCACAATGAGTTGAGGCATGATGTTCATTCCAAGTTCATTTCGCTTCCCTCCTCTGCTGGCGGATCAGGCAATCAATAGCGGCCTTGCATATCATATATCACCACTGGCTCGCCCAGGAGAGAACATAATCTGCCGCAAATTTAGAATGACAGATTTGTATGGGAGCTAAAGCCCTTATCCGCTGCTGGTGGTGGGGTGTAGGGAGGAAGGGAGGGTAGCAGGACGCAGGCAGTGGACTGGAGGTTCTTGGGATGCTGGCAGGAGGTTTAAGCTGGCCGATTCTTTTTTTCTTCCAGTGTGCAGGAGCTGATGAGTGAGCAGAGGGAGAGCTGCAGTGACAGTGGCGGGCTCCCTGGCCGAGCTGATAGGGTCAAAGATCAGGAGAACGAGGGAAGCATAGGCTCATTTGTTTATATAGAGTGTGACTGAGTGAGGAAATGCATACGCTTGCCCTCGACGCCCCGTCCTCATTCGGCCCTGAGTGCCGTCCCCTCTCCATTCTGTTTTCCAGAAGACAGGCAATATGTGGGGGGGTGGAGGGAGAGAAAGAGACAGAGAGAGGGAAGGCCAATATGTTGAGGAGGAAATAGTGCAGTTAAATAATGGCTCTCCATTTCCCGCCGGCAGAATGAGAGGCTCTGTATGTAATCGCCAGCCTGACTTTCTCCTGCTGAAACACATGCGCTCCCTTTACAAGTATATATTTGCACTGAAGGTAATCCATCAATTACCATGGACCTATCACATGATGACGGTGCTGATGGTGGCCACGAGGAGAAGAGGGGAGGGGAGGGGAGGGGGAGGCAGAGAACTGCTTGAGTGAGTGTATATGTGCGAGAGAGGAAGAGGCAGTGAAAAAAAAAACAGAGAGGGAGATAAAAGGCAGACATGCTGGTGGGTCTCCCTAAATTTACTCCTGCTCCTCCTGCCATCACTTGAACACCCCTTAAGCTCATTCCCCATGCTTACCTAACACTGCTGGCCCTTCTTGAATAATATCAAGTAAAACAGACTGGAGCTACGCCCTGATGCAGAATGTTTTCGACTGTTCCTCCTAGATGGCTCTGATGGCTCCGGCCCTGGCAGCGACTCTCAGGGCAGCGTGGAGAGTTTAAGGAAGCACCTGCGAGCGGACGCCTTCACCCAGCAGCAGCTTGAGGCCCTGGACCGTGTGTTTGAACGTCCTTCGTATCCTGATGTCTTCCCCACCTCAGAACACATCAAACCTGAACAGGTTGGCGGGACAGATTTCTCTCTACACCCTGACATTTACACTTCTGCACAGACCTCCTGTCTCTTTCTTCCTGTCTGTCCTTAAGTTGCAGCAGTAAACAGTGAACTTATGGAGTGATTTCTAACATTATACAGTATAGTGAATTAAATACACAGACTGAGATAGGTGATGAAAAGCAACCTCTTGCTCAAATCAACCTACTAGTCTGCAGCCTATTACAGAGGATAACCTTTATTTACATTCATTAGACTGTTAAACAACAAGAGACTATTAATTTTTCCATTGGAACTCTATGTGGGTGCCCAGGCAGCCTTAGCAGTGCCCTAATTGAGTTCATTTTCATCTCTGCGCGATCACGGGGAATTACAGCAGCGATAAATCAGAGGGACAGCCACTCTGCCTGCTATACAGGCCCTAATGCAGCTAATTACCAAAGTGATTTCTACGGCAAGATCAATACCAAAACGAATTAGAAATGACTTGCAATCACAAAGAGTGGAGGAGAAGGTATTAAAAAGGCGAGAAGAAGGTGGAGGAGGGGGAGAAAAACGGCATCAGAATGGTCCAGAAAAATCAGTTTTAATTTAATGTAATATTAATCAGGCTTCTTTCTACTCTTTCTGTGTGCCTCTTTTTTTTACCCCTGTTTCCAACACCCCCTCCTTTTCTTAAACTGGTGAAAAGGTGGGATATTAGGCTATTAGGGGCTTGTCTGGTGTCTGCATCAGGGTATTAAAAAGCCATTTTCAAGAGGCCAGGCTGAATAGGCCTCATCCCTCCCACACTTCTGGCAGCCATGTGGTCTGGTCATTCAGGCCCCTCTGTGCTTGCCACTCGCCCTCCGCCCAACCCTGCCCAGCCCTGCCCAAAGCCCATCTGCATGACAAAATGGCTCTTGTGCTGCCGAGGCCCAGCGGAATAGAGAGGAACATCCAGCCTAGTGCCAGGGAACAGTTGTAAGCAGACAATTAGAGTTTATCTGGGATAGAGGCAGACAAGACTGGGGTCACCAGCTTGCCCCTGTGGGACCCCCCATCCCATTGAGACAAACAGATGCACACACAAGCACTCACAGACACAAATGTATCCACACACACTTATCCTTTCAAAGAAGAGGACTCGGGTCAGGAAATGTTGTCTCATCAACAAACAAGATTCCTCACAGCTGCTATCGGAGTCTTCCGCTCAGATTAAAGGGAATAAATACTAAAGAGTCTATTGGTAATTGATCCTTACATGACGATTTCTGGCTCAGCACAGCTTAGTATTGCATTTATTTTTGAATGAGAAATTGTAAAACACGAAAGATGGCTGCAGCTGCACAGTGGTCTTTACACATTTGAAAATCCCGTTTTATGTGTTCATCCTTGAGGCAAAGCACAAAGGTTGATTTTGAGGTTTGTACTCCCCTTTAAAAAAAACACACACACCACATGTCTCTCCTGTAACAAAGCCCTGAATGTCTCCTCCCTTGACTGGTCACAGGGATGACTGCAGTGGAGCACAAAGAGCCAGCTGACACCCCGTCCTTTCACTCCTCTCCCAATCCCTCTCTCATCCCTCTCTCCCTTTCTGTTTTCTCCTCAGACAAGCCCTAATGCATGCATACATCATAGGTCTTGGTAAAGCACGGGGAACAGGGACGGGACAGGTTGGTGAGGCGTTGTGGGGGGGAGGGGGGCGATGCTCAGAGAATTCACAGGAAATATTCAAAGGGATCACAGACAGCTTCTTCAGATCCATCAATGGTTCCCTTCAGACATATTTCATGTACTGTCTCCTAAACTGGGAAATCTGCTCTAAGTCTGGCACCCACAGTGGGCCTGGATGTGTATGAGTCATATTAACCTGACACAGTCTGATGGAATGTAAAAATATTTATATAGAGAGTATGGATTCTTATTTACTCACGTGCATTTCTTCGCTGACATATTTTTTTGCATTTGTCGCATGCTCGTCTGCAGGCGAATGAATACTCGCTCCCGTCCCTGAACACTGGCCTGGAAGATGTGAAGCCGAGCCTTTCCACCAGCGCCAGCTCCGACCTCGCCTCCAGTGTCTCCCAGAGCTACTCTGTTGTGACAGGTACAATCTGACTCACGCTAGATTGATCCCTAAAAGAACACACACACACACACAGCTGCAGCAAGGTGGCCGCAGTGCTGGGGAGACAAACGCATTGTGTTCAGCACTGCTTCTGCTACATATTTCCATATTGTAACAAGTCATCTCCTTTCTCTAAAAGTTTTATCTGTTAAAATTAAAACCAAGGGTATCTTAAACATGAGTCTAATCAATTTAAACACCCTGTATCCCATTTTTCCTATTTCTGCACACAAACTTGCTGAAAACTGCATGCTGTCATTTTACACCAAGATTACACTTTACTTCACTGAACAATATTAATCAACAATATTAACTGATAATATTGATTATTTGTAGCTTCACTTTCCTCAAGGATCAAAATCTATAAATCTCCTGGTATCAATAAACTTTTGAACAAATTTGCGCCTGGAAAAACAATCAACTTTATATGACATCATCATTGACTCATCACAATTTTTACTGCCACTCCTTTATGGTGCACACATTTTCCAACGATATATAAAATTGCGTGAGTTTTGAAAAGCTCTTTCAACTCTTTCGTGTTTATTTCTGAGGGACAGAGCGAGGCGATATATCATCTGTGCCCATTAAATCCTACAGGCCTCTCACACACTGCTCCTAACTGGCTTTTGTGTTTGCCTGGATTGGCCCGCTAACAGATTGACTGGGAGCACTTCTCATAAGAGACAGCTGCTGTTCTCGCCATGACACGATGTTGTCATCAAAGGCTATGATAGCCTGTTGATTGACAGCGGCTGGAATAGTACCCTGGCTGGCTGGCTGCCTCATGCTGTGGAAGGAGAGAGAGGGAGAGAGAGAGAGAGAGAGAGAGACCCAGATACAGATGAGATGCAAACAGAGAAAGAAACTCTGAAATTACAGGGATTTTTTTTTCATCCTATGAACTGTCTGTTTTCAGTATTACCTTCAAATCAGGGCCAGCATGTAATAACAGGTGTGGTGTATTGAATATGTGTAGTATTAACTATCTATATCGCACCGTATATCATATGATCATATGCCTGCTCTTGAGTTGAGTTGAGTTATTGACGGTCACACAGACTCAAAAATAATACACCAGCCTTTTAAATAAAACTACCATATTTATGTAATGAACATCAAATTCAATGAGTCCTCTGTCTGTGACTGTGTGACTGTGTGTTTATGTGAGAGAGAGAGCAGGTAAAGAGGAGGACAGCATGATTGAAAACTGCAGTAATCCTTCTCAAATGATCCTTACTGTCCAGCCCAGGACTCAGACAGAGCTATGGGAAGAAAGACGCCTTTTTTTCCCTGAATATACGTGGAAGGTAGATTTGCCCCCGAAATTTGGGACTCGGAAGAATAAAGGTGTGTTTTTGTCTTTTACGCTGGGCTGTCGGTCTCGCTCTGGAGAACACACTCATAGCAGGCGGCCTTAAAGCCACCTGGGGGCCTTAGGCCTCCTAAAGCGAAACACGTAAGGGCCACAGATTGCATAATGAAGAGAGAAAACTTACATTTTTTTAAAGTGGATTATGACAACATCTTGCACACGCATTAAAAAGTGTCTGAGTATTTTTAACAAGAAATTCAACCCTGAAGTAACATCTACAGTAAACTTTCATTATTTAATTTTAACGACTATGCAAAGTAATGCATGAAGCATTTGATTGGGTGTAGGTTATCAGCGCATTTTTCTCTTCCATTAGCAAACCCTGTAAATAGGAAAGTATGCCAAGGCTGAAAAATACTAAATTACCTTCCCCATTTAGGCTGGTATCCAATTATCACTAAATTATGCTCTCATACTGGAGCTACAAGATTATATTCACTCCTTAAATGTTTTCTGCTCCCAATTAAAATTCATGCAGTTATTGATCTTGTTGATTTTTATGTCCTGAAATTTGCATAATCTATTAAAGATGAATGATTAATGAAGTGCTCAGTTTTGCATTCCAAGGGCACTAATGAAAGCAATGTCGACCATCTTTTGTGTCTTCTGTTTACTCTAATGTATGAGAGAGACGGTAACCTACTGTATGAAGGAGGCCGCAGCCAAATCAGAGAGATGTAGGGCACTGAAATGTCCTGCTGCTACTAATCATTTACAAATGAGTCACCCATCTGCACAATAACTATCTTTAGCTTCTCTACATGTAGAAGAATTTTAATGCTACCATCTTGTCATATCCAGCCTTGAGAGAAACACAAATCTTGCTAGTATTGGCAAGTTCGTCTTTAGTAATAAGAAATGGCATCATGCATTCACTTATTACCATGTTTACACCAGTATTATGGATATTAGACTGGGAAAGAAATAACTTTCAGGTGTAGGACTATGCAAGCTGTAGAGAAGGTTATGGACGTGTTTGTCTGTGTCCAGTTGATGAACACTGGAACTGCTCTGTGTGTCCATGGATGGAACATTTCATAATTAAACCTGATCTCTGGCTCTGGTCCAGCCTTTTAGTGTCTGCACAGTTTTCTATTGATACCTGAAAAGACCAAGCAACATACATTTTCATGCAGATCCATCTTGATTAATGTTATTCTATTCCTGACACAAGCTTCATATGTGGAACAAATGATAGCCTAATACTGTAGCAACTTATCAGTGGATAAAATGCCCAATGAAGTTCAGTTGTCTCTATGTTGGTTGGGCTTGATAATCACTCTGGCACATCCTTTGAGAAGTCTGGGTGTGAATGGGAAGCCCTCTGGCCTATTACAACTCTAGCAGATTTGAAGATCCGATGCTTTTCTATCTCTCTCTATATCTTTCAACCTTCTTATCTACGTCTCTCTGCCTATGAGTGAGAAATTTAACAGATGAGAGAAAAGAAGCGGAAAAAACCTGCTTCATTTCAAACTAAAATGCACACCACACTTTGAGCCTTTGTGACTTGGCAGTGCCAGCTAGTCTCTGCTGGGTGGCAACCAACAAACAGCCACCTAACCTGCCGAGCCTAATGTGTGGCCATGTGACAAATGTCTCAGCTCAGTTAACGCTCACAGCACAAAGCTTGGAAATTAATATTTATATTGCCCCCCACAATAGCACACTGACCTTTGAGCACATATTTGAAAATCTACGAATGGGGAATTCAAACTATTTCACCCTGCTTACTCACAACTGGATGCTCTTTTGTTCCTTTCTCATTTAAGTGGATATAAACAAGACAGGAGACTGAAGGCAGAGGTTTAATTGTCTAAGCATGATGCAAAAATGAATGCGCAAGAAGAGGAGCTGCCGCAAGAAGTTAGAAGTTCTCTGTTGATCGAATGTCAGCCTTTAAAAACAGGCGTTGTGCCAGTAAATGGTTTCCTCAAAAAGTTTCAAGGTGAAATGTTCACCTGAGAGAAGGCTGTTGCTGCTTTACGCATCACTCCAACAAATGTTGTAGGTTCTTAACAGTTCATTTCTATGGTCGATGGGGTCTGTAGACGTGGTATCAGTGGTGGAGTCGAGACAGATGCTAGAGAACTCTATAGCATCTCCACTCTCTCAGAGATGTGGGAGAAGAGTCCCCAAGGACCCTGAGTTTATCTTCCATCTCCATCATCAGGGCCTGTGATTTGACAGGCTCCCTTTACCCTAGCTCTGCCTCGTCTTCAGGACAATAAGCAACACCATGTCTGATTAGTTTCAGAGTTCAGTGGTCTTGAACGCAGCGTTTGTAGCAGTTCTTGTTGCTTCGTAACCTCTGTCTGTTTCAGCAACGGTTGCTCA
This sequence comes from Chaunax sp. Z400, assembly GCA_037577475.1. Taxonomy (NCBI): domain Eukaryota; kingdom Metazoa; phylum Chordata; class Actinopteri; order Lophiiformes; family Chaunacidae; genus Chaunax; species Chaunax sp. Z400. Next base: position 13,181,085 of record CM075193.1, read on the forward strand.
GACACTGAGATAACACAATCATACAGTAGTATGCAGGACGCCTCAGTGTAAACACCTTCGGTCTTAAACCCAAAATTCAGATTAATGTCCCAAATGTTACATGGGCCATGCAGCATCACTCTGATTAACAAATGAAGTGCTCCTCAGAATTATAATATAGTGTACATGCATGTGCACGGTTCATTAAACAAACTGTCTAAGTGGTAAACACACAATCCTTTTTTTCTGAGTTGTGAAATTAAGGCCAACACTTGTTGAGTCTGTCTTTTCTACCATGAGTATTTTTATAGTGCAGGCTTGGTGTGATGAAGAACGCTGGTTAAAAACAGGAATCTAATCATGGTTTATGTTGAATATAGTCCCTCTGGTGTTTCTACTTTATAGTCTTGTACCAATGAGTGGGAGTGGATGGGCACTGCTATGAACCCAAAGCAATCTCTAACTAGACTTTTTCAACTTTTAAAGACTTTAACAGACTACATGGTAGATTTAATTAACTGAAGAACAGAACTGCATGGTGGTCATTTGCACTCATTCCTATATTTGGACCCTGTTTCCAATAAATTTGTGACATACTTGTGTGGTGCAAGTGACAAACTTTAGGTCCATCCAATTAAAAACAAAACCCACTCGTTAGAGTATTTCTGTTCATGTCAGAGGTTCACGTCAAACATTCTTTTTAATGATTTGATCATAGTTTAAAAACCCGCATTGTTTAAAATTGTGCTGTGTCCTCTTTGACCATGGTATTTGTCTTTAAAAACCTCTAACTGCAGTACCTATAACTTAATCCAGATTTGCAGCTGCCATAGACAAAGAGATTTGGAGAACCTGCCATACATTTCTATGGGAAAGCAGTCATTTAGGTTGCATGGCATTAGGTTCATAGGGCTGACAGGGTTGCATCCCCCTTCCATAGACCAGCCCTTATCTTAATGAGGAATCGCAACACACAGTCCTGTTGTAAAATAACAATGATGGGGGAAGCAGCTAATGAGGCTATCATGGTGTCGGGAAAGAGCCATCTCTCCCTGCAGGCCCCAGCGAACAGAAGAGGCTCTGGGACAGACGTGCAGAGGCCGGAGACAGAGCTCACATTGATTGTATAGGTTCAAGAGGCAGAGCCGGTTGGAATGAAAGATGCCAAGACTCATCAGCCAAATTAGATCAAACTGTTGAGTTTTGAACTGTCTGCGAGGCGCTTGTTAGATTATTTGTGGGAGCGATTTTGTTGTGAGGAGGAAACCGTTAGATTATGTTGTTTGTTTTCCCAAAACCTTGGGGAAATTTTTCACGCGTTTGAGCTCGATTGATCAGGCACGGTGTGTTGTTGCAATATTTCACTGGTGTATGGTTCCACTTAGCTGAATGAATTGCTGCCTGATGCATGTGAGATTATTATTATGAGCTATGTAAATGAACAAATCAAACTCTAAAGACCTGCTTATCAATTCAGAATTCATATGAGGTGTCTGGTCCTGAGTTGGTAAAAGATGAGTGCATGTGTTGCAGCATTTGCACTTCTTACAGGGTTCTTCATCCTTTAATTCATAGCACAAATCTGCAAAGAATCTCAACTCCTGTGTCTCCCTTAAATCCTATACCCTGTGGTTGTGTTTGGCTATGTGGTGCAACAAATAGGGTTGCGACTTTTTTCCTGTTGGTTATTTGTACATTTGGAAAGCTTTACATCCATCCCACCATACATCTGAGTGATTGAAATGAATGTATGCACAGTATGTGTGGAGCTGCATGACTGCATTATATCGAGTTTCTTTTTCTTTTTCTTTTTTTCCACCTGGCAGACTCTCACACATCATATCCACCCTCCATGTGTGTAAAGCGGGAGCCCCATGAGGCATCCTTTGCGCCCTTCACCCCCTCCTCTGTTGGGGACACTGCACTAGCTGACATCTTGCCCCACCAGTCCAGCCTCTCTGTAGATGCCTCTACTCCCAGCTACCCTGCCCATGCCCACAGCTACAGCCAGTATGCCAACCAGCCTTTTATCGCAGGTACAACTTTACCCAGAAGGCCACATACCCAGATCAAACTCACTCTGTTCAGTTGATTTACCTCTATGTTAATTTTTAACAATTTTATATAAACACCAAGCTAAATCATCCACCTCTCACATTGCAAATCCATCAATCCCATCATACAAAACCGACTGTTTACTCCTCATTAACCGTGACCGCTCTCTCTCCCTTTCCACCCTGCTGTTCACCAGCTCTGACCCCTTGCCTGTCTCCCAGCTTAACAATAGGCCTCCAGGTCTTTCCAGCTATGTGACAGGCCCAGGGTCTGAGGGGCCAGAGGAGGCCAAATGGGGTGGGGGGTGCAGAGGCAGAGATGGAGGGCTGATGCTGGGGCCTGCTTTGGACTTGTATCTCTCTGTCCTGTGTGCCCCTTCATCCCGCCAGGCCCCATATTGTCACTGTTAATTACAGGACTGAATGTAGAGTGAGGAGCACAGAGAGCACATAATGCTCCTCTCCACATTTAATCTGCATGGAATGTTGGTATATTAATGCCACAACAGTTGTATTATACTTGTGGGGACAGTTGTAAAGTCCCACTTTGTTGATTCTATTGTGTTCTTTGTTTATGAAATATCATAACATGTTGCAGGATGATAAAAATAGAAAAAATGCAATGACACTTTTAAAAAAAGGCCTATGTTTGGTCATACTGATGTCATTATCTTAGAGTTTAAATTTCTATACGACTACTTACGATGGCAAATATATTTTGAAGAAAATTTAATGCTGCCCACACTATATTTTATAACCAACATAATGAGGAAACATTCATTTATGTATTTGGGCATTTATTCAGCTTTTCTGTGTTCAAGCATTTTCCTCCTGTGTGCCTACAGGTCGAGACATGGCCAGCACCACCTTACCTGGCTACCCTCCTCATGTCCCCCCCACAGGACAAGGCAGCTACCCCACCTCCACACTCGCTGGAATGGTTCCTGGTAGGGGACATTTCCCTTTTTTTTAATGATGCCATTATTTGACTTTTAAAGTTTCTATTTGCACTAGACAGCACGCTTCAGGTGATCTTGTCTAAAGAACTTGACGTCACTTGAAGGTAATCAAGACGTAATGTTTTTCTGCGATGTCTTTAGTATACATGCAACACCCTCACCATTCAGAGACTGAAGAAGCCTTGAAGCATTGCTCTTGACTCAAAGGATTTAAGCAAGCTTGTTATTGCTTTGTTAGACTGCGGTTAGCTTGTGGTTAGCGTCTGCAGACGAGGACATTAGATGAACTCGATAGGCGATCACCACAATCAGTGGCCGTGAGATAGGACAGTTCCTCTCAGTTACACTCCAGCTCCCAGCACTCATTACCCTCACCGTGTCCACACAGCACACTCTCACCAGCCCCGTCGATAAACACTGCTTTCGCGCCTCTCCTTCTCGCCTCCCCGGACACCCAGGGCTGCGGAGCATATCTCTTTCCCCTCTACTTAACCTGTAGTTCAGGTTCACAGCAAACAGTTAAGGGTCAAAACACCGAGGCATGGAGGGCCTGTAAATATTTAAATCACTATCTCTCTCAGGGGCGAGCTCGACTTACACGACCAGCAGTGAGGATGCTTCAGCTGCCAGCATGTGTAGATCTCTCCTCCAAACAACTGAAAACACAATTCCCTTTATTGCTCAGAGACATGTACCTTTCAGTCTGAGCAATAATCAAAGCAGGCATGCAGTACTTACAAGTGAGCTCAGAGTACATGACGGTAACATTTTAAGATATACATGAAGGGAAAAGTCGATGTCGCAAACTAAGAAATGACTGAAGTTTTAGAGTATTCTAATGCCTCTAGAGAGTGTGCATGGATATACTCACATAAGCACAGCCACCTACTTAATCCAGAGATTATGGTTTATTTTTTATCTGGTGATGAATGACTAAGATTTAGTGACTGGTCCTTAACACTTGTTAAAGCAAAGGCCATTCCTCAGCAGCTTCATATAAAACCAAGCCTTTATGTTCTCATAAAAGAAAGGAACGTGTCGATCCACTCCAACATCCCCCCAGCCTTCCGTCCTGTCTACCACAACCTGCGCAGTGCCTGACAAAGAGCGAGTCGGAGTCTGGGAGTGCATATTAAGGAGTTTTGAAGTAAAGCATCATCGTTTAAAAGCAGGAATAAAAGCATTGGAGTTCTCATTTGAATAAAAGAAATAGAGGGAAAATTATCAGAGGATTAATAAAATAATCAATTCACCTGAAGGGACTGTGGGGACAAGCTATACAAGATTGTAACGTAACTGCAAGGCCCGATGTTACGTGGTTTAAAGGCAGTTTTTACAACATAGTATTTTACAGAAGCTGTCAGTCATTTCAGTTTGTTAGCTTTTTGCTAATTGTCGTTTGTATTGATTTGTTCTCCAGGAGGGGACTTTTCAGGAAACCCTTACTCTCATCCACAATACACAACTTACAACGAAGCATGGCGGTTCAGCAATCCAGCATTACTAAGTAAGTGACTTTCTTCCATATAACAAAAGGACATTAATGGAGTTTTAAGGTTGACATTTTCTAAAATTTAAGTTATATACTAATCAATAATGGCTCCATCTTTGCCTGAAGTTTTTACACGCATGAGTCTGATATGATATTTGACCTCGTGGTTTCCAACGGCTCGTTCTTCTGTTAACTTTCAGGTTCCCCTTATTATTATGCCGCATCCCGTGGCTCTGCACCGCCCACTGCTGCCACTGCCTACGACCGCCACTAGTTACCATGGAGACCAGTTCAAACTGCAGGGCCAGGGCTTTGGTCTCCATATTGTCCCCGTCTGAGAAACACTGAGGTCAAAGGGAAGCGAGGTGGAATCCTGAGGGAAATCCTGTCATGTTGCGTGATGTGGAGGAAGGAACGGGGAGGCTGATGCCGGTCCAGCTTAAGCGTTACACACTTTTGGGTCAAAAGGGTCCATGGGCGTTCAGGACTCACCCATTAAGCCCTCAGTCTCTCACAGGCCCGAACATTTCCACAATGACTTTAAGAGATTATATAAATATATATATATTATAAAATATAAATGGAAGAAAAACAGTGTGAATAATACCATGTGGAAAAAATGTTGTGGGTTATTATTTTTGTTTCTTTGTTGTTGTTGTTGTTGTTGTTATTTTATTCATGGATCCTCACATTCCTTTTATGATGAACTGCAGTATTTTTCTGCTCTAAAGAGAAAAGTCCAGGGGGGATGACAGCGGTCCCATAGCTTGATGGTGCAGCGACTTAAACCAGTGTTGTGGAGTCTGACAGTCTGACTGGAACCGTGGCTCCACACTGTTACTCTAGTGCTTTGACTACGTCTTCTGCTCCCATGTCTCCAGTCCCACCTACATCATTAGATAAACACAGCATGTCTTACAACGTTTACTGACCCCATAGAGACCCGTGGTAACATCATCTCTCCCTTTGGCAAACAATCAGATGTAAAAATGTAAATCATTTTGCAAAGTATTCAAAAACATGGTAGACACTAAACGGTCTCACCAGAATTTTAAATACTTTAAATTATTCTTTTCTGTCATGACCTTTTAATGTAAAAAAAATAAATAAATATCAAAGATTTCTTCAGAGTAGTTCACATCAGAGTAGTTCAGTCTCTCATTCTCCATGCATGATCATCCTTTGCTCTTTCTTGCACTATAACCTCAGCTTGTTTAATTTATTTGGTACATTCACCTAAAATTTAGTTTAATTAACTTACAAATTTTATACACGAGTCAGAAGCATTCATGTTGTGTAATGTAGGTCTAAAAACAAAGCTTGTAAGCCACAGTCCTGCGGCTACATGAACAAATTCTCCTGGGTTATACGTCATTCAGTTACTAGTCACACCACTAGATGCCTACACAGTTTAGAGAGCTGTACGCAGTTGAGCGAACCAACTCTAAATTTGCTTCAACAATTGCCTTACAAACCTGTTTTTCAACATAAATTCATGCCTGTTTAATGAAATGAATTGCCTTTACAAACACACATTCAGCACCCTCCTTGATTTACACTCTACTCTTCATATAGGGACTGAAAGGAAATATTGATTCCGTTTGCTTTTTGGACAATATTTTGTGAATGTACTTTTAACTACATTTGCCAAAGACTTAGTTTGATATTTAATATTTTATTTACAGTATATGTATGCATAAATAAAGCAGTATTATCTTTTAAATGAGTAGTCATCACTGAACATGTGTGTTGCGACTTTTTAACAGACGAACAACGTAATGCATAATACGACTGTAACGAAAAAGGTGACTCAATATTCCATCAGTTGCGACAAAATGCTGCTTTGTAGAACGATTTGTGAATAATGTGAAGACAATTCTTCTCTGTAAATAATACCACACACACCATTTCAGTATCATACTAATGTACTGGCTCCCTTTGTAGATATACAGACAAAAAACATGCATTACATTTGTGTCTTAATGAAATGTTGTGCTCTGAGGAAAGGCACAACGACTGTATAACCTGTGGCTACATGTACTGTTGGGGCAGGTTTCAGATGCTAACAACACATAGGCTGTTTTTGTCTTTTTTTCTTTTCTTTTTTTTCTTTTTTTTTTTGCTTTGTTTTCATAATAATGTCACAATGATGTTTATGTCACTATGCAATGAGTTAAATGGCTTTCTGTATCATCTTTTGTTGTTGGGCTCAGAACAAGTAATCCCCATGGAGAACAGCATAAAATTGAAGACTTACAAAAGACCTCCAGCATGAAATGGTTTCTCTCTAGTTTCACTTTTGCTCCACAAATGAAGATCAAACTGGAGTCCTTGGCAACAATCAAAGATATTGCTCTGTTTAGTATATGTTGTGGAAATTATGTTAACCCAAATTACTCTCATCAGTGCCTGCATAGACACACATCCACGCATATTCCCAGTCACAATCTAGGTAACTCTTTAGTGTAAAGCATCCAAGATGAATTTTACTTTAAGCTAATACATCATCTGCCTCCAGGATTAACTGTCATTGCTAAGGGTACCAGATAACAGAGAAACAGACTGCAGTCCTGCTCTCTGGGAGAAGCTATGCTCTGCAATTTGCACTTGGGATTTGCCTATTTCTGTCCATATTTAGTTCAACACGTCTGAAAATGAAACACCGGCACAGAGTACGAGCCACCGTCATTCAGGCAAAGTCTTTGCTTTAAGAAGCAGAGCACCTCTGAAGGAATTGGTCTTCTGCCGTAGTAAAGATGATACAGCATATGTGTCATGGACATAAAAAGGATTTCTGGTGAAAATCTATACAGAAAGCCTTGTGGCCTCAATCATTGTTCTATTTCAGTTCTGTTCCAATTCTTTTTGTGCACATGAGAAATAAATTCTTTTATATGTCAGTCGTTGACTTGGTGTCCCCCTCATTATTTACCCCATAAGAAAATAATTCAGAGTTCAAGGTTCCTGGAGAGCGTTCCTGCTGCTGGTGTATTGATGTTTGGTTTTATGAACAGTCAGGATTACAGGAGGAGCTCATACAGGCTACAGCTCTCAAAAATGAAAAAGCTGCAGAGCGTGTTGTTTGTGCAAATCAGTGTGTGAATGTCTGTAGGAAGCACATACTGTATATCATTATTCCTTTTAAAAGTAGCCTAAGTCTACAATAAAATAACAATATCATTATGTTAACACGTGTGTGTTTGAGTGTGTGCAGGACGGAGGGAGAAAGAGAGAAGGAAAGACGCTTAAAAAAAAAAAAAAGAAACAAAGAAGCAGAACAGTTGGGTTGGAGAACGTTAGCCCCAGATTCTGACTCCAGTTTATTTAATGATGCACCGGTTTCATCCTGCTATACCACACCGCTGCTGCCACACCTAAACTCTACACAATCTATTCTGAAATACACACAGGCCCAGCCAGTTGTAATTCAATTGCCCTGCTTCGCTTTGCCTATTGTTTATTTCATGGATCCCCTGTGAAGCATCAAAATCTGCAGTTTCTGTCAGCCCCCTAACAGTCCTATGTGTATGTCATTCAGGCCTTGTTAAAAGATAAAAAAAATACACACACACACACACTTGTACTCCTTCCTCTCCCAGCTGAGAATTCCCAGTGGTAAAATTATTCCATTTAGATGGGAACTTTTTTGTCACTACCCTGTCTAAATTGGCATATCTGGCTCTCTCGTAGAAACCAATAAACTGTGAACCCGGATGCATCTGTCAGTCTAGCTCATCTTTACTTTAGCAGGCCAGATGACAAAAACAGGAGAAGAGACACACACCAGCAGAATGGGACACACTGATTGGCTCTCATCAGTTAGGCATTACGGAAAGCACCTGTCATCCTCAGGGCTTCTCAAACCCACACAGAGAGGCCCTGCCACAGGGGCCAATGGGCCTCGCACAAAGATTTACTCAAACACTTCGCCCTCATTGTCAACTTGGCTTGGTGATGCCCTACAGCTTGGCCTCTTTGGAGTGATTCATGTCTGTCACTGATAATATATACAGTGGAATAAGCCCGTTTTAAGGTGAAAGGATACTGTCTGAGGCAATCCTTTGAAAAGTTTCATGCAAACATCAACATATTGCATTAAATAACCTATTTTTTATTGACAGTTTTTATAACTTTGACCACCTTAGTACCTCAAATAAGGTCGACATTAGTGGTGGAAAGTAACAAAGCATTTCCCTTTATGCTCTACTTTCATGTCAAATGGAAATATTGTTGTATTGTTTCTACACAAATACATTTATTTGATAGCTACTTGCTATTTTTCATTATGTTCATTAAAAGTAACCATGAAATACTCAGATCCTTATTTCACTGAAGACAGACAGTTAGAAAGAAGTTATCTAAGTTGTTTCTGTTAATTGCAACTCTTGTTCATTGTATATCTGAGAAAAAGCTCCATTTTCAAAATTCTAAAAATTTTAAAATAAAAAAAAAAATGCTTAAAACGCCAAAAATATCAAAAGGCACCATTCCAGTACTTGATCTAGATCTGTACATGAAGTATCATGACAAAATATTGAACAGTGTTTGAGTTATGCTCCGGAAACCCTCATTTGAGACAAATCCCTCTCACAAAAATTGAACTTGTAATAATGGAAACAAAAAATAAAAATGGAAAAAATCCACAAATAGCTAAAGGAACCACTTCAGCACTTTTTGTTTGTGAGTAGAACATCTTGTAAAACAATATTTAATTTTTCACTTAAAGCAAACATAAGAGAACATTTCTAAAAATGAATAGAAGTTTAGTTCAGATGTTTAATTTATCTTATATCCCACCTTCTTTTGTCAAGCATTATTCTTTTGATTCTTTAAATTGAGAAACACCGGAATAAAGCACCACACAGTACATAATGTAAGAGTGCAGCTACAACAGAAAAATGCTACTTTGATTAATATTAAAATCTAATACTCTAATATATTATAGTTATCAGCCAGAGGGCCCAAATGCTTTTAGATATTTAAAGCACATCTCCATAACACTTAACTTACTTTCAAATACTTTTATTTCACTTCTGAATGCAGGACTTTTGCTTGTATTGGACTATTTCATAATGTCGCATTTGTGCCTTTACTTAAGTAATGGTTTAAGTACTTAAAGTACAACAGAATAAACACTGACTAGACCTAGACCTCCATATTTAATCATCTCTCTTTGTGTAAACATCCACCAGACAACCAAGAGACCAAGACTGGATGAATCTCACGGTGGGACACGAGCATGGTATTGTTCAGAGACAAGGAGCGGTGGTGGTCCAGCTCTGATGTCCTGTCATCTGCCTGCATGGGAGATTGTCATCAGCCTCATCATGTGGCTGTCAGAGTTGATGCTGGTGAGGGGAGAGGCCAACCCTGCTGTGTCAATCAACGAGCCCTCATTAGAAGCAGCTTTAATTAGTGGCTGTACGGTTGCAGTACTGTTCACAACAGCGCCTTCGTTAACTCCGCTAATCCCAGATGGATTTGGGTTGAGAACAGGCAGCAGCACTCCAGAGGTATAATGTGAAGCTGATTTATGATTCTGGCTGAAAATGTTTATTTCATATGTTGATTATATTATGAAAGTGAATATGTTTGTCTTAAATAGATATAAGAAAGATATAAAATGCATGTTTATCATCCTGATCCATTGATTTATAAATGGAGATAAAGCTTTGTGAAAATGTCCTGACGAATCTCATGTTAGGATTATTTCATTTTGGCAGGGGCGTCTGAGTTCATGCCCGGTTTCTGATGATCCTGATCCTGACAGAACAATGATTAAGAGGTTATTTTCACTGTTGGTGGTTGAGACCATCCAGGCGACAAGAACATGACTTTGTGATGTTTATAATGAGTGAGTATTGATTGACTCACCGCCGCCTAAAGAGGTTTCCTCCAAGTTCAAGCTCAAAGGATGATCTGGCTCTCGCGTGCGTCCTGTACTGTAGCGTAGTTCACAATTAGAGTAATGAGCAGTCAAAGAGCTATCGAGAGAAATGCAACTGCTGCCATTCCCATCCAAGTTAGATCAGTTAGCAGTGCATAGTGATTTCCCTTCAAGAGCTAAATTATCGTTTTGAATGGCCACTGTGTGACACATTGTGTAATTAAGCTCTAAATATGCCTCGTTACCTGATTATGTCACCCTACAAAAAGGGATGAGGATCAGTGGGGCAAGGGCACGGTGTTCCTGAGTATGTGTGTGCACATCAAGAGCTGGGGAGGGATTAGAAGTGTGCATGGGCATTTTCAAAAGGACAAAATATGCAACATAAATGGGGTGGCACTGACCTGCATGCCCCCATCAAGCTGAGAAACGGTCTTTGGTCTGACAGAAACTTGGCGAGGGGAAGGGTCAATTTGTTTTAGTCCCAACTGTTTTTCATAAAACAGTGCAATAAGAGCATCTAGCCCTCTGCAGCCCCGCAGGAGGACGGCGGAAGAAGAACAGACGAGGCAAAGAGGGGAGAAAGAAAAGTGAGAGGCCACAATCACCAACCCCCACCACCTCTGACTGGCTCCCCACACTGCTTAGTCCCCCCCCCCCCCCAAACACACACAGACGCACACACTCGCTCCCTGACGCCTCAACACCCTCCCCTACCCAACACCCAGTCACTGTCAGGCCAAACACATGATGAATTGCCCTGTCAACAGAATTCATTCAGGGACCAATTAATTCAGCAAAAATGAACTAGAGCCATCACTCGCTGAAAAACTCGGTGCAAAGAGAGCAAAGAAGGCCCACTTCAGAAAAACGAGGAGGCAAAGGGAGGGAACGACGGAGAGAGGGAAAGAGGGGCGAGCGTGGTGGAGACAAGAGGGCAAGCAAAAGAGAGGGAGAGAGGAAGGGAGAGGGTGAGTACGTGGTGGAAGTTAGTCTGACAGAAATTGGTCATTTAATGCTTTAGCGCACTGGAGACAGCCCCTGTCATAGTCGAAGGCATGGCAGGGGCTCCCCTGGTATTTTATTTATTAATTATCCTATGCAGCGAGGGGCCTTTAACTGTCTGAGTCCGGCCCTGTCAGCCCGACTCCCTGTCATTTTCTCTCCACAAACAGATCCTTTAACACCGTGCTCCAGGTTAATAGAGACAAAGCCAATATCCAATCAACCTTGCCTTCTCGCCCAAATACAGTATTCATCTGTACCTTATCCATGTAATTATGTCTCAGACGATCCTCTGAATATGTTGTTGGGATACTAATAAACCACTTTCGAAGCTGGCGTGCAGAACACGTCTGACCTTTTCAACTCACCGCCTCATGCTGCTGGCTACGCCTCCCATGGTCGGCAGCAATTATTTACACCTGGGAATTTATTGGGAATAAAACGCAGTCCCAAATAATTTAATGATGGCTGCATTTATTATTCAGGAAATTACCAAGACAAACTCATGCTTAATTCCACCATAATGGACGGTTGATGTGCAACATGATTCAGTGGGAAATCTTCGTTTGGCGGAAGAAAGTAGATCCACCTGTCAGGGGAGGTGAGGTTACTCCTGCAATTCAAATATTTGTCACCTCAAATGCTTCCATCTCTGTTTTTCTTAACAGTGTCATGCAAAATAACCACGCTTGCCAGGAGCTGTTTTGTCGGTGGTGACAAATTAGCACTGCGAAGGGCAATATCAGCACCAGCTAATTAAGGTGTCGAGTGATTTTGGGCTCCAGATCAAGAATCTGCTGATTCATCCCACGGGTGATTATGATGTCCATATGGTCAACGTACAGCGAGCTACACAGGGAAACACTATCGGCCTGCTGCGGCGCCGGCTTTGCCAAAAGTTTGCTCTCGTCTTTTGTGGCGGTGTTGGGTGGTGTTCATCAAGGTTCTGAATTATTAACAGCATCTTTTCTTTAAGCCCAGGATCTCCCAGTGGAAAACACAGGATGAGGGGCAGCTGGGAGGTTGCCTGCCACTAGCTACCCCTCTTCTCTGACATCAGGAAGTGAAATTCAACGCTGTTTCCACTGTCGCTCATTGATGGGCTCCTGTACCTTGGATGCACCCTTCTTGGTGTCACTCGGTTTTAAGGATTTATCACACCTCATGCAACCTAAAGGTGATGCTAGGATAGGCGTTGGGTGGTTTCGGTGTCGGATACTTTCATATATTTACATGCTGACAATCATTAAATATCCCTTTTTATTAACTCCAGTGACTCTGAGGGCGAATGAACTCATTTTGTTTACCCCTCTCTCTTCTTCATTCCTCTACGTTTGGTCCTTTACTGTAGTGGTGCGCACAGTGAAAATACACCTAATAGACAACACTGGCATTCAAGCCAAGTGAACCTGACAAATGGAACAGAAAAGCTAACAGAGAAGAAAGAGGTGCTTAGGCCAACTGTCACAGGTAAAGTGTTTTCCTGATTTCTGTTTACTCACCGCGCTTGAAACTTGACTTGTTTTCCTTCTGCTTACTGAAGAGATTCTGTCTGTGAGTCAGCTGGTTGTCAGCATATCTTGCGAGCAAAAACACGCATTTAGTATCAAATTTGGGTGGGAAAAGTGCAGCTTTTGAGAGTATGATAACATGGTCAACTAAAGGAAATATGTTTTCCATTTCACATGCTTTATTTCAATGAAAAGGCTATCATTTTTTTAGCATTTAAAGAGGGCTTGATTCAGGCAGAGGACAATGCTGTAGCTCTAACACAACCTCCTCTGTCTCTGAACAAACTCGCATCCTATACTGGATACATGGAAAGAGAGCTCTGCATATATAAAGTGTGCAGAATTAGAAAAGTAGAAGGACGCGAGTGAAACCTACAGAAAGGAACTGCATATGAACAGAGAGATGTGCTGTAGAATATAATTAATTAAATGAGACTAATTAGGAACATGAGAGCAGGTGCCAGGCTATGAGCTGACAGGGAAGACAGCGAGACAACATGCCAGCACAATAAAAAAAAAATAAAAAAAAGCACAGCCACACATACACATGTGAAAGTGCACAACCAAACACACACATATGCACACAAGCACACAGCTGCAGTTATGAGGGTGTATTGTGACAGGCATGGGGACAAAACAACTTTCTGCGTTTTGTCATGTGAAACCCCGCAGGAATACTCATGACAGGAAGCAGAGACCCAGGCACCGTGGGGGTCTCTTGCCTTTGTCTCACACACATTCTCTTTATTATTTTGTTCTGCAATAGTGGAAAGAAGTTTGCACAAGCCAAAGATTTCTCTCCCCCTAATTATTTCAACACTTGCTCAAGACTGCAAGAAGTATGAATTCACCGACTGCTTTTCCTCCTCCTCCTTAAAATGCTCCTCATTCTGGAGCTGCTTTAACAGGGCATTTTGAGAAGAATGGATTTTAATTGGATGTGGTAGAAATTGATAAGAAAAGTTTCTCGAATTAATAAATATTCTTATCTACGCGGCATCATTTCCTTTAAAATTATGTAATATCAAATTATTTTGCTAATGGATAGACACATGGAACCCGATGTAACAGGAGAAAAGAACTCTTAAAATAAGATAAGTAAAATAATCTCTATTAATGTGATGATCTGACATTTTCTGTGTGTGTGTGTGTGTGTGTGTTGTAGTGAGCGAACACGATAACAGTGTGAGCGAACACTGACTAAAACCTTACACAGTTTTAGTCCTAACCGTAACACCTGCATAAAAACTATATAGATATGTCAGAAACACAATGTGGCATTGTAATGCAATAATAAATGGTACCATATTTTTTTATTGCCAAGTATATCCTATTTAGGATTGTCGAAATGATTAGTTGATTGAAAGAAGCTATTTTGATAATCTAATAAAGTAAGTTTTCAAGTAAAAGGTAAAAAAAAGAAAAAAAAGAAAGAAAAAGCCAAAAATGAGGAATTCTGTTTCTGTATTTTCCATCATTTTAAGGTGGATATCTTTGAGTTTTGTACTTCTTGTTGGACTAAAGAAAGCATCACTTTGCATCCTAAGAAAATGTGATCAGGATTTCCTTTACGACTTTTTGAGATTCCATAGTCTAAATAATTACCAGCTAAAGATTCTGTAAATCTGTAGATTTATCAAAAATCTTAATAATATTAAATTATAGCCTTATTATGAATTGATACAAGTCAAAGTGAAAAATGTTGAGCCAAGTTAGAAAGATTATCGCTATCTTACATTTTCATTTATTGCCTCTTCAGAGGTGACAATAGACTAAACTGATGAAAGAGTGTGTTCTTGCTCTCACTGTCTGGTCTTAATAATGAGGTTAAGTTATTCTTTGCACAGTGATACAAGCTAAATTTCCCATAGACACCAGTGTGATGCTTTTAATGCATCCAAAGCTGAGTTTCTGCACAGCACTGCAAGAAAAAGCTGTACAGAGGCCTGTTAACCATTTTCTATAACTTTGATGAAGCTTAAATGAATGAAAGATTTTGACTGATAAAACTACTTTAGATTTAATAAAGCAACATTTCTGAAAGATTTCAAACTGGAAAGCATTTTTTCTAAGACTTAGCAATAGGACAATTCTTCTATTTTTAATTTTAGTATTCATAATAATACTAAATCATTCGTTTTAGGCTGAGTAAGACAAACGGGTGGAACCACTATGTCAGGAAGAACATGAGGAAACCTCCAGCATTCATGCCGTCAATCTGAGCCAAACATCAAGGATCAAGGATCTATACCTAACTTTCTCTCTGGAAAACACATAACACCATTTAGAACGTTACATGGTCCATGCAGCCAAGACTCTGCGAAGCGGACAGCTCAATACCTAACCTTAATGCAGCTTGTCAATGCAACACCAAACTCAAGACAGAGAGATGGGGGGTTGGGTGTTGGGAAGGTTTTTTTAATTATCTGTGGTTGGGTCAGACTGTGCATCATCATTAGAGAGACTAAATAGCAGTGGTCACTGACTCAGGTAGTGGTAAACGGCACAATTAACAAGCTGAGGAGGGAGAACTGTATTCAATTTGAAAGCCTTCTTTCCTAATCCATCTCCAGTGATCAGCAGTGCTGCTGAGCTACGCCCTTTTACATTCCAATTACATTAATCAGGTTATTACTCAGTAAAAAGTCAACATTTTAATCAAGAACTTGCAAAGCAGGGCAGGACATTATACCTAGACAGCGCTAAGTGACAGTGAAAAGAGCAGAGTGATGATATTACTGAAGATAATCTTTCTCTCGTGGATAATGGCACAGCATGGGAAGGTTTGTAAGGCCTGGATGCATACGTTTTGTTATTCCTCCGATTTTACAATGTTCTATTTAGCCCCCATTCACCAGAATGTATCTGTCATCATGTGTTAATTTTTACAAATCTGCATTAGTCTCATCGTTTACTGTGAACTTCATGAATGTCTACAGCACACGTCAAGAATTCAGGCACTATTTCAAGCCGCAAGTATTAATGGATATAATCCCTGACGGGGTGCTGTTAGTACGGTAGGTGTGTAATAAATGTAAAAACACCTCTGCGGAGTTCACATCCCAATAACTATCCTGATTGTCTCAAAATCCGTTGTGTGCTCTTTATCAAAATTCTGAAAATACATCCTCTAACACAAGCCATTATTCATGTATGGATGGAAACAACTTGTCCAAATGTATGTAGAGCTATGCAATGGTTAGGTGGGGGATTATTCCATTCGCAGCAGAAAAAAGGCAATTTATATGAATATGTGCTTACTTCACAACCAGTTCAAGTTGACTTTGCTGACTGACTGCTGACTGCACACACAAAGTGAATCTAATTTAGTAGAACCTCTGGCTAAGCAGTAGTTTCTCGCCCATTTTCTCCAACCAACAGGGAGGAAATCAATTCTCGGGCATTCAGAAGATGCTTGTCTTGTTTTTATTTCCTATTTTGTTTTAATTATTAATTCTACACTTCTGTTTGCATTTTGGCTTGTTAGGAGTTCTGTGACGGCTGACCCAGGAATTGGGTCCTGATTAATGGAGGGAAATTCTTGTCGTCCATCCCATAATGAGTGAAGACAGAGGTGAGAACAGCTCAATAGCAGAGATAACCACTCTTTGATCCAAACGGTCATGCAGAACCTATACCCGCTGCATCGCCAGAAAGTGTGCTGCCAAGCTCCTCGCTTTAACATCTCCTCTCACAAACTTTAAAAAGGGACAAATATGCTCTGAGATTGAAATGCATGTTTTACAAATTATACTGAAAATAATAAACCAATTTTAGTTGAAGTTTCTCTGTTGTTAATCGTGGTAAGTTTGCAAATGACAGCAGACTGTCAGCCATTTGAGTGTATTGTTTCTAGACAACATCCTGCAGAAGATTTCAATACAATGAACTACATACGCTAAATTACCCACAAACAGAAAAACAGAGATGTGAAACATATTCAAAATATTAAACTGTCTAACTGCCATTTCTGAGTCCCACTAACAAGAACCCATCTCAGCTTAAGATGTCGTGTTAAATTGAGACCTTTTTCCCCAGTGGACTTAAATGTAAAACATATCTGTACCCTTGACAAGCAATGCTAATCCATTTAGTGTAACGAACTAACATGTCCCTAATTAAAATATGCCTTTTAATGATACATTCTGACATCCTGGAAAACACTGTCACGCTTCTTTCCTTTAATGCAGGAATATGCTAATTGCTTCAGTAACACTGGTGTTCAAATCCCAAGGATACCGCCACATCCTGAGGGAGTTAGCGTGTTGAGGTTTTGAAACCTCCGTTCCAAAAAAGGTCACTTTAGCCTGCTGTTTCTTGAAGACTGTTTAGGCCAGGAGAGAATGTACTATAGAGGCTGAGGGACCGACAGTGTTGATTTCCATTATTTTATAGACATTTACAATTCAGGAACCTCTTGGCCTTGCTGCACAACCCCTCAGTCCACCACTTCACCTATAGGTGCTGCGGGGCATCGAGCCTCCTCATCCCATCCCATGGCAGCTCATTTAAAACAAATCAGGCTTATTGCTGAGTTGCTGCGCTCACAAGGCTCAGGTGATCAAGCAATTAAAGACCTCTAATTCTTACCTTTCCGAATGGGTCAGTAGATAATTAACGACATACAATGAAATCCCTTTGTTACCACTTAGTTTTCTCCACATTTGATTCTATTTTCTGACGTGTGAGGCTGCTCAGTTGATGAGTATTGGGACAGATTCATGTGGGTGTGTGCAGTTCTCTGTGGCAGGGGCCCTAGACGAGAGTAGAGCGTTAGGTAACAGGCTCACGTGGGACAGATGAGCTACGTTAGGAGCTTGATTTAAAACTGAATAGATAACATAGAGATAAAATAGATGGAAACAGAGCAATGGCTTGACCACTCAGTTCCGGGAACTATACAATAGCATCAAATATTTCTTCTTCTATGAAGCAATGCTGCTAATTAAACATTTGAAAATTAAATAACCACAAATCCAGATGAGCCCTTTAAACCGTCTCACAAATGACCAAATGAAAACAAAGAAACCCGCTCCAGACGAAGCATAACTGAACCCTATCACTTCCCATCCATGAGGCTATTTCTTAAACATTGAGGCATTGTTCAGATGCAAGGGCTGCAGCCCCTGCCTCCCAATTTCCATTTCTTTCCCCCCTGCAGAAAAGCTGAATCTGATCCGGACCCATTGGTGTGTGGATAATGAAGGGGTTACCAGGAGCTGCGAGAGGCCCAGTAATTCCCCACACCGGGGGAGTGGGTTTTTGGGTGGGGTTTGAATGAGTACCATTGCTCCATGATGCATGCATTCATGTGAGCTTGTGACAGCCTATACCCAAATCCTGGGTCAGACATAGATGCTGCAAGCATGGAGTTACAGTACATGGCTGCAAATATTTTTATTGCTGCAAAATGTTTTTCTGCATACATGAACTCCTCTATATTTTAGACAGCACGTCATTATATGTGTCTGTGCAGCATGAATTTCACTCTGTTTTGTCGGCTCAAATAACTGATAACAAAATAAAGATGAAATTCAAATTAAAGATCTGTATGATTTCAGATCCTTGTGTGTATATGTAAATCATTCTCTGTCATTCTCTACTCTTAGTAGACCTGGAAGTAACCCAGCTCACTCTAAGGTCACAAAAATTAGCATATCATCTGGCAAAATGGTTAGCCAATGTGTGGGTGTCTCCCTGAGGGGGTCACCTTAAACATCAGTGTTAAGGCACCAAGAGACCCCCACGTACTCCAGGGTTAAGTATCTCCACTTCATTATGATAAAGATGTTAACAACTACCCAAACTACCAATGCTGTCAATAGACATTGAGTCCCAGCTCTATGCAGCCTGACTCACCCTCTCCTAGGACCCGGCATTAGCCTCCATCCATCATCTGAATACTCCAGGCCAGAATCATTGCCGATCATTATAGTAATAGACAAAGAGTCCTGATGATTAGCCGTGATTGTTAGATCAGAGGGATCTGAGGGGTGATCCATCACGTCGGGTGGCATTCTAACACCTCTCTGTGATGGGGTTCACCTCAGGGGTCAGGGCCAGGTCAGCCCATCCACAGAGAACACCCTCAGCATTTTTAGTCACCCACCAAATGCTTTCAATCTGTAAGATAAAATCATTATTATTTCCCTTCTGATGAGTGTTGGTGGAGGAAGTAACAAAAATATAGATTTTTCAAAGAAGTTCAGATATTAACAGAAAATCCTGAGATGAAGTGAATCCTTTACTATCACTTGTACATCAGAACTGCTCTCCCTCTGCTAGGAGCTGCTGACCCCATCCGACTTGTTTCTCAAAACTGGTGCAACACAACACAGTAACCCGAGGCTATGTGTTGTCAACCAAATGAGATAAGTTTATTGTCCCTCGACCAGCATTTGTTCCATCAGCCTGTAGGGTCGCAGACCACACTAGGAAGCAGTGGGGAGCCCTTCTCAGCACCTGCAGCTCTCTCGAGGTGGCCCGCTAGCGAGGAAAGGCTTTGGCCGCCGCCCAAATATCTGCCTGCACCTTCTGTGCAAACTTGCCAGCCTTAGGAAACCAGGAGGCAGCAATATTGTGGAACAAATGTCCTCTAATCTAAGCCTGCTGGTCTGGGGTCCTGCGTGAGGCCTCCTCATTGTCCCATCCAAACACTTTGCCTCTACATTCTCTTAAAGTCTTAAGCCTCTTTTACACAGCCTGTTCAAGGCAGGACTGGTACACATTTATGCCATCCTGCATTAGTCTCTGTATAAATGCAATGAAGGCGTAATGGGGGTATGTGGCAATGGAGGTTGTAATAGCACCAAATCTGTGAACGTGAAACAGAAAGGCAGGATGAGGGTGTGACATTTTGGCATTGTGTTATGTGCATGGCCCACAATCGTAAGATTTAAAGAGCAGCTAGTAGCATGTTATTCCACTGACTACAAAGTGCTGCTTTACATATATGTAAAATGTCGCACTAGATGCCAACGCCGTGTTATACGTCATGCATAACACACTGTTGCTCACAGAACACCGGCTCACAAAGCATGAGTATGTCCTTTTATTGTGATGTATGTATGGTCACATGTAAACAAGTTTGTGCTAACTTTTAAACTAGATTCTGTGATTAATTAGTGAAAATTGAAGACGGCATTGGCAGATTTTAACTTTGACTTTGTAGCTATCTTCAGTCATCCACTGTGATCCTGATGTTCTCGCGGTTTTAAAGCCCTCACAGAAATATTGTTTAATCAAAAAAGGATCAAAGTATATATGTTTATTGACTTTTTTCCTTAGTCATGATGCATGCTCAGAAAATGTAGTGTTTTCAGGCTTGAAAACATGTGACACTTGGTTTTCATTGTCTACACCACCCTGACAGAGAGATGCATGCATTAGTGACATATTAGGTTTCCAAATCATTTTTCATTTATTAATAATATGTTAAGTCCATGCTGACTCCTCTTATATATCCAGCTGAGTTCTCATGTGAAATAATAAAAGGAGAAAGTGTCTAAACTCTACATCAAAATGTGAGAAGTCTTTAATATTATGACTGTCTGACAGGTTCATAACCAGTGAGGGGGCGTGGCTTTTTAGGTCCTCATTAGTTTATGAATTTAACAAACATATGCTCCATTCTTACCTTATGATATTGATGAATTGACCTGTACACTACAACATACATACATTTTTATTCTTCAGAAATGTGTTTGTAAAGTCAGTGTTTACAGCTAGCCACTGCATGAGAAGCAAAGTAATTCATTGGTAAAAATCAATGTTGACTTGTGTATTTTAAACTTTCGTTTTATTTTGATCTGTGTTTGAAGTTAGATTCTATTCTGTCAGACTTAATTTCTGTGTTTCTTTTATCACTGAATGTATGCTTTTAGGTCATATTTTTATAGTTATTTTAAAGTAATTTTAGACAAATTATGCCGTACTTGGAAGTAAATGATCGTATATCATACGTATTCAAACTTAGAATTTATCGCTCAGAGAAGTTCCTGCACACAAAGCAAATTCCATTCTGTTCAATGAGTGAAGAAGACCTGTGTCTTTTGTAGCTTGGCACCAAAGAAGTTACCCGGTGGACTGTGTTATTGGAAAATAATATTTGGAATTATTTTCCTGATCACTGGTTTATCTCTTGGAATATTTCCACCTCTAGTGAAAAGTTCTGCAATTTGAGCAAAACAAACAGAAATGCAGTCATCTACAGTGACTGAAATTTATTTTTACTGTTCCAAAAACTGACTTTCCATTTTTCATAATCAGTTCTAATAGATAACAATTAAACCTTAGAGTGCATGAAGGAAAAATAGTTTTCTGCTTTCAGATTCAGTAGGCCTATTGATGTTGTCCAATATTCACTCTGTAGTTTAGTTGTTTATAAAAATATGAGGAGAAACTATCGGCCAGAAAAAGACAGAGGATCAATCACTATTAGCTGATACTGTGTACGGCATATCTTTATATATGTATGCATGTTTACTTTAAATGAGCAGTCAGCTGGGGGTGGAGAGTGTATCTATGGCAACAGTATGGTCCCCAGCTGTCACCGTGAAGAGGATGGGTGCCATAGCAAGGAGACCACTTAACCTCAGCTGCCCCTCAGCTTAGGGGAGTCAAGATGCTGCTGAAACCCTTACAGAACCTCACTTAATATGTAGACAATAACCCCACCACCACCAGCAGCACCATCACCACCACCACCACCAGACAAAAGATGACTTCAAACCAGCAGCTGAAGAAAAAAACAGAAAGAGAGAGAGAGTTCACTATCAGGAGCTCCATTACAGCAGATGGAATGTTTAGGGGTACGAGAGCGGGGAAATTGGCAAAAGCTAATTAGATCTGGTTTAACTGGAGAATGGCTTTAATTGTTAACTGTTCATTTCTAATAGACGGATGCTATTTTGCAGCAGATTTTTAACTCTGTTGTAACCATCTGCTAGGATTACATCTCCAACTCGACGAAATGAAAAGAAAACAAAGCGGTGGAAAACAGCAAGCGTCGGTGTCTACTGAAGTTTTAAGAATCATTGTACAAAGTACTTTATACAGCTGCAACTTAGAAATTCTCACAGAATTTATGTTTTCATATATTAGTCATTTTCATCCAGAAATATGTTTTGATGGCCTGGTCCCACCAAATGGCATATGAATGACCCGCCAGTGTCTTAAAGCATTTTTTGTGTTATAACACTTTTTTTTTGTTTTGTTTTTGGAAGTCATCTAATGCCCTTACATTACTGTGTCGTTGTAGGTGTGAATGGCATGAGGAGAAAAATGACCTATTATTAAGAGCAACAAAGTCTGCACTTGAAGGAATGTCCAGACTTTGTAGACGCTGGTTTCTGAATTTTTGATCCATGGAGGTTTTATATTTATATAACTCTCTCCTTGAGCTGAGGAAAGGGGACGTGTTATACTCATTTTATATATATATATATCATCCCATGACACCACATTTGTAAGGAGTGATGACCTACTGTAAATGCTGTCTGACATAAATGCTGTTTGTAAACTTAATGAGGAAATGTACGTATGTATGAGTGTATCTGCAAAGTCACAAAATGACAGAACATGTCAGCATAACAGTCAGTGACAACTTGTACAACATAGTTCTCCTGCTTATTCCCACGTTTTAGTTACTCACAGCACTTGGTAAAGATTAGGAAATCCTCATGGTCTTTGTTAGATCTCAATAAAAAGTCAAAACAGGTCTTGAAGCATGAGAAAGGAGCCATTTACTTTAATAATACTATTTAGCCATATTTTTCTCAACCAATGAATCTTTGTGATCTAAACCGAACCAGACACAGGATTTAAGAAACCTAATCTATACTAAAGTGAATCCTGAGTGTCGTCTGAATGTCATCCTCTTCACTTGACTTACATAACGTGGAAATTAGTTGAACTTACTTTATTTGAAAAAGTAAAACAATTAACATAGGCAGCAACGACATTTCTCTCAAAATATTTTACGGAAAACAAATTATCACTATTTACACAGGACAAGACTGACTTATTTGCTTTATCTATTTTCTTTTATGTATTTTCAACATCATTTCACCAGGACACCAGTGGACTATACACTAAAAATCATACACTTCATCAGGCACATCATACAGCTTAAAATACATATTCAGGACATTTTTCTAGCTATAATAGTAAAATAAAATTTAAAAAAAGCAGATAATTGTACAGCTACTTCTATGTTTTTATTCATGTGAAGGCACTTCATCCGATTCTTTTTTTTTTCTCAAAGGGGAGTTACTGAATGTACCTTAATTTGTTTATTATTATGGATATTATAGGGAATACATGTGTTTACGGGGTACAAAGTTAGTTTATCCATATTAGTTCCAAACCTTAAAATACCCCCAAGTGAAGCAATAAGAATATCCGTCATGACAAAGATGAAATGTGGATGTTTGAATCATAACTTACTCCATATTATCTTTAGCAGGGGAAAAATAAACTGAAGATATCCTTTATCACACCTGCTGTTAAGAGGGGGGGTAATTTGGGGTTAATTTCCTGATAAGGTTGGGCTGATGGACTGGAGGGAGGGAGTGAGGTGGATGATGGAGAGAAGGAGGGAGGGACGGATTGGTGGGTGTGACAGGGTGTCGTCGTTGCTGTGACACGTATTGCCGGTGACAGAGGTTAGGGGGTCAGACAGGACGGTCTGTTGTTATGAAGGGGAAACGGTCTGCATTGTTCAGCCCTCAATGGCCTAATCAGGCATTGTCGCTGCTGCCCGACATAGACAGCACAAGCTCATTCTGTGTTTCCTCCTTTATCCACCATTGTCTCTTTGTCTGTTCCTGTCTGCATTTCTGTTTCTGCAATCAGTGGCTCTCCTCTCTCTCATCCCTGAACTCCCCCCTCATCCTCTGTCTCTCTCCTTTTTATATTCTTCCATTCTTTTTCTCTCTCCATACACTTCTAACCCCCTAGCATACGAGATATCTCCTTTTGGCTTTCTATATGTGCATGCAATTGAGTGTGAGCGTGCATGTCTTTGCCTCAGGCCATCCCATGGGAGGCTTCACCAGGCTTTAGAGGCCAAATGAGGTGTAAGTCTATTAAAAAGGCAGCCAGTGTACACATTCCCAGCATGGCATGTCATTCAGGTGCAGTTAATTTCCACTTGATCAACAGTAGATGTGTTGCAGAGGCGAGCACAGACAGACTGGCAGGTCAGCATCACACACATCGACCTGCTTTTCTTAGCAGCCTGAACTTTTAAGGCCTTTCTTTGAGGTTACTGAGGTTTATGTTGCAGAAACATCCCGCTGCACTGATCACGTGTATAGAGGTCTGATCCATTTCCAAATGTAGTCAAAATTTCTGCATAAATTCAAAGAATGATGGATTGGCACTACATCTCTCTGCAGTTCATTTGCAATGGAGATTCTGTTGATAACCATTCAATGGAAACAAGAGAAAACAAGCATGTTTGTAGGTTAATATAGCTTGTTTTTAGCATATGCGCGCCACAAAATCCATTGAGAGGACAGAGAGATTAACTAGGTCTGTTTAGTCATATGAAGATGACAGATGTAGTAAGATGGAGGAAAATGAAAGGAGGGCATATCATTCATTATAAGAACGCCTGTGGGTCACTTGTGTTTTTATTAGAGCCCTTCTGCTTAACTTAGGTGCTGTTTACACGGCAACCGTTTCACGCGAAAACTGTAAACCTTTGTTGCGTTTTGGTCATTCGTTTACAGGACGATGGCATTTTTGGTGCCTGAAAAATCAAACTTTTGAACCTTTTGAAAATGCCGCCCTACCATGTAAATGGGTAAAATGCAACTCCTCTGAAAACAATGACATCATCGCCCCTATTCGCGCATGCCTATTACGGTTCCAGCCTTTTTTGCATATGCAGACAGTAATAGGTTTACAACAACAACAACAAAAAAAATACAACATTGGACTGTCCGGTTTTGTTTGTGCTGCAGTTTATTAATGAACTACCTCTGTGATCTTGTTCTGTGGTGTTGATTTTGAAAAGTTACGCCACCAACTACGGCCTTGGCATGCATACTACAGCGTTTTTAACTGTTTTGTGTATCCATGTACAGGGTTCATTTTGAGAACGATAGGGCCTTACTTCAGGTGTTCAGGTAGTGTTTTAAATAAGCATGCCATTTATCTACAAACATAAAGAACATGTAAAGAGCACAGATGGCCAATGAAGACTGATGATGATCTCCGCACAAAACAAAAACAACAGATATTACACTGTTTCAGTTGGATAAGAATTATAATCAGCAACTGCTGTGAGTAAGTGTGTATTGGGTATTGGGAGCAAAGTGAGATGAGGGCAGCGTAACCAGAGTCTGTCAGGGCTAATTACAGGTGAGTTTGATTGTAGCTTGCACTGCTAAAAAGTTTAATTTGTTATTGATTTGATACTTAAATGGTCTACGTCCATTCCTATCATTATAGCATGGAGGACAGACTGCTAATAGAGAAAGCCACTGACTCTTCTCATGGTGACTCCAAAAGGCTATGAGGGACTTTTTATATATTCAGCACCAAACTGTTAGAATCAAATATGTGGGTCCTGCTCTTCCAATACGAAACAATATGAAGTGGAACATAACTTTAAAATTAAAAATATATATACAGTATATATATATATATATAATATAGAAACAAATAGAGCACATCCATAAATGTCTATATACAATATTGTGCAGCAGGCAGCACAACTGTAGGACTGGAATACAGTAATACTCTACATACATTGACTTGTATTCAGATCTGAGCCTCATTTTTTACTTGGCCAAAAGGATTTCTTGCAAACATTTGTTTTAGGACTTTTAAATTTATAAGCACATTACTGTCCTGGTTTCAACTCTTATTCGAGCTTTATCTTAATCAGGATGTTATGTTACATGGAATAGGAGAGACCTGGTTATTCAGATGCATATAACCATTTCTGATCATTTGCATGCAGCTTTGTCTGACTCCTCAACATCTCCGCCACAGGATGAACACAAGTTAGGTTTGCAGCCGTCTGAACTCTGCTGCATTAATGTTAACAAAAGCTACAATACCATTTATCCTCTGCATCACCAAAGACAGACTTTCATTTCAGCATATAGCTCATCATTACAACATTTCTAATTCTTTTTTGTTTAATTGATCAACTTCGATTATCAGTGCACCTTAAACGTGAGACAGTGATCACAAAACGCGATTGAGATGTCTGATCCCAGTATCCCAGCATAAGGACTTATTCAGTTTATTAGAACCAGGACATGATGTATACATGTGCAACATATTATGTGAATACACCAAAAACGTGATTATAGCCAGGATGCTGATGTGCACTTAAATGCACCGCCTGCTGTCCCTATGTGCACTGCATGACAACCCAGAAATCAACTCAGACTGAGGGAATTGCCAAAATGTGCTGTAATGAGAATGTAAAATATACAATAGCAGATTAGACTGAAAGATCATAATACTAGATACATAATACATAATAAGTATAGACTCTTTATTTATTCCTGTATGAAGGCATAAGTTGCACCTTAGATTGTTCCTCAAAGTGACTCTGATTAACTGTGCATTGAGGATGAGACTGCAAAGGTAAATTCATTTTCAAAAGTGATTTGATAAAGATGGGTTAACACAAAATCAGAACCCTGCCATCAAAGTTTTCTTTATAAGCAATGCTCTATCTGTGTGCTGTGGCTGAGGGGGACTGAGTTCAGCAGCCGAGCTCTGACCTCTCTGGGCCTATTTCTCTGACAGACATTTGTCACTCTACGGAGGGCTGTGTGCCGTAATAGATTATTGACCACCTCAGCAGTCCCATCATTCCACACAGCTCAGATCCCCAGCCACCTTTACTGCCACACAGAAGCCAGAAGAAAAGGCAGAGAGAGAGAGAGAGAGAGAGAGAGGCAGCATGAGGAGCACATGTTATGATGAATGAACAGCTGATACTTGCTGATACTGCAGCCTCACTGTTACAAGCATGTGAATTATTGTGTCTCTTAAATTCAGTGCAAGCTAGCATCAGAATCTCACCGCATACGCTAGAAATAGATTCCAGAATTCATATCAATATCTGAATTGATGGACACAAGCAGAATAATCAGTTTGACATTCCGAATTGAGTTGAAACACAATATGGGCGGATGTCTATTGACAAAGTACGCCAGTGTGGAAATAAGAGTGTAAGTGGATTAGAAAGTCAAAGCCTGTCCCTTTAAAAGAGGTTGAGACATTGGTCGGTCTCTGATGAATTAGGAGGAAAGCAGGTCTTTCTTCCATATTGTGTGTTTTGTTTTTTGGCATATTTTAGGGTCCTTAATTGTATGATAATTCATCTCAGAGCACTAATTTACCCCCTGCCAGTTGCTTTAAATTTTGGACCATTTTGTGAACCAGCACTCAGAAATAGAAATGAGCTGATTGCTCAAAGTGTGTCTCCCAGCTAAGGAGCATATTTGCACCCAAAATCTTCAGCATTTTTGCAATAGGGCTTTGAGCATATGAGTGTCCATATGTGGCATTTTCTGACAGAAAGACAGATTTAATATTTGATGCGTATGCATCTCTTCCCTAAAAAGCTTAATATGGTAAATCATGAATGGATGATAGAATGGAACACATTGCTTTGACTTTTTATTATAAGGGTTACTGTATGTTATAAAAGAGTCAGTTGCATTTAAAAACACTTTGACACACTTTGACATAGCAGGAAGCATTGTGCAGCAAATTAGCTTTTTTCTCCACTGGAACATACTGTGCACACATAATGATTCAAATCCAGTGCAGTGTGATGGTTTTGATGTGGCATGTTGGGTCTGCAATATGTCCCTCTCCAGCAATTCATATAATAACTACCTGCTGTTCAGATTCTTGGGCCCTGTCTGTCATGCGATTGGGGGGACATTTAGGCTTATTTCACCATTGCTTATTTAGCCACGGGAGGCCTATTAATTTCAGTAGGCTCTGTCCTCTCCAGGGGCGATTGTTACCCGCAGCACGCGAGTCCCATTGTTTAGATCCATTTACATCTGTGGTCAATGAATAATGACAGCTACGACACAGCAAAACACATACATGCACTCAAATGCACAGGGACACAAATAGTCACAAGCTGAACAGAGACTTCCCAAATGTAGGGTAAACGAAACAAAGAAAAAATAAAATATTGAGAGTTTCTACTATTTATCTTTTGAGAATTATGGTTAAAAGATGCATAATGCCAAGCAGAACTGCAACGTTTCTTTGTGATTATCCGCTCGGTTAGAAATTCTGCCGGTACGGCTGTTATTTTGGCACGCTCCCAACCGTATTTGACCCATTAAATTAGCCACATTGGTTGATATGGTGCCATGCTAATGTTGAGGGTTTCTCTCCATCGGGTGCACAGACTCCTGGCACCCGGCTTTTCATTCTGGCTGTGCAAAAGAGGCTGTGCCACTGCTACCACACATCATAGAATATTAACCCTTTTCTGTTCCCTGGCAAATGCACCAGATGGCAGAGCAAAATAACAGCTGTCAATTTCAAGGCAGTGTCTCTTTGGTGGATTTTTTTCCCCCCCTGCTCTTTGGGACACTGGGAGGATTTTTTAAGACATAATAAGCGAACTGATGTGCTGTTTCAGATCATAATGAATCAAATGTTACAGCGGTGCAAGAAGCGTGTTTCCTCCCTGGGAAACCAAAGAGATGTTACGGAGAGAATGCAACAGTCAGCTGCAGACACACACTCGCACAGTGATGGAGCTGTGGAAGAGATCTTGCACATTGAAATGTACGGCACAAGGTTGAGGTTTCCTCTCCTTCCACGCGAGTGATCGCAGCAGTCGTGAGACGAAGTCCCTGGTGCCCCCTCAGCTGCCACTGTAGTTAAATTAAAATTGAGGCCTCCAAATACATTTCTCATTGTGGGCCTAAAGCACAGGAAAGTTGTATTTGGCACAAGTGTCGGCTGGGGAATTGCCCCCCTAACCCAGTCCCACTCACCTTATTTACATGATAAAAGCTGGAGCCACAGGGCCTGAGCTGCGGTGTTTTGTTTTTTTCATGTATTCTTTTTTTTTTTCGACATCACTTCTCCTTCATCAGTGGCCGAGTGACAAAATGATTTAGAAATTTAGATTTCGTTTCGCACACTCCCTGGAAAGCAGAACAGGGAATTGCCTCTCTTCCTGTCATGTGTCTCCACCTGCATCTCGCCCTCCTGAAAGAGAGGGAATGTTTTACATACCTCTTGCAGCACCGTCACACGGTGATTTGCCAATAACCCTTTTACAGTCATATTTTGAATAGCACCATTTCTTCAGTAGTCTTAGGGGCTTTTTACATGACGACCGTTTCACCCAAAAACAGACACCTTTTGTTGCGTTTTGGCCGTCCGTTTACACGAGAATGGCATTTTAGAGGACTGAAACCACAAAACGGGCTCCAGAGTGGAAACTTTTCAAAACACCACCGTACCGTTGTCATGTAAACGGGCGAAACCAAACGACACAGCCCTGCTCCGTGCATGCCTATTGCGGTTCTTGCCAGCCTTTGTTGTGTACACAGACAGCAAACTGTGGCCAGAACAACAACAAAAAAAACAAAGGCCGAACTGTCCGGCTTTGTTTGTGCAGAGTTTGCAGAGTTTATTAACGCTCCTCCAATGTAGATTTGCTGAACCACCACTGTTATTATTCTGTAATGTTGACTTTGAAAAGTTATGCCACCAACTACTGCCTTGGCATACGTGCTACAGTGTTTTCAATCATTTTAGCGGATCCATGTGTCCGGGGATAATTTTGAAAACGATGCCCCGATGTTTTCAGCAAAAACCTTTTTTTTCAAGTGGACACAACCCACTTCAAGATTACAAGAGTTTAAGGAGTAATATGGACTTCTTTTTTTTTTACTTAAGTCTCCTTTTCAGTTCAATCAACTGACTGTCTTCAGCTGGAGTTAAGAAAGGCAGACACAAACTATATAACTGTCAAAGGGGTCATCTATCCCTCTCATGCTGTGCTTTGTAACTCAATTTCCCACCTGGCCTGAGCTGAGGGCGACACACAGAAGTCAATTCCAACAGGGGGTCCCCAAAGTGCACGTCCAATCGAGAACTCTGCACTTTAACCTGAGCGGACTTCATCAATCGCAGAGTTGAGGTAAATGAATTTCGAATTGACCAAAATCCCAGCGCTCTCTCAGGTGACACTGCATCGTCCATACATGCTGATCTCTCCGCACCTGAGTCTGCTAAACGAATCTGACTTACTGACATCACACTGGAGTGTATAACTACTGCGCTTGCCAGTTATCCTCACTCCCATTTCTTCTCGGCAAGCATTTAATGCCACAGGTTTCTGGGCCCGAGGCTAAGAGGAGAGAAGTGCAGTCAGCAGGAGGTAGAATCCATACACGTCTCCTGAGATCTCATCACACTCATCAGTGTAAGAACTCATATAATCCCGCTAATGTCTGAGTGCTTGTCAATAGCAGCTCTCACAGAGACAAAAGTGTCCTAATTAGAAAATTAAAGTGTAACCGCACTTTATCTGTATGTGTGTGTGAGATGGAGGGAGAGTAAGAAAGAAGAGATGATGAGACGCTAGTTAGTTGAGAAGAACAGTTGAGCACACATCATTGAATTTGCATGAATCAATCGCCTATTTGTATTTTTCACAATTAGCAGTATACTTTTCCTATCTACAAACGCCCTCTTCATATACCCCCTGCCATTTCTTCCGAATGGTATCCTCCCCCTTAAAGATTAATTGAGGCTGGAATAAAACAAAATGGTTCCCAGGGGGTGGCACACTGTTTGTTATTCATGTGGGTCTGAAAACAGCAACAGTAAATCCTCTAAGTTGTTGTTAAGCTGGGGATATTACCATATGTGTGCCATTTCCATAGACTGACAGCTCCCTCTGGATCAACTGGGGACTATTGATCTTGCAGCACTCCATTTCAAGTTAATTGTGCTTGAAATGAGGTCCACACTCCCAGGCATACCTTTGTTTGAAAGGTGGATATTCATTTTTTATTTGGCAGGATGTTGATATCAAAGATACCGGATAGATTCTATATATAGTTTATGTTTAGCCTGCAGAAGCAGTTTCTCTTGCAGTGATTGGTCAAAAAATCAAATGGGCTGAAGAACGCTAGGACTTGACTTGAGTCGCGTGCTTTTGTCATTTGTGATTGGACAGGAATTATGCTCCTCCTACACAGATAAAGAAGGCAAGAGGAAGACAGGTGCATTGTTTCCATCATGCAGTGGAAAATGTCAGTGTCAAATGGCGTTTTGGTGTAACAGCAAAGGAGTTTAAGTGAAAGTTATGACTTTAATTAATTGATTAATTAATTGACTTTAATTATGGAGAAGAGAGGATGAGAGGGTAGAATTTTATGTTTTCAGACAGAAACATACATTATTTGGAGATCATTCCTATGGTCCTAATATGATATACATTTAAGTGGAGACGTTTATGAATTTACTCAGAATTAAAGCTTTATTTTTGATTGAGGTGACCATGCATTTGAGTGCTGGGAATTTCCCTTCAGGATTAACAATATTTGTTTGGTATGAAGGAGTTTGATGTAAAAAGGTTATTTGTATCGAAATGTTTTCCATATTCTTTTCATCTGCTGTGTTTGAAGTAATTAATAGTATCCAGTCACACTGTTTCGTACAGACTTTCCCCCCAACGTGCCAAATCCCAAGCAAACAAACACTTCAGCCAGTATTTCATCTACTCACTTGCTGTGATTATTCAAAGCCTAAATAGCGAACCTTTAAAGCCTCTTATGCAAGTGTTCTTAGGATTTTGTTTATTATTCCTAATCAGAGGGGAATCGTCTGCCCTGCAAACTTTGCAAACTGTGCCAGACTCACAGGGAGTTGAACCATTCCTGCTGGAAAACACTGAAAATTTCACCGCTTTGTTGCTACTGTACGTACAGTATAATCCCTGTCATGATTTAGTGCAAATCGGATTAGCGTATGTGACATGTGTGTGTTTTTACACCCGCATTTGACAGCCCGACAGGAACAGCGTGTGAGAGGTGAGACTTCCAAGGAATGAAGCAAAGTACAACCTCATTAAGACAAAAGAGAAAACGGTGAGGTAAGCTCTGTTACGGGCTAAACACTGCCACTCACACTGATTAAACCTCTCAGTCTCAACTGCATCATAATCCTGCCTGGAACTCATGAAGGTGGATTCTTTAGTAGGAGGAAAAAAACATCCAGAGGATACCTAATGAGTATCTGCCCAATCTGAGGACCATCTTGGAATATTCCCACTCCTTGTTCCTCTGAGGCAGAGAGAATTTGGGTGAGAAAGGATGTTAATTCCATCTACCCAGTCACTCCCATACCAGTCTGATGTCCCTGACCGTTGCTGGAAACATGTATGTTTGTCATATCAGATAACAACCAATAAAAGGTGTGTAATGGAGTATATTAGAGGGGCCATTGCATGGAGGCAGGATTTAATTTGCATGGCAGATTAGCGATCTAGTCCCACTGGTGGGGCCTCAGCCTCAGGGGCAAAGTCACCCCTTTTCTGCTTTTCTCCATCTCTTTTATTCCTTTATTAATAGGATCTAGTCTCTTCAAATCCATTAAGTCAATTGAGCAAGCCCATATATAATCTGATTTCAAATCCAGCATGAAAATGCTTAACCAGTGGCCCCGGCTCCATGCTGGTTTTCCTCCTCAGGTTACTGGAAGGTCCTGTGAGAAAATGAGTCCAAATCTGTGTCCACAAGGAAGAAGAAACGGTCCAAAGAAAAATGGAAAGTTTTTAAGAAATGCCCTCAAAACATTTGTTTAGGCCATTTGTTTGTTCATGATTTTTGTCCATCAGAAGAACAAACTAGTCAGCCTTGCACGGTCAAGGAGGTTATGTTTTCACGTGTCCATTTGTTTGTTGGACTGTCAGTAGGATGGGGGGAAAAAACACACTGAATGGTTTCCATGAATATTGGTGGGAGGATAGGTCTTGGTCCAGAATAGTCCCCATTAAAATTTTAGTGTGGATTGGGATAAAGGGACAGATACAGGGTTTTTCTTTTTTTCACTTTCTTTAACATTGAGAAACAGGGCGTTTTTCAACATTTTCTTTAATTTCTCAGGGAATAATGTATGGGTCTTGATGTTGGCACATAAATACATCCCCAGTCATCCAGTCAGCAATGAGATAGAAGGAAAGACTCGAATATAAATATAACATAGAAACCACAGTAACATTGTCACTGGACCTTAAAGAACTGCCTAACTCTTTGCCTACCTCCGTCATCAGTTCCAGAAAAAAAACAATGTGTCCAAATCATAATGTTATTGACTAAGACTCCGTTCATGACATCGAACACCATTAAAAAAAATAACAGATGCCTATTTTTAGCAAATTTACACACGTTTATTTGTGTATATGTTTATAGAGCCACTGCAAGGTCTAAAGTATTGTATGTGCATTTACTTAAGGGCAAGGAATCCCAGAGTGTTGTGTACAAAATAAATCCATGTTACATCTTCTGGCTACCTATTTCTAAATCCCAGTGGAGGAGAGAGAGATTGAAAGAGGGAGAGAGAGAGAGAGAGCGAGAGAGAGAGAGAGCACGGCTGGAGGCTTTCTGGTCTCTGCCCTCTGCGCACTGGCCTGACTGGGGCCAAGTTTCGCCTCAGTGCTCCGGCGAGCCTCAGCTTTACACAGGCAGACAAATACACACACACACTCACAGCTGGGGTTACCAGTTATTAGACAGCAAGAGGAGAGAGCCAAGTACACATTTTCACAAAATCATGCATTCATAAATACATTTACACAGGCTGAACTCTTGTCTCTACTACACATATCTGAGTGACATGGAAGCCAAGCGCCCTGACAGCTTGAAATGCTGCATAAAAGGTACAGAGATTGCAAATACGGAGGGCTTGTAATGAGCTGCAATGGCTTTACGTGTCAGGATGTTACTGAATTTGTGTATTTCACGAGAATAATTAGATTTCCAAAACATCACCTTTGATAGTACATCTTGAAATATCTCATCTAAAATCATTTTGTCATTATTTATCTGATCCGCCTCATGTCACATCATCTGTTTTCTGTACTGACTTTGAAAGTTCGCCTAAGGTCTGCCAAAGGAATGATATCCCTCACTATAGGTGCATTGTGAATCTTGTGACGTTAACCTTGTGCAACATCTGTGCAACCCCCAAACCCCCCCCCCAACACCAATCCCTGTCTTATTAACATAGAAGGTAACGGCAGTGGCAACAATGTTTTGCTAACAGTTCATGCATTACTACTCAGGGGAGGGTTAGCACCATGCATCCCTGCATTACAAACACACATGTTCCCCAGTGTGATTCACTGTAAAAAAAACAACACAACACTGCTGATCAGAGCCGCTCTGCACTCAAGGCCCCTGACAGAAGCAGTGATGTTTAAGATGCAGGGTGCTCTGAGTTTGCCCATCACTGATTAGTAAAAACCTTCTTCTCCCAGCTGATATCCACATCTCTGGCTCTTGACACGAGCGCATTTTTACAATAAGACATAAGTGGACACACATAATGGCACATGCAAATAAACAAAGACGCAAGCACATATGCGTGAGGTGCATGCACACGCACAAAATTGCTCAGCGGTGTGCAGGAGCTGTTGTTTAATTTGTAAAACACTGCTCAGCAAAGCTGGAGGAATGCAGGCAATTAGTGGCTCTTCTTCCTGAGCACTTGACTGTATTCCTTTAACCTTTACACAATGATTTATGTCAAAGGATTTGTCACCTTCGCAGTGGGGCCTTCACACAGCTTTTCAAAAGACACAATAGGAGGGGAAAAACTTAAAATCCTCCTGTGAGGATTTTGGAACTTATATAACTCCCAATTATCAAAACTTCTTGCAGCCTTTGCAGGCCTTCCCTCTGTTTGTAAGACTCACAAAATATCTGCAGTGCCACTGAAGAGTGTATAATGCCTGTGTGCCCACATGACTGGCGAAAACACTCCTGCTCTTTCTGCCCCGCTGAGTCCTGCTGCATAATGGGGTTCTTGAAGGCTCTGGGC
Source organism: Chaunax sp. Z400 (assembly GCA_037577475.1). Taxonomy (NCBI): domain Eukaryota; kingdom Metazoa; phylum Chordata; class Actinopteri; order Lophiiformes; family Chaunacidae; genus Chaunax; species Chaunax sp. Z400. Next base: position 13,216,046 of record CM075193.1, read on the forward strand.
TCAGAGCAGGCCTGTCTAACAAAGCCTTGGTGGCTTGCAGCAGACAGAAGAGTGTGTTTGCAGGCCAGTTGCCAGAAACTAATTTTTAGGAGGTTTTTCTATGGGATGCAGTGGCAGCAGCATGACAGTGTGAGGTTTAGATATCTTGTGAGTGGGGAGGGCTTGGGGGTTGAGATAGGTAGCTCTTTGTAAAGGTCCAGAGAGTTGGTACATAAAGAGGAAGTTCACAAATTGGTTGTGGTGACTACATTTCAAAAGTGAGTTAGGTTTGCATTTTTTTCCTGTTTAGTTTTTGTTTATTTCATCGCAACTTGTGCATTTCCACCACTCCATTGGGCAGGTTTTTGTTTAAATTTCAGATTAACTGCACGGAAGGAATCCAGTTTCACTAGTGTGCCAGCTCGTCTCGTATTTATTTCATTCACTCTGTATCCATCTCTCATGAGTATTTTTATCCTCTATCCCCTCACCATTCACTTTCCTTTTTGCTCGACTGTAATGTAACTGCTTACCTGTTGGGTGGTCTTGAGCTGGGCTAAACTAAAGCCCCAGTCCCTGCAATGTAAGTGTAGAGTAGCTGCTAATCCGATTTCAGGAAACAGCCAAGCCCCCACCTCCCTAGCCTCCGACAACCCCCCCATTGCTTTCCACCCTTCAAATTTACCCTTTCTCCCCGTAGAGGGAATGAAATAAAAGAAAAACGAGAGGCAGTGAAAGACCTGAAGGAAGGGATATTTAAAGTAGTCTAGTAGGACTTTTTTCAGCAGGTACTTAAATGCATCAGGACTATATAATCAGGTTTCTTAGAGGTATCTGGCCCTTTAATAAGGTCTGACACTGAGGACATATTACCTGTTCACTGACTGCTCTCTCCTCCGAGTCCACTCTGCCCTCTCTGGGCCATAACCGAGGCCAAACATAAAGCAGTGTTTCATGGTGCTGAGGCTTATCTGACCTCTGAAAGTATGTGAGTCATGCCAGGAAACAAAGGAGCGTCTCTGTGCCCGCTAGCAGTGTGAGCATATCCCTTTCACAGGCCACACATCTTTCTGGCCTTACCTATTTGACAGGTAGTTTCCAGTGGAGGTCTGCACCTGGAAAAAGACCGACTGAACATGGACCAACACTTGTGGGGGAGAGGCAGAAACCAAGATATTGGTTGTCTTATGTTTGTGGTGTGAACCTATTTATATGAATTTGCAGTCACGTTTAATACTTTCTAAATCCATGTATGTTGATAAATTTCAAATTCCAAAATCAAATAATTCCAAGATATTTAAAATTAGAACACATACGCCATAAACTCTACAGGTCTGATTAAAGTGTAGAGATTAAGTTTAGGTTCATATTTATAAGTTTATATCTTCATAACTTCAAATCTGTTGGAATGACTTTACTTAAAGGACAACTGTGAAAATTATTATTAAAATTAAGGTCAAGTTAAAAACACCATAATAGAAACACCCAAAGATCTTCAACTCAAGAAAAGTAGTAAACATATTTGCAGTAAAAGTGCGAGTAAAAGTATACAGAACACACCAAAAATGAGAAAGCAAACAGAAAAATGAAGTGGAACGTAATAGAGTAAAAGAAAAGATGGATGCAATGCTTGATACAATACTTGAGAACACTGCCGTAGGAACAGAGATAGCAAGATAATCCAATCACATGACTTATATATGTGTACATCTTCAGCGTGAGGAAAGAAGTGGACCAGACAGCACATGTAGAGGATGGAGTCAAACTCTGCTCACACTGAGGAAAGCATGTCCTCAACTGGCCAGTCATGGGCAGTACAACCAAGAGGACCTTTCAGATTTCCACCTGTTCATGCAGACACTGACAGGATGAAACCAAGAAAAAATCATTCAGAAAAAGACGTTTTGATGCATTTCCTTTTTCCAAACCTCTAATTCTGAAGCAATAAAAAAGAAAAAAGGGATGTACCGGTATATGTTTATAGCGTGGCAAACAAAAAAATGTGAAAGTGCATAAAGAAGAGCAAAGCAATGTCGTAGAAGCTACTGACATGAAAAAAAATCTGCTGTGGTATATCTGACATGATGAAACTCCGCCACAACACAAGGACAGCATTGTGTGTGACATGGAGGGATTTGTGTCACTGTGTTACAGCTGATCCCTGGTGTACTGTCAGACAGGAGGGACCCTCAGGGCCCTCCTTTACTGCTGGGAATATAACAGTACATACGGCATCTGTCCTACCCACTGAAACACAAGTGTCTGTGTGTGGGTGAGGGTATTTTACATGCGCGCCTCTGTGGACACATTTCTGCGTAAATCATTTTTGCATTTCTGATTCCAATCATCTCATTGATCTGTTCGGATTCACTAAAAATCCTTTTCCCGTGTTCGAAATCCCCCTGCAAAATTTTTTGCCATGCTCATCCAAACCTGCCAACCGCCTACCATTTCAGCACCTGATTAGCCCCATTCTCCAGTGTTCCTCCTGTTTATTTATCCCGTCACGTCTTTAACGACGAGTCACCCCGGTTGTAGCCACTGATGACCTTGGTCTAGCACTCCTGTCACAGTAGGATTGCTCCATAAATGGTGAGTAAAGACTGAGTGTCTGCGGGGTTAAAAGCCTCCACTATCACAAACAAAGGTAAGTAACAGTGACGAGGTTGTGATTGTGGTAGGGCTTCTGTTCCTTCTGGTACAATTGTTTCCCCAGGTTCCTTTTAGAGAGAATGGGGCTTTATTGCCTCATTCAGAGAGTTACCTGCTGCTCTTAAATCAATATTTCTTTTCTCTACATAGGATTTAAACAGAGGAAGTGAAGTGTGTTTTGTTCCCTTTGTTGAGTTGAGAGTAATTTTGGCAAAACCTGTGTTTTGCATGTTCTTACACAACTTTGGTGTTTCAAATTAGTCGTGCTAATGACATGGTTTGTTAGCCATGCTAATGACATGGTTTGGGGACGGCAAGGTCCAGAATTAAATATCTCAAAAACTATTGAATGGATTGCCGTGAAATGTTGTACAGTCATCATCCCCAAAGGATAAACTGACTTGGTGATTCTCTGACTTTTTCTAACACCAACACGTTCATATTGTTGGCCTTGTAGTGAAATATCTTTACAATGACTGTGTGGATATACCATGAAGTTTAAATTCCCCCTCTGGAAGACTTGAAATAACTTTTGTGATCCCTTAACGTTTGGACCTGCACCATTATCATGTCAGAGCCAATTCTTGGTTTATGACTATAAAACTGATAACATTCCCATCTGCGTTAGCTGTACTTCGTGTTCAGTGATAATCTTCAAATGTTAGCATGCTAACATGCAAAACTAAGATCACAATAAGGGCTGAGTGATTTACTGACATTATATCGAATGCACATTATGACCACGTGCAATATTCAAATTATAGGAGCTGCAGTTTTCTGATACCAGTGTGCAATCTCAACATCTTTTAAAGTATTCCCATTTCTCACCCATCATCCATGATGACTACTACTCACAATGTCTTTAACTTCATCCCAAAGCACCACCATGCCTTTTTACAGACCCTTAGAGACCCCAGATTGGCTGCAGACTCTGCAGTTTTGTTCAAAAGAAGAAAAAAAACAATGCAGATTTGGCATATCTCTCTGCTACCTGGCCTTTCCAAAAAAATTGAGGGGCCCTTTGATAATGACAGAAAATAAGCACAAACTATACAGTAAATGAACATAGTATGGTTCATTCATTAAATTAACTGAATCAAAAAGCCTTCACCTCATTAAACAATGACCAAAAAAGGCTAACCACTTATTTGTTTAACGTCTTCATCAGGGCGGCTGAGGAAAAGTGCTGATCTTACAGTCTACAGTTGCTGTGAAGAGAAGCCTCTTGGGAAGGCACCAAGGAGCTCGGGCCACTCTGTGGGTATAGACACAGACAAAACGCCCTAGATTAACTGGTTTTCTTAATGCCTCCTCTCTGGCGAAGTTTCTTTCACGGAGCTGAGAGGCAAACTGAAGACTGCTGGATTGAAAGACTCCCCATTAGTGGAGGTAAATGGCTCTTCTGTGAGCAGGGTGGGATAAAGGGCCTCTCCACACACTTCTTCAGCCAGATTAGAGAGGTGACTCTTGTCTCAAGGATGTAAATGTTTATACGTGCACAGGGGAGCAGGGGACCGTATAGAAACCTCAGTAGTGCCACTATTATGTTTATCATCAGGAATCCAAGGGGCTCTAGCTGTCAGCAGTGAAACAGCTCCAAATAATGCATTTCATTCTACATTCAGTCATCTTGAATAAAGCTGTTTTATTTGGAGCTTGAGCTACACTTTAACATGTTATTATAGTCACTGCCTTAGAGTTAGATCAAGTTAGTTTGAAATAATGCAACATATTCCATGCAACTCTGTTTGACCATAAATACTTCCAAAACAAGACAGGAATATAATAAAGGCTTGTGATTAAAATGAATAAAAACATGATTTTTCCCTTTTGGGAATGTGTGCTATAAGTTAATTATTGTGGAGGAAAAAAGGTGAAAAATGCATTTTATCCATCGCTGTTTCAAAGTAAACTCGTTCCTGCTTCTTGTGGGGGGGAAAAAACTGCACCTAATCGCAGGCTCATTGCTTCCTTGCCAGCTAGCAGCCCCTGATTGCATTTCAGCCGAGAAGTAAATACTACATGCTCAGTTACCAGGTGAAATGAAGCAGGCAGATGTGTCTGCAGCCTCAGTAGACACTCGTTGGACCCTGCTTCTGTCTACCTGTGCCACAGAGTTTATAGCCAAGTCAGCTGATCCATGTTGCTGAGTAGGTATATGTAACATATACAACCCCGCTTCCAAAAAAAGTTGGCACGCTGTGTAAAATGTAAATTGAAACAGAATGTGATGATTTGCAAAGACATTGAAACCCCATATTTAATTGAAAAAAAAATAATAGAAAAAAAAAGAAAAATATATACTGTATGTATGTAGAGAGAGAGGAAAACTAGAGAAACGGTAGCAATAATTCCGAAGAATAAAGATATTTAATATATATCTAAGACACATTTTAAGATGTGTGAGGTTAAAGTTTATGTGACAAAAGCCAGTTCCATTTAATCAACAGAATAATTACTCAAATGAATACTTATACAGGTACGTCAACCCGCCTGTTTGTTACATTATACAAAGGAACAGAGCAGCAGAGGTATGTTTGCAGAGAAGGGGTGAGAATACAATAGGCCTCCTTCCAAGGGTCTGTAACCATAGACTCTAATAAAGTCCCTGCCTGCAAATAAAGAGCCACTGTGCAGGTCATGTTACAACAACAGGGACGGCATTATACACCTCGGCTCAGTTTTGAAGTGCTCCATCAAATGTTAGAGAGCAACAAACAAAACACAATAATGATCCAGTAATATCTGTAGAACAGCTGATACTTAATTTGTATAATTGATACAACTGTATACTGTTGTCTTGTCTTACTGTGTGAGGTTTCTCCTTCCTCAGGCGACAGTGTGATTCACTGCCTGAGCTTTTTTCACCTGGTCAGTTCTGAAACAAGGAGTTTAATCTGTCCCAGAAAAATACTGACATTTACATTTTTACATTTCTGAAAGAAGTAAAAAGTCAGAGTGTAAAACACTGACACTGAACCTGTCAGGGCGTTGTTGAGAAATAGATCACCGTACTCACAAGGCTGAATGAAGTATTAAATGTTGAATTTGAACGGCCTAGATGTTGATTATAACATGAAATCCTTAATATAAAGTTACTTTTTCATTCTGTGCTTCTTTTGATGGTATAATATTGTAATTATGGTCTTTTCATGGTCTAATATTACAATATATAAATATTATGGTAAAAATATGAAATAAAAATGTAAAATTAAGTATGAGTGCCAACACATTTGTTGTCAAATGTAGCAATGGTGATATTGGCTGGATTTTCCTTTAAATAATCACTTTCCTTCACTTGTTTGCATTGTGTCAATAGTTGCATCCAACCAAAGTTGGAGGCAGCCTCTCTTTGCAAATCTCATGCCTCCCTGTTGCTACAGGTTGTGACCCCACTTTTTATTTTTCCCGGGGCTGTTAGGTTAATGAAGTAACAACAAACTGGGCCTGCGGCTAATTTGGAGTGGCACTTCCTGGCCCCTCCTGTCTCCACGAAGACGTATTTCATTTTCTCTTATCTCTGCCTCAGTCATGTGGCTTTCCACATGAACGCCCATGTCTTCCCCAGTTGCACAACTAATGGAAACTTCGTTAATGTCATTAATCTGCAGACCAGGACATGAACCAAGCACGTTTAACCTTTCTGGGAAGGCCTCCGCCACTGAAGTTGTGGTGACTGTCCACACACTCTATGCTGCTAAGTGTGACACGTAAAGATGTGAGATTCTCTTGTCCACATCAATTTAGACACTAAGTGGGACAAAGATGGGACTATTGTCCAAAATAGCAAAGCCTTATAAAAAAAAAATGTTCAAATGTTTTCTAAATGATCAGCTGATAGCATAGTTTCAGCAACAACAAAAAAAACGACAATTGTGATGATGCTTTCTGAGAAGATTCCTGCATCTCTCAGTTTCCATTGAATATTTATATCTTCTAATGAGCCTCACTTGAATGGATGTTTATAGATGACAGCACTCTCACTTCCACCATGCACATTTAAACAATGGTTACATCGAAAGACTGCTTAATGACTAATCAAGTGGCAGTGATTCATGCTTCATTCAAAGCCCTTATTCACACATTCCACCAGCTCCATGAATGGACACTGTCAGCCCCACATGTCATATACTTTCATTCATAAAGAAGAACACAGGAGAGGGGAGGCAAGGTTGAAAAAAAAGGAAGGAATCTCTCTGGTAGGATGAGTAACCCAGGGGACATTTTCTTTTGTGCAGCGCTCAGCTTATGGGGCCAAATGCCAGCAGGCTTACCTCCACACTGTCTGTCTCTGTGTGTCCCCCTTTCCTTTGCACACAGTAATTAGGAGGATCTTAATGGAGAGGGGGTTTATTAGTGTCTGAGGAAGGCTTTAGAAGTCACTTTAATTAAGGGGGATTCAGCAGACAGCTTGTGTGGCAGTGTCACCCATTTTATAAAATCCTTGTTTGGGCACAACAGGAAAATAGAAGTGGGTCTTTAAAAGGAAGGGAAAATAAAGGCTTCCCAGAGGAAGGCAGTCTAGACCTGTGGTCAGAGACAGAATGAATACTCTGACCCTGACTGAGCATTAAGATGATGGTCATTATCTGCCACAAAATTCCATGTGTTTATGTGCGTGGGGAGCAAAAACCCCCTCCAACCCCTTGAGAAAAAAAAATAATTCAAACAAACCAGCCGCCCCTCTGAAACTGTTCCATTCAAAAGATAACCTCACTGCTAAAAATTTTAGTGGGGGATTAATTTATTCTCAGCATAGCCATTCATGCAGGATATAAAATCCTAGATTATTTCCTGCTTGGTTAACCCGCATCCGGCCAGTCCCTCTCACAAAGCCATTCTAATGTTGCCATTAGTTATGCTCCTCTGGTGGCCAAAAGATTGATCCCAGAGACTTGGAATCCAATAAATGTGTACATGAATGGCAGAGGGCGATAACACATTTACCACAGATAGTGTGAGAGACCGCTCAGTGCTGAAACATGATTGGAGAAGGATTAATTAATGATATAATATTTGAAACAGCATTGAATTCAGCATTACATTCTTCAATAGGATTTTGATTGTATTTTATTGATGAGGAAAAAAAGAAGAAAAAAATTGGGGGGGGGGGAGCTACTTAGCCAAAAACAAAAAATAGGAAACTACCATCCCATAAAAGCTAGTGTACTCACAAACAGCATGGGGCTGTAAAGGTAGGGTCTAAAGCCTATACAGACGGGATCTGACAATGGGCTAACAGGGAAACGGCTCAAGGACCTGGCTTTGTCAGGAAGACAGATAAGACACAGGAACATCTAATCAACTGATTTATGAGGTCTCACTCCACTCAAATACTCACCTGTTCTGCAGGGAAATAATGGACTCAAAGAGCATCCCATTCATTCATGCTGAGCTCTTGCTGCTATGGATCAAATAAAAATGGACATCTTCTGCACCCTTTGAACCAGGTGTCACCTGCAGAGTTTCGATTCTTTTGGATGAAACTCTACCTCTAAATAGGTGTAACAAAAATGCCTGTTTTGTTTTCACTCACTTATCCACACAAGACAAATCACTAACGGAGCTCCAAAAAGTTAATGTGACATCAGCATTTCAGCGTTTCATTGTTTCTAAATGTACACAGTATATATGTAATGAATTTGTTGTGTGTTTTGAGGGATTCGCTGAAAGAGCGGCTTGACTGAGTTAATAGCAGCTGACCTGGGAATACCGGAGCTGGTGTGTCTTATACTGGACAGGAGCTATGACAACACTTCCTGTGAGGTGGAGAACAGTGACATCACCACACCATGGGCCTCTGTCAAAGAAAGTCAGCTTTTGTTGACAACAAATTTCAAGGAGCCTTTTATATTTACATGCATCCTTGGTATTGTACTTGTTTGCTGACAGGATGGGTGATTACAGTGGATTCTGTATTTTTTAATGCAAAGAATTGCATTTTCCCCTAAACAAATTATTCCAAGCAATAAAAGTCAATGCAAATTTCTCTTTCCCAGCGATTTCCTCCAAACACAATAGCGACCACATCACGAATAATTAAAGATTATTGTTCGTTATCATCTTTAACCAGCGTGTCCATAACAAAAAAAAAACATACAGCGAACATACACTCACTGAGATCGTTAATTGCGAAATATTTCTAAAAACTCAACACACAGTTCATTATAGTTTACTTTTACATTAAATAACATCGTCAGATTTCATGCCTCAATGTGCAAATCACAAAGGTAAATCAGTGAGAAATATTCCTTCCATAAAAAAAAAAATCAAATGAATCCAGTCCAAGTGTAGACATACACTCCACTACACACCAGCCATACACTCCAGATTTTCAATCATTATTCTTTCAGCCACATAAATGATCAAAACAAATGACAATCTCAGCGCAAAGAAGAGACGGAGCCCACAAAAGGGAGTCTGACAGCCATTCCCACAACAGATGTTTTTACAGAGGGGTGTCTTCTCTCCGCTGAGCAGTCTCACACATGAGAGACCCCCAAAAGCTTCAGAGAAACGTCCAGAAAAACAACATGTAAATTTGTAACTGCCACGTCTCAGAATAGCGGGGGCCACGCATGGTTTTATTGCTCTTGGAAAGACGCAAGGAAAGAAGGGGAGAGAGTGGTCCAAAATATACATATCACTGTGGGTGATTTAAAAAGGTGGAGGAATAGAATTAGAACTTCAATACCAGAAAAGGACAACAGACAACATCGTTATGTGGTATCATGAAAAGATAAGTCCCTATTGATCCGGGTTGTGGGCAAACGCTGCGCTATTGACAGGAAGATAGAACATGTCGCAGGGGCAATATTTCATACATTTGGCCTGTTCACTCCATCACTGTGAGAGGGTGTTTTTCTGGGCTATATATAATAACACGTGTGCTCTTTATTTCCCTCAGATCAATGGTAATGCGAGGGGGCCATACAAGATGGATGCCACAGGCAGGTTAACCTATCGACTGCTGAACAGAGACACACAGGCCGAGACAAGGAAGACCGGTCCGTTCACTGGAACCAACCGAGGCTAGCTGTGTGTTCAATTGCCCTACAGATCGCTCTCATCTGTTGTACCTTATCATGCCTAACAAAATTAATAGTTTTCTGTAATTCAATTCTAACAACTCATGTTTGCTGTCCTAGATTTACCTTCTGTATGTACATCCACTGTATGTTCTTTTTTTTTTTTTTTTTGAAGGGGAGAGGAAAAGTGTCACTGGGCTGGTCTGGTGACTCTTTCCTGGAGAGAGTACAGGAGGCAGACATGGAGGGCTGGCGAACCCACGTAGGTGGCCCGGATCTGGATCAGGTCAGCTGCACCCGCCAACAAAAACCCAGCTAATCTCACGCTCGTGCACCAAGTCAGTTAACCTGCGCCTCATCACGAAGAAATAAGTGTAAAGTTTAATTAAAAACATATGCCAACTTTGATTTCAAAGGTGTTATTAATATTGTACTTTTGTGAAAAGTCTACACAACAACACATGACCTTCAAAAACCAAGCAGAGAGAGGTGAAATGATGAGATTTGATTAAAGAGGGATTATGATTGTGAAGTTATATTGTAAAAGTTTCAATTAATTAAACTGTAGTCTGCTTGAATTCACTCTGTAAATGCACCTATTGTGATGCTTTGGTACAGATATGTTAAGTTTGGAACATTTTTAACAAATTCTCCCTCTAAATAATGTGCTAATCCCGTCTCCGCTGCACAGGTGATTCGTCAGATAATTACGTGCCTTTCTTTCATGGATGCAATGCTGCACATTCACTAAGAAAATACAATAAAATCTAAATATGAAGTCACTCTGGCTGAACTGCAAATCGAATGTTAATAGAATAATACTGCTCCGGCAGACAGCTCTGAGCATTATTATCTAAAGTTGGTTAAGGGGTAATTAATTCAGCAGTAAATCAGTCAATGTTTGTGAGACTCTGATGAGAACTATAAATTTTTTTTTTTTTTGCTCTGACACCGCCCCCCCCCCCCCCCCCCCCCCCCCGGCCCCCCAAACCGAACACCCAGTCCTCATTGTTAGTGTGAAAATCAAAAATTGTGCCACCTACAATATTCACCTCATGTGTCCATATAGTTCCATTAATGTGTTATTTATGTAAGTTTGAATCATTTCTCCTGCGTTTCAATGAAAAACCTCTTAGACATTTGTTAAACAGTCATATTCTTATGCCTAAATGCAGAACATTCTTTTCCAAATTCATTTCCCCCTCATATATGTGCTTTGGACAATCTAACACGGTCTATTTCAAACATACACTGAATACATTTTATTAACATAAACAAATATATTTATTCCACTTTTTTGTGGCTCCTTCAAAAGGCATTTTAAAATAATTATGTTGCTTGAGGCTAAACATGCAATATTTCCCTTCTTATTACTGGAAGTACATTGATTTAACTGATTTTGTGTGTGTGTGTGTGTGTGTGTGTCTGTCATTATACCATGAATAAACAGCTAAATACTGTTTTAAGAGACGGTTCTATCTGAAAAATGAGGATAATTTCACATGACAGACAGTTTTCTATATTAATCTTAATTAATCAAAATCAGAAATTACTCCTTTTGTAATGTGTTGTTATGCACTAATTTAAACAGAGTTGGACGTACTGAATAATAGCACTGTACTGAATATGTACTGAATAAGTGATCAATAAATAATATCACTGGCAGACGATACTTCAGTAGAACCAGGGCATGCATGTATCGCATGTATATCTCCCTCTCTCACCACGCAAAAGTGTGGTCTCATACATAAACTGCTTGGCCACTGCATGCACAAAAAGATGCGAAGTCCTTGCTCTTGAAGGCAAATCAAAAAAACTGACCAAGTCATCCGTTAGTGTAGTAGTGTCCTAATAGGACTGAAAATGAGGGATAACAGCTCCACTTGTTTTCTGACCAGCTTTATTCACAAGAATGTTGCTTCTGTTCTGGTGAAAAGGACACCAAATGTTTTAGGGTTCATTTATGGGATGAATAGGCCTGTGGCAGTAAAAGTATTTCATCTCAAGATGCTACAAACTACAGTGCATCCGATATTAGCAATAAATCTCTTTCATTGTTTTGTTTCCACTGGAAAGTGTCATGAGCAAAACCAAATCGATGACACAGACGAGATCACGCTGTCAGTAATAACTCAATGCTGCCACCCTGTGTTGGGAGAGCTTTTACTTTGAAAGAAGAAAAAAAGGAAACCGCCTTCAGCTTTAGTAGGTCTGTCAGTATGGGTTAATATTTACCACTGAATTTGAAACGAGGAAGATGAAAATTCGTTTGATTCGTTTTGAGGTGGTTAAAATGCGACTTTGCATATTTTGCTCTGCAATTAAAAGTACATCAAATGTTTCCTGTAGCTTGAGTCTGTACAAATAGATTACAAGTGTGAACAGAAAATTATAGTATATTGATGCTACTCATAGTGTAGCAGTATATGCTGTGTGGTTAACAGGCTGTAGTCAGTGTCAGCTGTTGTCACACATGGAGAAAACTGAGATGCTATAGACTGCTGTACATTTTACACACTCTACCCCCTCAGCCACACCTGTCTAGCCATGAGCTCATGGGTTGAAACAGAGTTCAGCCAAGTTGAGAATTGTTCCTGCTTGTTTTATCAGTGGCGTGTACCATATTTCCTGATGAAATACTACAGACGATAAGAGATACTGCCAAGGGAGCGAGGAAACAATTGGTTGGGCATTAATGATTTACAGGTACATATCTACTATAATGCCAACACAGGCGCAGGCAACTGAGAGCGGGATCTAATGACATCATTGATGTTGCCTCAGATAACACCTCAGTCATCAACTATGTATGGATCTGGTAAAAGATATAAGATAATGATAAAGTGAGAGTAGACTATTTACTGGAGCGGTGTAGGTGAGTGCAGTGTTCAGATACTCAGGAACCAAAGATGGGTCACTGAATGTGTAAACTTTATATTTAATTTGTTAGAGCCCATGCTTTCAGTGCAGCCTGTGAAAAAATGAAATGTAAAAAGTGAAATCATGACAGCTGGAAGGAAGAAATTCTTATGGAAGCACATATTAATACAGAAGCCAGCCTGCTCTTGTTTTAGTCGAATTTGCTTCGCTTTGCTTGTGTTCGAGTCCTGCTTCACTTTTTGAATTGCCATAGGACAGCAACTAATAATTACTTTCATGCTCATTTAATTTTTTTTTAAGTTATTCTCTCAATTAATCAATTACTTCTACTTCCTTGGTTTTTATAATGTCAGACAATGAAGACAAACGTCACCCTTTCCCAGAGCCTAAGATCTTTAACTGTTTTGTTTGGTCCAATCAGCAATCTGGAAGAGAAAGATGTTCAGTCTCCAGTGTTATTGTTAAAATCAGAGCAAAAAAAATTGAAAACCATTACATTGGAGAAGCAGGACAGAAGAGATAAGCATTTAACTGATTATCAAAACAGTTTATCATAAGCCACTACAAAAAAAAAGTCCCTCATTTGTTTCGGTTGTGGAGGGTCCTATCAGAATTGTGCAGGTATTATATAGGACATTTAATTGAATGAATTTTCCTGCAGGGTTTTCTTCCCTTAACTGACTAATCAATTGACTAATTGATAGACAAAACATTCTCTATTAATTGATTTAGTTGATTTATCAATTTTTTGAAATTTTTAAATTATAGACAAGTAGTTTCAGCTCTAATGTAATGCATCAGTGTCTCATCCTTGCGTTGGGGTTTTCATGTCTGCTGTCGCTTTTTAATGAAATACAATACAGCTCCTTATCTCTTGGTTCCACACATCATGTCAAGACTGTTAAATAATCAATCCAAATTTTAAAAAAATCTACCCAAATAATATAAGTTTCACACACAAAACCCTAAATGTTGCCAAAATAGTACCTGTTTGCAATCAGAGGAAATGCCAATGTTTTCAATAGTGTTGGCTGACATGCAACACAGACGGAATGCTTGTAAGCAGTAGCACTGCACTGAGGGCCAGTTTCATAAAGCTCGATTATTAAATTAGCCAAGATTATTCTGGTTAGTCTTGATTTGGTTCCATGGTGTGCTGAGTTCTCTTAACGACTGCCTTTGTGAAGTCAGAAACTGGATGTTGGAAATTTTTCTTCAATTAAATTCGGATAAAACTGAAATTCTACTTATTGGATCACAGCAAATGACTAAACAAATTCTGCCCTCTGCTGGCTCTCTATTCCACAATATTAAGGCTATTTCAAAGAAAACAGTCATTACCTAAATCCAGAAGTTGCCAATCTTATTTATATTAAGGTCACTGCAATAGAAATATTAAAACAGTGGCATACCGTCAGGTGCTACAGGCGCAGAATACGTGCTTGGTGACCCTGGTTCTGGAGACCATGGACGAAAATCCCCTGCACCAACCTAACTCTGGTTGTATTTATCCAAATCTGTGTCATTCAGTTTTCAGCTAAAACACAAATAAATGTCACAAGAATTGTTGTACTCAGCTAAAAACATGTCATCTGACAACTATACAATCACAACTATTAGCAAAACATTTTAAGGAAAAGACTCCACGCTTGTAACATTCAGCTGGAGCTCTTGTAGACATGAGAATGCACTGCACAGCAAAACAGAACTTTGTCACCATGTGGGACAAAAATCCAGGTATTTACTTAAATAATCTCTCACTAGTGTGTCTATTTGTGAACCTGCAGTGTCATGTTACATGTTAATGTTGCGATAGATACGAGCTGTTTACCTGTCATTATCTCACTGTGTTTGCTGACCTGGTAAAGTCTGCTGGAGCCGCCCTGGTCTGGATCTTGTCTGGCTTCTGCTCTCTCTTTTGCTGTCCTGTCTCTCACTACGGAAGAGGATTAGGGCCACATGGAAATTGTTGTTAGAAATCTGACTTGAAAGGCAGAAGTCTAAAAAAATGTTTGTTTGTTTTTTGTTTTGTTTTGTTTTTAAAGTCAGGGGGAAAAGTCAGAATTCTGACATCATTCTCGGAATTCTGACTTTATTCTTAGAATTCTGACATTATTCTCGGAATTCGGACTTTATTCTTAGAATTCGGACTTTATTCTCAATATTTATGCTTTATCATTAATGGCATGCTGAATACAAGCCATTTTTTAAGTTATAAACTGTGTGATTAGTTTATGGCCACAGCAATAAACAACGCAAATAAATTAGCCACTTTGTGTGAGTTGCGTCAGCTTCTGTGGTCGTACGCTTTATAGCCTACTATGTATGTATCGTGCTACACATGAAACAGTAACTTGTGGAGTTTCGTCAGCATTTGATTTTTCACCAGCAAAACCAAAAAACTCACATGTTGACCACTCATTTTGTAAAATGGAGCCATGATAGCGTCATAGCCCTTCTACAGACAGCCTGTTCGCTCCCTATTAATTCCACTTTAACAAAAATCGGCTGCAATTCATCTAGAGGGCGCTCGCGAAGGAGTCTAAAATTAAAAGGAGTGAACTGACTATTAATACTATAAAGTATAGTGCAGTAAAGTGGCTTGTGTGCGCTACCAGAGAGTGCTACATGCTACTACTTAAATAATGGTGTTTCACAACAATTGAAGCAACAAAAAATATCTAACAGACTTATATGTATTTTATCTACCCATTATATTGAAAACATAATGAAAACATTTAATTTTAGGCCTGTTATGCAACAGGTCTATAAACTATAGAACATGTCATTATTCATTGTCCACAGCAGTCCACAGTCCAACAGACTGGAAAGTGAACACATCACACTTGATCTCGGACAATTACTGCAGTTGAATTCAGGACATGTGGTTTATAGGGCTTTATTTAAATATTTAGAAAAGAAGAAAAAAAACTGTTTGGGGTTTTTTTTCTTTTTTGACAGAATTGATCAGTAAAATACAGGGTTATAGCACCTTAACCAATCCGATCCACACTCCATTTCAGAGGGTGGCGGTAATGCACCTACAAGCTGTTTGCCAATTGCCATAAAATACAAGAAGAAGAAGAAGACGAAGAAGACGAAGAAGAAGAAGAAGAAGCATTTTTTTAAAGGATTGTTTGTTTCTCTCGCGAGAACTCGCAATATTGTTGCCAGCCTCCCCCTATCACATTTGGGGCAAACTTTCAGCTTCATGTCTCTATAATTTCTGTCACAGTAAGTTTTACTCCATTAAAAGTCGCTATAATGTAAATGACGGAGTTGTTAAGGCATACGTGGTAATCGTTGGTTAGGAGTTGTTAGCTAACTACCCACTTAGCTAGCGCTAGTTCGCTAACAACCCATGAAGGTGAACCTTCATCAATTAACACCGTTGATGCTGAGAAAATTTAACAGGTCATGAAACAATTCGCTGGATGAGATTGATACCAACACGGCCGTCATGCAACGGTTCAGCTAATAGCGTAGCCATTAATGTCGTGCTAGCTGATAACTAATGTCAGAGTAGCTGCAATGCTAACTCTGGCGACAAAATATACGCTGGCGAGTTAATTATATTGCTGTGTACATGAGTGTGATGTATTGTTTGGTGATGGAACAATGTGACAGTGGACACGATAAGCCAGGGAAGCTTTCACAACCATGCTTTGGTAAGAAATGTTTTGTCCTTTCCTTGTCCCCTTCTGCTAAGTAGGAGAACGCAATGGACCTCCACAAAATCATCCACAGTGCGCTGCACGATTTTATTCAGACTTACATTCCTGATGCAGATCTCAGGTAAACCACCCCTCAGCATTTTGGCATCCCTACAAAAAGTTCGGTTCATTCAGTTTTACAATATCTTAGTTCTCACCATCCATTGCAGCACACTGGATGATGTTCTCCTCTCATACATCACTGGAGTCCTGGAGGATCTCGGGTCTCAGGAAAGTGTTGAGGAGAACTTTGACGTGGAGGTCTTTGCAGAGATGTTGGAAGCTTACATACCTGGCTTTGCTGAAATTGATAGGTAAACAGTAACCCTTTTTTTCTCTTTTCTGACTGTACTGTGTCTGTGTTTAAAAAAAAAGGGCCTGGTAACTATATATTACTCTGACATGTGTTGTTATTGCAAACAGTTGTTGTTGTTTTTCATTTTTGCAGTGTAAAAGTCTGTGAGATGATGTTCAGCCTGGCTTCAAAACTAGCTACTGCTCGGACCTTAGGTAGTGTTTTTTATTTTATTTCTAATACTTACAAAATTGTGGCAGTCTTATCCTTTGCAAATGGTTGATTCACTTCCATAATGTTGTGATGAGTCATCAAAGCAAGCTTTATTGTGCAATGGGAGTAAATTTGATGGGAAGCATCAGCCTTAACTTTTAAAGTACAATGGTCTGATATTAATTTGTTTGTTTCTTTTTATCTGAAGAAGAAAATGTTGTGCCTAAGGCAAGGACAGAAGAGATCTCACTGAAACTTGCCACCCTGCCCAGTGAACATCCACCAGCCAGAGAAACACAGTGCCTTGAAACACAGGCAGAGGGTGCCACTGCCAAGGTGATCAATTTAGCACACATCAACCACATTATTTTTCTCTTCTTGATGCATTTAAATATTTGAATCACTGTCATTTATTTTGCTCATTGTGTGTCCTCCAATTGACAATACACAGTTGAAAGTAAGATGAATAAACTCTCATTGTATATTAGGTTCACTATCAAAATAAAAACTTTTTATTACCTATTAAATAATAATAATAACAACCAAATCAAACGAGAACAGTTTAAATGGTTCAACAGATATTACAAGCGTTTTTCCCCAATTATTAAAGAAAGTGGTATTTTGTATTGACTACTGCAGTCTCAAAATGATTCAACCCCTTAATGACAAGCATCTCTAATACTTTGTAGAGCACCCTTTTGCTTCTATGCCCTGCTGCAAACATGACGCATAGCCAAACACCTCTAATGTCCTGAGGAATCTTAGCCCATTCCTCACGGGCAAAGGTCTCCAGTTTTGTAATATTTTTAGGTTCCAAAGCAGCCCCAGAGCATCACAGAGCCACTGCCATGCTACACTGTAGGTAGGGTTTCAGCATATGCTTCATTCCTCCCTTAGACATACTGCTAATCCATAGGACCGTAAAGTTACAGTGTTGTTTCATCGCTCCATAGAACAGTATTCCAAAACATAAGTGGCTTATCTAGATGGTAACTTTAGAGCATATAGGTGCTCACCTTTCTTGTGCTTTCTGGGTCAGAGGTGTACGTCTTTGAGTTCAGGCAGGGAGCCCTAATGCAAATTTAGGCCTGAGCAGAAAAAGACTTTGAGACTCTACCGCTAAAGTAAGTCTGTAAAGGTTGACACTGTGTTTCAACAACATCTGATTTGTAAATGTGTGCTCTTATGAGGGGCTTCTATTCACGGGATGAATAACTTTGATACTGCATTAGTCAGTAAAAGTAGCATTTTGTGTTGAGTTTGGAAAGAAAACCTCAAATCTGTTGGCATTGAGCTATTTAAGCTGTTTTTGATTTGATTATTGCAAGCAGCTGATATATGGTATATAATGCCAGTAGACCTAATATACAATGGGGTCTGAATAAATTTACTTCCAACTGTGTACATTAACCTAAATTAGAGGCAATAAACATGTTCATATGTCCAGCAACCAGTATCTGAGTGGGATTCCCAGCAACACCTGCTGGAAATGTTTCCCAAGTGTAGTTTGTCTGAGGCTCGGAGCGCACTGTCTATTGCCAAAGGAGACATGGAGGAGGCTGTGCGCCTTATCTTAGAGGGCGATGTCCAACTCAGCCCCACTCCTCTTAATGTGAGTCTCTGCTACACATGGAAACACTGTCACTGTGTGCGTCATATCAGCCACTTCCTACCTTGTGTACATTAGCAATCTGTTCTGATGGTGTCCTTTTGCCTCAGGTGAACCATGGGAAGAGCATTTCCTCACAGGCAGACCAGAAACTTAAAGAGAGCATCCTTGAGAAGTAGGTCAAATTGGTAAATTTATCTTGTGGAAAGCAGAACTGGCATCGTTTCTCCGTTCAGGTCTTTTTGACTATATTTCTGTGCGTAGGTACATGCTGGTGGACAATGAGGACGATAACAAAACGCACCGTCCGGTCGCCCCAAAAGATGCAAGTCTCTAATTATTTACCACATTCACAATGTAGCCTTACCAAATCTGTGTCATGCAATCAAACCCCTATAACCCACTGATGTGATTTTTTTACAGGCTCCAAAGAAGCTAGTTCGGTACCATGGCAACCAGGTGGTAACCACTAAAGGAGAGCGATATCAACTTGTGAAGAAAGATGAGGCAGAGGACATGAAGAAGACGTATGTAAACCTCAAGCCTGCACGAAAGTACAGATTCCATTGATGATGAGCATAATACTGTAAGTGCAGCTATTGACAATATCGTTTACATTATTTTTTAATTTATTCAGTTCATTTTTTTTTGCCTGAATTTGTTAGTTGTTTACAAGATATTTTTTAGTGTGTAAGTGGCTTACTTTAAAACATTGTGACCATTATTTTTGCCTTGGTTTAAATGTTAAAATACACAGGTTCAGTTGGATCATGTCCTTGAGGAGCTTTTGAAGTTTTAGTGGTATTTTGGTGGACATGTTGTGATTTGTTTTCTTTGTAACAGCTTAACCTATCTACTCTGCCATCTCAACCGGTGCAATGTTGCACTGACATTATTGTATTTTTATTTTTTCACATGTATTGTTTTACTTACGTACAACTTGTACATATTTATCATTTATCATATCTGTAAATACGTTCTGGTGGTGCTGTAGAGCCTCTTCTGGACAACATGAGTCTCATCAGTTGTTGTTTTTTCTGTACATATTAGATATTAATGCCAGTTTCATTTAAAATTCTATTTTTACACCATGCAGGAATAGCTAGTATGAAATGTTTGGCCAAGTCTTTGGATTTGATCAGTTTGTGGTGCTAGAAAAAAAGTTTTAAAATGAAACTCTTGTCTGATAGGTTTATGATTAACTAAAAGCAATCCACACCCAGTGGTTTGATCTGTGGTCTCCCACAGCTTGATACCTGCAGTGTGCAACAGATTTCATAGTAGATATGATTCACCCACAACACTGGTTACTTGGAAAGAATAAAGTACTGTGTGTACAGTACTGAATATTGATCAAAGAACCTGGCCTATCACACTTCTCACAGCAAAGAGGAGTGTGTGCTAAAAATGCAAAATGTCACTATTTTTTTTTTTATATTTTAAGTTGAAAAACACAATAATATAAACATAATTACACAGATAATTTA
The DNA here is from genome assembly GCA_037577475.1 of Chaunax sp. Z400. Classification (NCBI taxonomy): domain Eukaryota; kingdom Metazoa; phylum Chordata; class Actinopteri; order Lophiiformes; family Chaunacidae; genus Chaunax; species Chaunax sp. Z400. The sequence goes on from CM075193.1 coordinate 13,235,902, forward strand.
AAGATGGCAAAATCATGACATTGGCTTAAAGCCATCCAAAATGGAGATTTGCTAACATGTTGCTATGACCCTGACAGACCTGAGTCCTCAGCAGCCCCAAGACACCACTGTGAAGGAAACACTGTATCACTGTCAGTAAATCAATTTGTAATTCATTTTCCAGCACACCAAATTCAATTCTCAAGGAGTGCACAAACTATAACAGCACTGGAATTTTTGGCATACTAAAATGCCAAACTCCCTAAAAATGTTAAGTGAATCATGCTGCTGGAGGATTTTAAAAATGTATACCAACAGCATTGTTTATTTTTGATATAGATGTTGAGATTTGCCGAGTCTGATCATTTCTTTATTGGGAGGACTGTTGTGTGCTTTCAGGGTCTATTTACATGATGTTACAAAAGTGGTCCTCCATCACAACTCCTTTCATTTCATCTGTCTTCAGTTTCTTCTTCCTTTGCTTGTGATTGTTGGTTGTGGAATCCTTTATTATGATTGGATTCTTACTTCATAATCATATTTTAGGATAGATCTATTGGTCAGGCTTTCTTTAACTAGTATATACTGTGGTTTATTATACTGATGATCATTTGTTTGCCCCTCTTTAGACATTTTAGAGCTATTATAAGTGGTTGTTTTTGATCGGTGGAATAATATAATTTTCCTGTGTGTAAGTGTAACACAACAGTGTTCAAAGGATGTGTTGTTACTGATATTTGTCATTATCAGCAGCAATGTTGTCTTTACTATATGATGGTGTAACTGTAGAAAATCGGAATCACGACTGACTTCTAACCCTGTGCTCTGAGAAACCATTGACGCACAATTTGTAGTAAATAAATCCCAATTTTTGTAAATGATTCACATTGTATTTGAATTATTCTCTAATTAAGATACAAATTCAAATGCATCATATTTTTTATTTATGATCACATCTTTCAGAACTCAATGCAAACAAACTTCATTCAGGAACAAGAAGACTGCATGTTCAAAACAAAAAACAGGTAAAAGCATACCTCTAATCTCTGATCCCTGGTCAGTCCCACATTTAAAGCTGATAAATGTCTGAGTGAAAACAAACATCTTGAAGGTGTAAAAAAAAAAAAAAAAAAAATCAAGTACTCTAACCTTTAGTACCATGCCATTGGTAAGCAAGGCACATACAGTAAACAGAAGCAAACTTCTCAATAGAAGAAATACGAAACATCAGTCTTAATTCAAGTAAATTCTTATTTTATAGAGGAAGTGTCCCAGTTCCAGTGCCTTTTGTAAAAAAAAAAACATTCCAGATTATCAGCGATTCAAACATTCACATACTGATGATTCATCCGATGTTAAAGTTTTCTGAAGATGGAGGTGTACCCTTCTAGTAGTTTGTATGTTAGTTTGGCACATTTTTACAATTCAAGAGCGAACTTAACAGTTTTAATACTAAGGTCTTCAGAATATGGCTGCATTTACGAGAGTAAGGGGAGGATTTCAGAGGTTTGTTAACCTACAGTAATCACAAGAGCAGTTGTCAGCAAGAACTGGACTTTTGTACACACTGCAGTATAATTTCATCGCAGATATGCTACCTTTAACAGAAAATGTTGAATATTTGTATTGTATACAATATATGCACAAGGCAACAATAAATCAAGCTCACCATGCAACTGCAAACTTGACCACTAGATGGTACGTTATGTTGCACTGCAATCCAATACCTAAACTTCATCCCAGCAGGTCTTGAGTTCAATTCAGAACATTAACGTAGAGAAATTATTTAAGCTGTTTGCTTTAACCACTCTTACACTCAAGTTTTAAGCATCATATTCCCAAGAATACATCGTCTGTAATTACTCTTAGAAGTTTCTCCAAAAACAGGAACTCACCATATTACCATCTAATTCTTAACGTTACCTGTATTTTCAACTAAAACTGCAGCAAGTCATTTATTTTAGTGGTATGCAGAATAACACATCCAATTAAGTCGTCAAAATATAAATCAAGCAAGCGAGAATATAAATAAAACACAAAGCATATATTTAAAAATAATTTACCGACAGTCTCATATTCCTTCAGTTGTTTATATGACCCCCTTTTTCGACACATTTTTGATCATATTTCATCACAGTTTTCAAACACTGTACTTGTGTGTTTTACTACCTTGCCTATCCCATCTTCTTTGAATTAAAAAAAATCTTACTGATCACTACCCAAGACCATGTAGATAGGCATAGAGATTAATGCGGATTAATAAATATTTCAAAAATGCTTGCGAGATCAGTCATTTATAGTGGTATGAACAAAACCTGTTTTAAAGCTGTCATTGTGGTAAACATGGAGAAACATAGCAGTCCTTCCATGTATAGTGATGAACCCACAGCTGTGTTATTACATAGATATAAGAAAATGTCTTGTGTTTAACTGATGTGTGAAATTCTCCTGGACTCATCCATTAATGGTCGAAATATTAAGGTACCGATATCAGACGACTCTCTCCTGTCTGGATGAGCAAATGCACCAAAAACACAGACTAGCTTGAATTATGACACTGGTTCACAAAACTATGTAGACTTGAGTCTCATTAGGTCTCCACTTCAAAGATTTCATCGAGCAGGGTGAATTCCGATGAGTTTGTCGGGGGGTGTATCCTGTAATTGTAGCATTTGCAAAGACCATGGCACTCAGAGACAACTAAAGCAGAGTGGTTTCAAGATGGCCGCTTATTGCCATGCAGTGATGCGTAGCTTCAAAGTCTGATAAACAGTTTGAAGGATGGGGCTCTAACTATCCTGGTCATATCGACCCCTGATCATCGTTTTCAGCAAAGGTCCGACCTACAGACAAACAAAAGGAGTTTTTGGTTATGATGAGCTGCTTTCGATAGCGTAAGACTTCATATATTGTTTTACTCACTGTCCTAGACAGCTTGTGTCTTTCCTTTATAGTAAATCAGGTAAGCCATAAATATTCACAGTAATTGGGTTGCTGGAAGGGTGGGCATGCCCAGGGATTTCGTTTAACAGGTGACCTGAATATGGATGTGGTTTGGTGCTCTAGAAACTGGCAGTGTGCTGAGTCCTGAGCGACTGTGTGTGATAAAAATGATATAAAAGTAAGTGCGTTTAACCTCATGTGGGTCTCCAAGTGCTTCTCCCAGCATCTTCTCAATATTTCTCATGATGGCCACCTTCTGGTGAGCTCGCAGGGGGTACTCTATCCTCTTGGGCGTCGGGGCCCCCTGAGCAAATGAGTCAAAAAGGTGAGTGATCATGAAGAAACGTGGCGCGGGCAACACAAGTGTTAAAGTGGCCGTTTTAATGATTCAAATATGCATACTTTGTACCAAAAGTTCACAGTGATCGTCACTCCGCCATTCAACACTGATTCAATGTGATGCCACCTGAAGGAAAGAAGAACAAATAACTAAACTCATCCAACTCTGGCTGTCAAAGAGCAACTGTCTGCAGCTCTAGACACCAAACTACCTGATATTTAATGTCAGCACCTTAGACGCAAGCATGACATTGAGAGACTACAGGCAGTATAATAATAACAAGTGCATTAAACAGTAGTTACTTATGACAGCCCTACTGTCTGCCAAGTCAGGGCTAATAATCAGTAAGTAAACACTCAATAATGGAACAAAAAACATTCTAATATGACTTTGAGCAGCCGAATAATATAGTGAAATGAAGCAAGCTTTACGATGCACAAGATGAATTCAGTGAACTTGGAGATAATCAGATGATTCAGTGGTGGAAATGATTTCAGAATTTTATATTCTAGCATACACAATTTCTATTAAAAGGCCATTATAAAAGTACCTCTTACCAATACATGGGTATGTAGAGCACATCTCCGGGGCCCACAACAGCCTCGTAGCCAACAACATTCTTAAAATCGGGGAACTTCTCATAATCAGGATTATCAAAATCAACCTGTAAATGAAAGATAAGGTTTCGAGTGGATGAGTCCACACTGATGGCGAAAGACAATTAATTCCTTCCTATTTGTCTCGCATTTATTGTAAAATGTCTTACCTAAGAATAACGTACCATTTCTTTCACAAAATGTATATCCTTGTTTCGTGTAATCTGAACACAATAACTTCATAATAACTTCCTTCTGTGTAAAGTCAGCTAAATCATAAGATCACATTATTAAACCTTAGGATGACTTCTACAAATGTGAAGCTTACTTGGCTCTGTCTGTCACATGGGTGATGCACAGGGTATGGATAGAGACATTCAAACTGGTCTGGAGGGAAGAGGATACATCTCTTATGGCCTTTGATCTGTGCAAAGAAGTTCTGCTGCTCGTCATAATGTGCTGGGGTAACATTGCCTATAGCGAGAGAATAGTGATGGAAAATGTCATGTGCAAAACATTAAGGGCAATGACAAATGAGGAACCATAATATCTTAAGCTGTACAGCAGAAACGGTGACGCTGCATTTCTTACCCTCCATGCCTATGAGCAGCAGGTTGGATGTTAGCTGTCCCCAGTTTCTCTGCGCTTGCTGCTTGTTGATCCAGTTCCAGTTGAAGCCAAGGAAGTCAAGAACTATCTTCTTACCAACTGTGTCATTCAGGGTCTGCTGCAGATATACCCTTGTAAAGCATAGGAAAAGAGACATCCAAAACACATGATACACTGTGGTCTGTGCTCCTACAACAAGTTGCAATGCAGCTGGCTTTCAAAACATGCTTTAAATGTGCCTGCAGGATATGAACTTGTTTATCACATGCGTGTGCTTCAGCAGACGATATGTCATTTCGACCATGATTCACTCCACTCTCCTCTGCTGCATTACACTTCATGTTGAGTATTCCCAATCAAAAATCATTAGAAATAAGTCTTACCTCTCCTCTCCTCCCCTTTCCTCTGTTTTATGCATTTTATCCACAAATTCAGAGAATTTCATTTCCATTCGTTGTGACTTGGGCATAAAGTTCTTGAAATTTGCCATTTTCTTCTCATCGTAGTAGAGGAATTTATGGTTTTCTGCAGTGTAAACGGAGAAGTCTCCATTTCCAATGTTCTCCTGGAGGTATGCAATGTCCCATTTGAGAGCTGGATACACAAGGTTTGTGTCTGTTAAAACAACTGGTTCCTGAAAACAGATACGTTATATTTCAGTGCAAACTGATGACAAATACACAGTATAATGTAAAATGTTAAAGTACACGTACAGTATATAAAAGAACTATAATAATTTTAAAGTGACTAAAGTAAATCATTTATCTTAAACTGTTGTTTTTTTCTAAATATGAAGTATTTGCATAAATCTGCAATTAATAGTTTAACTTTAACGTCTAACACTTTGTCTAATGTGGTTCCTATCATGGGTTAAACAAATTTTAACTCCATAAAATGTCAAAGTAAAGACGTGTTACATAAATATTTTCGGTTTCTGCATGACTGTTATCTTTATTGTATCACAACATCCCCAAACCGCTAATAAAGATGTCTATAATAAACTTTTAAACAAACTGGACTTGAACACATCACTGATAGCGCTGAATATGGCACTGGTTATACTGAGCTCCGAGGGGCTACGTGACCAACTGAACGTAGACCGCTCTGAGCGCGCTCCCGTCGCGCGTCTCTCACTGCACCGGTCCCCCGTTTCACTTTCGACGTATGAAACATAGAGTAGACGTAAGGAGGTTGCGGAGGAGTACAGATAACGTTGGAAAACCCCCAAAAACTGTCTTTAGTGTTGTCAGTGTGCGAGGCTTACTGTTTTTTCTGTGCCTTTGCAGCTGAAAGCAATCAAACAAAAGCCGCAACCGACGCTTTGTTGATTCAAATATAGGCTATCACGTCACGTGTTTTAGAACGCGCTTTATGTGTCGTTTTAAAACTCTTCTCTGCCGTGATATGAATTGCAGACATAAACGCAGACATTATTTATTTATTACTGTCTTTATTTACAGTTTATATGTCGTTGACGCGATCCAGCCAAATATAGCGACAGTATCTATTTTTGGACACCAGCGTTGTTCTTAGAACACTCTCACACGCGCGCGTATGTGATTGGTCGTTGAGGGATTGAGGGAAATATCAGATTGCTGCTGGTCCCTCTCAATGCACTGGCATGATACTTTTCTTTAGGGTGAACCATAAACTTTTGCATTCATTTATTCATCCATTCACTCATGTAAGAGTTGTATAATGTCATCAAAAAGCTCCTGTTCAAAATTAGCTCTTTAAAATGTTGTTTTTTTAAATCACATTGAAGGAACATTCTCTCCCTAACCAGGTAAATAAAGAATCTGCATGTTTGACAATGTGTATGAGTGTTTTTCATGTCCCTTAAGCCGTGTTTAAACATCACAAAGTTCAAATATGATGTGTGGGTTGGTTTGATAAGATTATTGTCTTACTATTCTTGTAAACCATTTCTCAAGAGCAGACTAATTGATCTAGGTTACAGTGCAATAGCAACATCAAAATCTGAGTGGAGAACGGTCACTGATGATTCAGATTATAATTTACCATTTTTACACATATTCTGGGTTGCATCTGAATGAGACATTTAAACGAACTGCTCAATGTTTCATTTTTCTCAGGAACCACCAACATTAACAAACATTACTCAGATTAGGTTCCCTTATCAAACTACAACTACTAGTTAACCATCACTAACCAAATGTCAACCAGATGACTACCCCCTATGAAAACGTATTCAAATCTGGTGGATCAGGATGTTTATTTGCAGGGGTGCACATAACTGGTGCACAGGCGGGCATGCTCAGTAAAAATCAAGGATGCGTGGCATTTATTAGAACAAGAAGTGCTTTTGCATACCGCCACTGTGTACACTGTCTCCTTTGAGAACAAGACAAAAAATATTATCTGCACCCCTGTTTATCTGGATCTGCACCAAGTTGCACACATTCATAGATTGCAACCCCTAAATATGCCCGATTTTTTTTTCATCAAGGTCAATGCATTATTATTCCCTGAGTAAACAGAATCTTTAAAAAAAAAAAAAAAAGCCCTATCTCGCAATGTTAAAGAAAGGGGGGGGAAAATCCTGGATCTGTCCCTTAAAACGGAGCCGCAACAAAATTTAACAGAGTCTATTCTGGCCCAAGATGCCTCCTCCCACCAGGTTCCATTGAAATCTGTTCAATAGTTTTTGCGTAATCCTGCTGAGAGACCAACAATAAACAAATAGGCACAGGTGAACTTGACGGAGGTAAAAAGCTGACTGATAACACACAACGTTACACTTTCATAAAATATTTACCTTTGACTTTCTTATTTTAAAAGGTGCTATATGAAAGACTTTGACCCTTTGAATTCATACTTAATTAATTTGGACAAAACAAATACGGGGTAGTATTTCACCAGAGTTATCATTAATTGCTTCCATTAGCTAGTTAGGTCAGCTTAGCTGACTCTGGCCAGAATTGCAGCTCAAAGCATAGTGGGAGTGTTGGGAGTACAGGAGCTTTGGACCACCAGGAAGGGAGCTTCAAGGAATGCTGGTGGGGAGCAGAACTGGAAAAGGTGCGAGAACCAGAGCTGGGCAAGCTGGCAACAGAACTGGACTCAGCATCCTCTCCGCAAGACAGCCGGACGAGGACCGAACACAGACTCTGAGGCCGACAGATGCTAGTCAGGTAATACAGTGCTGAGGTAATTTACAGAAGCCCCCTTTACACAGCCTGTTCGAGGTGCAACACCTTAATTGTGCCTCACCTTTGTATATAAAAGTTACAGACAATGAAGACATGGCGGGTTTAAGTTGGGGACAAGAAAGGTAAGACACTAAGAAGGAGAAAGAAGGAGGATGTGTATCATTAACCCAGCATCATCAATGCCCGCCACAGGCCTGTACTACAAGACAGGGCAGGACTAGGTATGTCTCTGCAACATGTGACATCATAACGTTATATTCTGTTAATGATTTTATTTTCTGTAGTTTTTATTTTTAAATTTTATAGATCAAAAAGAATTTAAATGTACAGATGAGTAAATGTAAAAAAAAAAATATTTTCCTTACTTTGGGATGTAATTTATTGTCAATAATGCAGCTTTATTGGGTTAAATCCAGTGGGGAGCTGAAAATGTGACATTTTTTCTTGAAAGAAACTCTAAGTGATTGATGAGTTATTGGCAAACTATCAACAAACCTATCGAATATTTTTTGCTGTCGATCAACTAATACAGAATTCCACATTTTGTCAGCCCCATGAATATCTTTTAAAACAAGCTTATTGTGATCTCACCTTATTACCTATTTGTCTTCTAAAATCAGGCTTCATCTCTGACCCAACTTTCCCTGCAAAACCTAACAACTATTTTGACCATACAGTTAATGTCATTTCCAACAGGAACAGTTCTTAAAAGTTAAATATCAAAACAAGGTTTATGATACAGGTCTAACATTGTGGTTCTTCTCGCAGAAAGGTCTGAGAATAAGGTGTTAAAAGTTTCAACAAGCTAACTTGAGTCCGTTTACCTCGTTGTTTATTAGTATGTCTGCTCTGGGGTCCGTATGAGACAGTCTGGGAATGGGCTTTGTTGGGAAAGAATATTCTCGGAGCTGAGACCCATCCCAGCCTCTGTTCTTGACGCCGGTTAAACCGGTGCAGCCCTCGCTCTCCACCGGGTCAGACCCAACTACGGTCGCCGCTGCCATGTTCGCCGTCAAGCGCCGATTACTTGCCTCCGTCCTCCTCAAAATGAAACGGGAGACTGGTTTGTCTTCCGGATTCTACTCTGCAGGGCTCCGGAGTCAGCGGACGGATAAATCACACAATCTTTTCCATTCACTGTCCCAATCTGTGCGGTCCCACCGACACAAACGCTCACCCCGACGCTGATCCGTGTAAGTGTTTACACGTCGTGTTGACACGCAGAAAACACACGACACAAACCAAATTAGTCAAGAAACGCTTCGATAATGTTATGCACGCAACGGCACACAGCGACACCTAGTGTACTGGATGAGTAAATGCTCTTACTGTAATGACTTACCTCTACAGCTAGATGGTGGCATTGCATTTGCAAGCACGCATGAAAAAGCATGCGGGGAATATTCAGATTGTTTACTCAAGCAGCCTTCTATGAGCCCACTTACATATACAGTATATTTGTACTTGCACTTGTTTTAGGCTACATTTTGCTCCACTATGTTTATTTCACAGGTGGAGTGATGAGTTGCTTTTCAAACCATACTCAAAAGTATAACCACACTCACACACACACATATATATATACTCGATATGTAGAGCAAAATTACATAAAGTCACATTTATTTTAGTCTTTAGAGTGTTTTTAGTCTTTAGAGTGTTTTCACATAGTGGTATTGCTATTTCTGACTACCAGTGCTGGTCTCAACAATGTCCTGTATAGTAGGAAGCAATAATACAGAGTATATTATAGTGTTATCACTGACTGAGTATGAGACAGGACACAACACAGAAGTTGTACCCACTCTCTTTTTTTTTTCTCTCTGTCTATGGAAGATACGGTAACAACAGAGTGAGGGAACAATTTTGAAATGTTGAGCCAATATTTACCTATGGCTATGATAGCCTCAGCAGTACGGTATGGTCAGTTCATTCTTCATGAGATAGCAGAACACACTGTACCTTGCTCAGTGAGCCAATCTAGCAGATGGAGCCCTGCTCTGTTTAGTCAATGTCAGACTCGTGTTGAAGTAGATGGAGGCCCTATATCTTATCAATCACTTTGATCATTGGCACTCTATTTTTTTAACATGGGCTCCAGGGGAGGGGACAGAGGGGCATGGCCCCACATGAAATCTGATTGGCTCTTGAAGTGTCCCTATATGTATGTATGTATGTATTTATTCATGTATGTATGTATGTATGCATGTATGCATGTATGAATGTATGCATGTATGCATGTATGCATGTATGAATGTATGCATGTATGAATGTATGCATGTATGCATGTATGAATGTATGCACGCGCACACACGTGTGTGCGTGTATGTATGTATGTATTATTTATTATCATTTATTTATTTTATAAATTCATTCATTAATCAATTCATCATTTTTTTGTTTTTGAACATGAGGTCCCCTGTCTGTCATTAGGAAAAAGAAATACAGTGACTATCTAATAGGGTGCAAAACATTATCCCTTTCATAAAGTTCATTTTATTTTATTCATATTATCAGTGTGGTGCCTGTAACATCTGTCTGAGTGACATGCATGTCAGATAACTCCCCTGTAGCTGTCTGCAGCATTTCCCAAAACACTTTGCATGGATCTCGTATTAATAATTCAATTAGTAAGGTAGTGGTCCACCTGAATTTCCCTCCCCAATCCTCCCAGTATACATGCAGTAACATTTTTGCTTTTTATCTGGATATTCACTGGACTCTGGACTCGATGTCAGTGATAGATGGTTTAATTTCCCTCTGTAAATACATACATAATTTACAACCTCATATGTGTATTGTCAATTCACAGCACAGCAAAAAATACAACAGTCATAATACATGGACTGTACATGTCTGTAGGTTGCACCATAGAAATGTTTCACATGTTTTGTTAGGCTATAACTAATCAAAACTCACATTCAGTCTCATTTTTAAGACAAATGAGACAGGATTCAGACAATTAACCATAATTCGGGACTCTCCCGAACTTTTACGGGACATCTGGTCTCCCTACTAGTAGAGCTGCAACACTTCTGTGCCCAAGTTCTAAGTTCTTCTGCTCTAAACTGTTTGTATAAGCTTTGATAGTATACATTACCTGTTCTAAAGTATTTTACTACATATTTGGAATGAGCCACTAGAGCCACCTCTAGTTTTTAACCTTTTTTGTATCAGCTTTTTAGAGTCAAAAAGAGGTCTAAGTATAGCAGAAAAATCTGAGAACATTTCCTGAAATTTATATGCAAAATCTGATACATCTTGTATGTTTTCACTTGAGTCATGCTTTATCAGCAGATTTCAGGGACTAGTTCAGGCTCCCTGGTGGGTTCCCATGCTTGGCGCTTCCTGTGCAGCTCAGTGAGCTGATCTGAGCTGAGCTGATCTGGCTGATACTCCCCTCTCCTCTTTCTTTGCAGATGCCCACAGCCACCCCATCGGCCACCCCTGTGAGCCTCAAGAAGCTTGTATTTCAATCCTGCTGATAGCAACAAACACATGCAGTGCTGTCCTCTCTCCAACAGACAGACTGCTGTCAAAACAAAGACTCTCTTGAGGAGCTACCGTTACAATGAAACAGTTTCTTAATGAGTCAAAGCATCTAATTATTTCTGCAAACAATCCCATTTCTCGAGCTAATGTAATAAAAGCTACAAATCGGCCTGATAATACCAAATAGGTAACTACAGATTTCAGTGTTCTTTGTTTAAGACACTTAAGGAGCACATGGTAGACATTCTGCTCATCTGTGGTCATCTGTGTTGGCTTTCTCTCACATTCATATTGACCCCCGCCCCTCTAGGTGTTGTAGGTCCAGAACCCCTAAGCCATAAATCCTATTAGTCAAGGATTCTCTGAAGCATTATAAGTAATTTTCACATATTTCATTGATTGCATTGTCACTTAATACCTGTTCCCTTTGTGTATTTTTTGTCTATATTATTAATATGACAGAGTGGTACGTTGCAAAGCCACAAAAGTGGGCCTATTTATTGAAACAAAAAATAACCCCACCTCCAACCAAAACTCAACGACAAATGACTATAAATGTATTTTAAAGCTGCCAGATTTTAAACTTAAAAAAACATATTTGACACCTTGTTATCAATAATCTCTGGTGTTCTCTACACAAGTTTAAATTGGTTGGGAGAAAGCATCTGCTTAAAACCCCACTCTTCCTCCGTGGTGTCACCTCGCTCTCCGCCACCTCGGGCTTATGTGTTATGGCAAATGAAATGTGACAGGGCCAGCCTGAGAGACGGAAGTTCGGACCCCTCGGTCAGAGGTCATGTCACTCTCTGGGTGGGGGGAAATTGTGTAGTCTGAGCCATGATCAATGTTATGTGCTGTTTCACACACCGTTATAATTTGAGATTCATTCAGCTGACCTTTGTGCATCCATAATTCGGGTTTCTGCTTCAATCTGTGGCTTCTTATAGTTCATGTGAACCTCTTAACCAGCTCCATAATGTTCTGAGCATCAGAGCACACACGTGGTTAAAAACAATCAGAACGGTACAGTCCAGCAGGGTAAAGGGTAACAGCAGTGAAAGCATCATTTAACTCTTTTCGAAGCCGTGATCTTTTTCTCTATAGGCCTGTAGCGCCTGACGTTTGCTCTCCAGGTTGAGCACAGTATGATCTTCATCTTCTAAAGCAGTGGATTCTCTCACATCTCTACTGCTGCTGATTATGTTTTACATATGTGTATAAATGGGACATTTTCTGCTGACAATAAGCCACAGCAGGGCTCACATACAGTAATCAAGCAAAGAAATATAAGAATAGATGCATTCTATGCACCAAGTCGTGAGGCTTTATCAAGTTTAATCCAAAATTGATGCCCTAATTATAATTTTGCATCGCCTTTATAATACGGTGAATAACCATTTTGATGTGCCTCTGTTGTACTGTCTATCACAGTAAATTGCATAATTTCTACAGAGCTGCAGGGCAAAAGCTTGGTATGCTGGGTCTTTTGTTGGTGAGAGGGTTTTTATTGCATACCAGGCAGAGCAATCCAGCCAGCCTACAGGGGTCATCAGAGGAGGGAGGAGTTTTGGTTATGATCATTATTTGGTAAATAAGATGTCAACAAGGTGTTTCCTTGACACTTTATTGAGTAAAAGGACGAAGGTGCAGAAATGAACGCCCCCTTCTCAATGGGACCTCTAATCTCCTCTTTCATGTCCCATCTCGTCTGAAGGGTTTCGGATTCGGCTGCCATGTGCTAGTCTGCCTGGGCCTGGCACTTCTTACTTGCAGGTGGAGTGAGTATCTTGGCAAGCATGTGTTTATAAAACCCACTTGTTTGGGCACAATACTTGAACTAACTTCTTTTGAGAGAACAGTGTGAATCTGTGCAAAGCCTTTTCCCAAAGTCCTTTAGAAGGCGACAGCCCATTCAGAGCAGAGAAGAAGGGATTACCTTCCTCGACAGTGGTGCATTTCCGAAAGAGCTGATTAGCTCTGCATTCATTGTTAAAAGGAGCAAAGGCAGGCCCTAGAGGAGTGAAAGGATCCAAATAGGTGGGCCCAGAAATAAAACAGCCGCAGGAAGCCCTGCACAGGCAAACCAAAGTTTTCCCAACATTTCTTTCCCCCACTCCTAAGGAGGTGCGGTGTGAAAAAGGAGATTAGCATACAAAATTAGAGGCGGGATGATTTTTAAGGGCAACTTGCCTCATGCCCTCCACCCCCACGGCCCTACTCTGTTTGGACAAAGTTAATTAAACTAGTATTAAACAGTAAAGAAACTTCCAAGTGCTTGGGAGTTAGAGGGCTCTTTGAGGATTACCATGATGAGGGAGAGAAGCTAGGAGATATTTGTTGAGGTGAAAATTAGAAAAGACGCGATGGAACAAAGAGTCACTGGAAAGTTTTCTATTCTAGTTGGTTTGCCCCAGAGTATCCTAACTCCAATGTGAGCAGTGTTAAGAATGAGGTTGTGTTTGCTGCAAACTGCCAGGTATCACTGTCTCATAGTGTGTTAAAGAAGAATGAACACTCTTCATCATGAATGATACATGAGAGTGAAGGATTTATTATTCTTTCATTACATTTTAATAGAAAACAATCCACAAAGGCAACTAACAATAAAGCAAGTCTAATGCAGTGCAATAAATTAACAATGTACAATACAAAGTGCTTCTTTTTATACACAATTAAATACATCAAGAGGGCAAAAAAAAGGTCAGATAACAGGGGAGCACACTGTCCCCAAAAATGTCAAAATGTATCTAAATACATGGAATCTTGGCTGTGACCGTTGAAATATATATGAAGATTACAGCCTGGGGCCGTCTTGGGGATGTAACCCAATAGTTTACTGAAAATTGCGATTGTAAATGTTAATTACTATAGTTTGATCATCTGCTGCTCAAAAGTGAATAACTGTCATTTTTCCCCCCCAAGGACTTTGTGTATGTATGAAAATAAATAATTCATGTTGTGGAGAATTTTGAAGTCAGAGAAATCCTCTTCAAATGCCTGGTGACTTTTCAAATTTTTTCTAAAAAGTATAAAAATATATCTTAAATACATTTGTTCCAAAGATTTTACAAAGTTTTTAAACTTCCCCTTACGCATCTTCTCTTTCATGTAGCACTGTGCACATTCCACTGTCTTTACCTTTAAATACAAACAGACGATGAAGATGATCTGACATTGTTTTTTTTTTCTTTCTCAAAAACACACACTCTCTGAATGTGTGAGGAGTTTTGGTGCTAATAGGAGCTGCAGTGGTACAAATATGATGACAGCAGGGGAGAAGAGATGAAGATGCTCAGTGCTTCTTCCTTAGCCTGAGGTTCTTCCGTCGACCGCCGGCACTCTCATTCCTTCCTCTCTGACCTCCCTTCTTTACGCAGAAGTACTTGGTGACTGTCTTTCTGCACTGGTCACACTTCACCGAGCAGCACCAGTGGAATTTACAATTACAGCTTGACACCATCTCAGCCTTGCGCTCCTCCACAGCTAGCCCGCACTCTCCACATAGCCTCTTGCAGCTCCGCTTCTCCCATTTGCTCAAGCTCTTGCCCTTCTTGAGGCATTCGCGGCCCTCTGTGCCCGGCAAGCCCAGAGTGCGGTTTTCCAGGCAGTAATCTGGAGAGTCTTCCAGGTGGACCAGCTCCTTGCGAGAGATGGAGCTGAAGGTGTCAGCAATGGCACCCCGGCTGGCCGCGCTGTTCCCACCTCCTCTGAGGAGATCCACCTTCAGAGCCCTGTGGTACTTCTCTTTCAAATAGTTCCCCACCTCCCTGAACTCGGGCAGCTGCAGCCAGCAGGTTTGAGTGGTGCAGCTTCCCGATACCCCGTGGCACTTGCATGTTCTCTGCATGGTCCCCTTCACAGCCTGGAGAAACAGAAAGGACAGGAAGAGGGTAGATTCACTTCTTAAAATTTAAATTTAATTTAGTTTACTGTTTTTATGAATATTAGTTTGACGAGAAAACCAGTGTCAGAACAAAGAAATTGATTCCGGTGTATGCATGTGCACACATAGATCCATGGGTCTATGTGTATGTATAAAACAGGACAGGATGTCCATTGTCTCTTGATTGATGTGTTGTCAAATTAGCTGATTGTATTTTAAAGCTTTCCAGTTAAGTAAAAAAAGGGGGGATGAATACATTGAATAGAAGAAATGATAGCTTCAAGGTCCATTGCTGAGTGTCTTTGTCGTCCTCAGTGTTTCCTGACTTTACCCGACACAAAACAGCTGTCAGTTGAAAAGGGACATTTTCATTTCACAAGGAGGGGATGAACTTGCTCTTGAGTTGAAGCTGAATCAAAGTTTCACATTGAGCCCTATTGTCCCCTCAGAAGAAATAGAAGTATTTATTTAGCATGTTCATTATCAACATGTTTTCCAGTGTGAGAAGACCCAATGGAAAGTCCCATTGAGTGGAGAAATGAAAAAGGAGTTTTTCTCTCTTTCTAGCCCCACTTTTTTCTGTTACAATGATGCTCCAGGTGCCATGGGGATCCTAGGGCCCAACAGGGGGGAGCAAAGGCACGTAAACAAAGAGCACTTCAGCTGCACGCCTGTGGTCCCCTCAGACTCCCTCGGGGCCAAACAAAGACCAACATAAATGTGGGATCATTATTGCAAGAATAAAACTAAACACTTATTTTAAGAAAGCAGCATAATACAGAATGCTGTGCAATGTCTGGCTCCCCATGATCTCCAATTAAGCTTGCACCAGTGATCGTCAGATTCTTGAGTTGAGGTATTGTCATAAGGGGCATTCAACACTGGTAAATAGGCCCTTCTGGTACACCGAACACACTGTTATTATTGGGGACGAGTGGCACCTCACTTATAACGAAGTGAAAGGGATCCTTGGGTGGCACAGTCAGCGTAATTCTGAGAAAGAAAAAATGATTGAAAAGGTGCTTTACACTGTGCAATCAGTTGGAGGGCCAGGAGAGATTCCCAAAATTTCAACCAAGCCGCCACCCAGTGTAAATACTGTATGGTTTAAAGTGGGGCAAAATTGTCCTACATTATACTAAGACCTCATCTCTCATTGCCAAATGGATGGGATGAATCAAGAGCACCCACTCTACCTTGCGTCCAGCCTCGTTATTATGGAGATTCATAGCCGCGCGTGCATCCTGCCCAGTCTCCAAGGCATCGACAAACTGTTTTGAGATGGCCTCGCCAAAGCCAACATTGTCGCTGCAGCCACCCCAGAGCCAACCATGACCACCTATAGGAGAATAAGGAAAGAATTAAGTTCAAATCACCTGGGCTATTTGACTCAAAAAGACGGTTAAAAGCTCTGCTGCTGTGGGTATTTCTGTACAGA
The DNA here is from genome assembly GCA_037577475.1 of Chaunax sp. Z400. Lineage (NCBI taxonomy): Eukaryota > Metazoa > Chordata > Actinopteri > Lophiiformes > Chaunacidae > Chaunax > Chaunax sp. Z400. Next base: position 13,252,352 of record CM075193.1, read on the forward strand.
TTTGTGTTATTCTCTGACCTCTCTGGCCATTCCTGCTGTCATCACAGCCACAGTTGTCAAAGTCCCCAAGACTGCAGTTCCTGGTTAAAGTGTACATGACTCCAGCGGAGCTGATGGCATGAACAAACGCTGTCTCTCGATTTGCTGTCAACAGAGAGACACAGTAACATTGTATACATTATAGTACTCATTAAGTTTAATTACCTGCAGAACAAGTGTGATGTCCCATATTATGCATTTATTGATAATTTAATGCCCAAAAGCTTGAAAATGTGACTTCAGTCAACTTTCTACGGTGTGTTCAGGTCTTTATGGTATCTACACCTCTAAACTGTGCATACACTCGAGGTTGATTTTGTATTTCCTAAAACATTTGACTTTTTGTCTGGTGGATTTGGGTACAGTGATTCAGGGGGGTGTTGTGAAATGGATTAGTGTGTTTGTTTTGCCTGAAGCGACTGTGCCCACTATACTTAAGGGAGGTAAACGTTTTGACTGAGCAAACATCTCTATTTCACAAAGGGGAAAAAACTCTCCCCTAATAGAGAAACTTGCACACACAAAAAAACTCAACCACACAGTTATTAAACACCTTTTAAACCTATTTTTCAGTAGCCATGTTCCCCACTCCCTTGGTGCAGTGTAGAAATGTTTCAGCTGGTGTTACAGCCAGCTTGTCTCTGGACTCACCGCTGCGCAGGCTGCTGTGTGTGGACAGCTGCAGAGCTCTCTCAGGGCAGTTCCAGCGGTCCCATGCAAACTGGTACTTGCACTCCTCTATGCCAGTCTGAGCTCCTGCTGCCACGCTGCTGGAGTAGATCAGGTATGCCTGCAGCAGCAAAGCGATATATATCACAACCATAAAATGATGCACAGGTTCCCTACATCTTGCAACAATGCCGATGTGGAGATGGTTCTGAAGCATCTGGTGTGGTCTGATAGGTAGATCATCTTTGGGCAAGACTGCCTTTTAAAATGAGCTTTTTTAAGTAGATAACATCAACAAGTCCTTAATGTTGGAGCTTCAGGTGATACTCTTTGTCAGTTTCATGACAAAAACAATATGAGCTGCATTCAAACATCAGCATCTTTTCTAAACTCAGTCATAGAGAATACGGTGAATTTCACTCTGTCCCCAGCTTTCGCCCACCTCTCTGTTCAGACTGTGTGAACAATAATAAAACTAATATGTCTCAAGTGGCCTTTGGGGAGATTGAGAACCACCTCTTTCACAGGGGTCTGGCTCACTAATGATGACCACCCACTACAGCAATGTCTGGCCTCACCCCTTAAAACACTCAACCAGCAGATACACAGAGCCTATGAATTAGGTTAAGTGTACAGGGGGGATTATAAAGGGCCAAGAATATCACTGATATATCATTAGTGGCATTGTTACATAAAGAAGGGTAACTGAACTGGTCAATGTACTTGAGTTAAGATACCTCAATGATAACAAGCATGCACAGAGAGCATGTTTTCTGTCCCTATCTCTTTTGGGAAAATGACAGAGAGAAAAGATCAAAAGGAAGTTGTCTTACCTTGGGTCCAGTCATCAAGAAATTATTCACTGACCTGGAAAAGGAGACAGCTTATTCACTTAGGGAAGCTCAGTGTCCTTCACAAATTCCTCGGCTAACGTCTCTCATTAGTGTGCTTTATAACATTTTAAACCGTGACACCAGTATGCATCCAAAACACAGTGAAAAACACTGCTGCACCTCAAGAAATGTAAGAAATGAGGTACAATGAGGGCAATGTCTATCTCACATGTTACTAATATATATATGTATATATGTATATATATATATATATATATATATATATATATATATATATATATATATGTATATATATACATATATATATATGACCACATTAAATTTTGGGTTGCCAGGTTGTAAAAAAAAAAACACTGAGAACTGTGTATCCCGGCTGTTTATAAATAATGCAGACACACGTATTGGTAATACATTTGAATACGTTATTAATAAATTATGTTAACTCATCAAGTGTGCAGTTTTAAGAGTTGATAAGCTGTTAATAAATGGATGTGGTTGAAACCCAGGGAATTCCCCCAACCTGGCAACCAAAAGCTTGTTCTTTAATGACTTACAACTTATTTATAACACAGTAGTAAACAACCAATTCACTAGTAATAAAATCATTAGATGCCAATTAATTAGTTACAACTGAAAAACCCTTTATGAAGGATACCTTGTTAAAAACTGGTACTGGTGAAATGGATTAAACAACTATGGTTGCCTTTTATGAGGGAAAAATACCAGTATTCTTATTTTCCATTAGCCAATCGTTCAATGAAGTGATTTTATGGGTCATGTTATGAATATGAGTAATATTCTACTGACTGATGAGAGCATAAAATATAGGAAGTTAGGGATTGCAAACAAAACACATAATCCAACACTGTCCACTGGTGTGAAATTAATACTAGAACACAAAATTAATTTGCAAAATATTAATCACATTTCATAAAAGATCCAACTCACCAGCAGCAGTACGACCTCATGTGAGCCAGAAGAATAAAAATGTAATAGAAAACCTCCAGATGCATGAACATCCTGACAGGTGAGGGGTTGACGGTGACTGAGCCCGTCCAAAGCCTGCAGACAGTCAAACGATGGAGAGGAAACTGAGCTACCAGCGCATGAAACTTCACCAGGGCTTCCAAGATTCAAGGAGGGGGCTTTGAAATGGAGCTGCTCTCGTCCCAACAAGAGATTATCTGCTTAATTAAAGATTTTCCCCCTTCTTACTCTCTTGGCCAATCAGAAGTATTGCACCAAGGAGAGACTGAAATGATCAGGGCACCCTGGGCCATCAGGGCCGGGCAACGGTAGGCTCCCCTGCCTCCATTCAAGAGCAAAAGAGGATCTGTTTAATCCTGAAGGAAAAGTGTTACACTGATCGCTTGGATTCCTGGTTTGTTTAAGATAACTAACGCGCATCTGATTGTCAGGGATTAGTGGAAGCTCCTCTGGGTGTTTGTTTGATAGCACCACAAAATTTAAGTCCACACTGTTTGCTCATAAGGAAGTATAGGTTTGTGATTAAATCAGTGTTTTGCACCGTCGCACAAGGGCTGTTACTCATGGAAGATGACGGACAGACGCGTTGTTTGACATTACATTTCAACCGGGGTCAAACAACTTCCTCTATAAATTTACAAAATAGGCAAAATAGGCCAGGCTGTGTACCGGGAATAATTTATTTGCCCGAGGGCGCGTAAAAGTTTATTAATTATCAGGGATAATCCAGTTTTTCCAGATCAGTGTAGTTGTGACGATATTTTTTGACACCTGCAAACAATTAGAAAATTATAAGAAAATAATAACAATAAGTAGAAGAATATTTCGTCAGACTGGAGTGTTTTTGGAAAGAGAATAAACGCTGTATTGGGACAGAGTGACTTGGCCATTGATAGGGGACATTTGCATCACTAATCCAGACGGTCCCTATACTGGATGAGATAAAGGGTTATTCCCCAATAACCCCGTCTGACCTTTAGGACCCTTTCCTTTGGCGCAGGCAGTCCTTTAGCAACCTTCTTGTGTGCAAATTAGGATTAGAGAAAAAAGTGATTCGGAGAAAGGGGGTAAAGGGGATTTGGGGATGTTTTTGAATTAAGATTTAAAGAGAAATGACAAGGAAAAATAAGGCAAAAGCAGAATCCATCCAGTCGCTTTGTCACACGATAAATGATTCATTCACAGAAAGCATCAAGAGCGCGCATAGATTTTATCGCAACATGTAATTTCCCTGAATTTCCTTAAACGCGGGGGTGGCGCGTTACAAACTAGAAGTTCAGGATTTATCTGACTGATTTCAGTCCAAGAAGTTGTGACACCACATCTCCCGAAAAGCGGCTGAAGCAGCAACAAATAGTTTTTGTTGCACAAGTTTGCACTGATGATAGTTCTGAGCTGAAACTGCCTGACTGACCACAGCAGTGTGTCCGAGGTCTCACTGGCCGCATGACAACGCAGTGTTAACATGCCTTGAAGAGGATGGCCTGACACTCAGCATCCAATGGACAGAGATATCACTGTTGGTACATCGGAGATCAGCAGATGTGGTTACACTCTGAAGTCCACTGCGGCATTTTGGCAGAAAATCACAAAGCGCAACAAATCACATTTACCATTTTTCACAAAACAGAGGGAGGATGCGTTTTGTCTCCATAATCTCCAGCAGAGGGAGCAAACTCATAGGTCGCAGGTGAAAAAAAATGAGTCAAGAACAACAACTACAGGGTACTATGGGGTTCTGAGCATATCATACTGGGATAAATACTGGGAGCTGGCAGCTTCCTCATGGGCTCTTCAACAGGCCTGATGGTGTTTTGAACCCATGCTGCTCACATCAAGACAAATAGGACCACCATGATGACTAAGGAGGTGAATTTCAACATTAAAGTCTGTAGGAGTGGACAAAGCTGAATAATAATAATAATAATTATAATAATAATCCCTGAGGCACGTCTTCCATTTCTAAACAAATCTGTCGTGGAGCTTACCTCCACAGGAGCCTGGTGTCCTCATGGGAGGAGCGCTTCTTCACTCATCTCCCTGCTGCACATGCATGCAGTAAATCACGAACAGTGCATTGTGGGCCTGTAATGACCCCGATCAAAAAATAAATAAATAAGTAATTTAAAAAAAAATCTAAATTCATTCATAAAATTTTGAGTAATCCTGCTGACAGACAAGCCAAAGCCAGGAAAAACATAACTTCTTTAGCAGAGCTAATAGGATCATAATATAACAGAGACATCATAAAATCATTCAGTTTTAAAAGAGATTCAAAACCCAGAAAAGATGAAAACGAGAAGACAGTTTAGAAAAACAATAAAGTCATTAAAACTCAACTAAAGTCCGGAAATGTTTTCCAATATGTATTAAAAGAGATTTTCTCACTTGGCCAACCTGATTCTCTCTGGTAGATCATTCCTGGCCCTGATGGTAAATGACCTCTACCCTTTAGCTCTCAGCTGGGTCTCTGGAGGAGACAGTCAGGAGTGTTATGATCCGCTGTCTGGGGTTATGGTTAAAAGCCTGGCAGCTGAGTTCTGTAATGTCTGAGGTCGATTTACAGTTTGTAGGTTCAGGCAAGTAAAAAGGCTGTTGCTGTAATCCAGGCGTGATGAGATCAAGGCGTGTGAAAATGGTCTATATCTAAAAGTTAAGATCGTATTTTTAAAAATATTTCAAAGATGATAAAACATGATTACACAAAATTTGTGGTGTGCGTCCGTCAAATCGGATGCCTTTCTAACAGGCTTGATATTACCAGGAAACTGGCAAATGGCAGAATTTGTTTTGTCATTCGCTGAAACCCATCGACAGGGATTTTGATGTTACCTGATGAACATAATTAGACATCTTTTTTTTCCACATCACAAAGGGAGCCGTTAACAGCATTCCAGGTTTCGTGAACAGGCAAATCTACATCTGCGTATGAAAATGAACGACGTGCCCAAAGGGAAGCATGTAGAAATAGAATTGGTCTCAAAACCGATTCCAGACGAACACCAGACTTAACAGAAAACAACGGAAACATAGTCGTTCACAGAAACACTGAACGTCCTATTTGACAGGTGAGATAAAAATGATTCTAATGCTGTGCCAAGATATCCCCACCTGCTGCCTCAGTGTGACAATAATGGTGTGACAATAGTGTCAAAGGCTATGGTCTAGCAGAACAATCATGTCATCAACAGCAGCCATTAAAATGTCTTTGGTAACCTTAAGCAGGACAGTAGTTCTACTACTCTACTACTGGATTGAAACTTTTTAAAAATTTCCCAGTGCAGACAGATGTTGCTTGGACACAATCTTCTATTTTTTTACATAACAGTCCAGGTTTTTTTTAGTCGTTGGTTCACATAAGCTAAGTTATATAACAGTGAGGGACACAACCATTAGACCAGTAACTGATAAGAATCAGAAAGGAAACAGTGCCCAACAGAAACCTTCTTTACAAAGTTGTGCTTTCAATGAAAGTTTGCTTAGTATCACATCAAGAAGGCTGGAAGACCTTCATATGTAATGATGTTTCTGAAACGTCTGACAGGTAATGGCATAAGACTGGTTAAACTGGCATGCTGCAGCTTGAGGACACTTGAGTAAGTTGCACTGATTGACCCCACCTTATCAGTAAAAGACGATAACATTTTACAGTCTGCATCGCTTTACCAGCTGGGGCACAAAGACAGTCTTACATAAAACTCTAGGGTTATGTTGATAGGCAGAAATAATGTTGCATTCTTAATATTGTAACACTGTAATAATAAGTCTTTCATAAAGATATAATGAACCTGTAAAACAAATATTTTCCATCTGTGCTTTTTTCCCCACATTTCCTTTATTGGAAATGTTAGTCTTCCTAAATATTGTCATTTATCCAAGGCTGTTTTTTCAGTAATGTATCTACAGAAATCTCAAGGAATGTTAAAAAAAAAAGACTTGTAGATATTTTACGTACAGCATATTTGGCAGTGTCACGAGTGCAGCAATGTTACAAAGCAATCAAAGCATGACCGGCAGACGTAATCGACCAGCAGCACAGGCATGTAGAAAGGAGACGAGGCTGACAAGTGCTACATATCCAACGGCAGCAGAGACAGATGAGCTGCTGTGGCTCCATTATGTGTCAGCAGAAAGATGAAGACAAAAACTCAGGTCCGTCTTCCCTGTTTGAGTAACTTATTGAATCAGTACATGAAAGCATATTGTGCAGATGGACTTTATTAAAACACACAACTGTCAGTAAAGAAAATGTCACATACCATATGTGCAGATGTATACTGGAGTATGGGATGATGTGTTAAATAATACAAATGAGAACAGCTACATATAAGCACTTTTGAAAAAAAAACAATTTTTTAATGTAAAATATTTTTAGTATTTTTGCTGATATCATATAATTTCTGAACAAAACTGTAAGTCCCAGTGCTTAATTTTGTCAGCATGGGTTTCTATATGTGTATAATAGTAAACCCCATATTTTCCATTTAATAACAGGATTTCTATGGTTTTAGACAGAGACTTCCTTTATTTATGGCACCTTTTATAAAGCACTTTGTTGCTTTTGAAAAGTCCTTTATAGGTTAGTTAAAAATCATAATAACTAATGATCCGTATCAGTTATGACAATTGCAGTATCCATATGAATGTAAATGAAATGGCCATATTTTTTATGCAGTATATGGAGGGGTATCACAGATTTCCAACAAAAACAACAAAACATGCTGTAAGTACAAAATTTAGTTTATTTATAGTACATACGTCCCTGGCACACGTTTCAATATCAGACAGTGCGAACAGGAAAATGCATCTCCTACTCATGCCTCATTGGTCTGATCTGCACGAGATGGAGGCCTTATATCTGATTGATGTCAGATCTTGTATACATATACAAATACTGATGCAAATAATTCTCTTTTTAGATTATGAATGAGGATTCAATGTTAAAGTCCAGAGGGACCGATACTGTATAAAGGGTTAATGATTGAGTCTCAAGGGGCGTTACTACCTAAACCGAGGTATACACTGTGTTCAACCAGAGAACTCAACCCTCATTAGAAGCCACTTGGACAGTTGAAGACAGGTGGTGAACGTATCCCAAACTGCAGCACATCTGAACGATGTTGACCAGGGGTTACTCTGGTATGAATTTCAATCCACTGTCTGGGTTATAGTATTAAATATGGTAGTTTATCATTTAATAAGACTGCTATAGCTTACCAAAATAAAGAACACCTTGACTTGAAATAACAAACAAATATTAGGTTGAAACTGAAAGTTAGAGCAAAAAGACCCACAATCTTGCCTTTAGAGAAACATCGCCATTAGGGGTTTCAAAGAAGCTTTCAAAGTGCCAAAGACTATCAATAAATAGCACATTAACAAATACAATATACAGTAAATTATCCTATAATTGCTGCTTTCACACACCACTAAATCAGACATGTTTGGTTGTCCTACTCCTACAAAAAGAGACTTAAATCCCAACTTGCCTTTTTCATTCCCTTCATGTCAATATAAATAGGGTGAAAAAGCTGTGCTTGCACATGTAGTCACAGTCGGTGACGACACATCAATAATTAAAAGGAGACCCACACAGGAAAGGTGAGCAACTCTTTAAAGCAAATATTAGTCTCAGGAGGATATTTAATTTATAATCAAAGGCATGGTAATCACCCTCCTATACCTGTTGCTACGTTCGGTTCCGTTACGTCCATTCGGCACATCGCTGTTATCTGCAGAGTTTGTAGCTGGTAGTGTGTAGCAGGCGCGACTCAACCACTTTTGTAGGTGCCGTCCCCTGTTCGCTGTATACGAGCAGCAATTGTTTCCTTCATCACTCTCTTGCAGTCCTTGGCTAGACCCAGGAAGCACATCAAGTCTATAAAGGCAGTGGTGAGATTGAGCTTGCAGCCAAACTCACTGGTGGCATAGTCAAAGGGAAATGTGTGATGGTAGTTGTGGAAGCCTTCCCCTGGAAAACCAAAAAAAGAAATTCAACATTCATTTGAAACACATCACAGGATTATGGCCCAGTGACAGATGGTTTTGGGATTGTGTGTTCAGTTTTTGGATCGAGAACAAGCAGCCAAGAGTCTTTTATTACTCCATTCATAAAAATGTGTTCACTACAGCTGCTCTGGGCACTTGGGATCAAGTGAGAAATATAAAAATAAAAGTTGTAACTAATTAAAATGATGGAGTAGGTGAGATGAAGGTGTAACATGGGCTTGGGAACATTATTGTTTTGTTTGTTTTTTGCTGACTCTCATAGGATAGTAGGCAGCATTTCATTGGGTACAGTACAACCAAAAACAATCTCTCTTACAAAATTGGTGGATAAACCGACGCTGATAATATGAATGCTTGTCTTGCTACATCATACTCGTGTGATGTTACAAATAAAGTCTTGACCCTCAGAAATAACAACAGTGAAAAAAACATAAGCATCTACAAATAAAAAATGACTAAATACACAAAGTGGAAAGCCTCTCCTTATAAAAGCTAGAACTGGCAACACTGGGACAAAATAAACGCCAGCCACTGGATTAGCACATTGTCCCGCCACAGATGCCAGACAGATTCAGCAGTGAGGCCCGACTGTGGCTGACATGAAAAAACAAGCTTTCAGCAAGTGATGAAAAGATCATTCAAATATCCCTCACAAATCAAATACAAATGCTTTTTATCGTCACAATATTTTATGAGCCCTTTACTGCAGTATTAATATTCGTGAATAATGAACAGGCTGTGTCCTTACCTATGGCACTGAAAGCAACCAGTGGGTTTTCTCTCGGGTTAATGTTCTTGTCATAAGGCCTGTTGCCCCATAAGTGTGCAGCGCTATTGACCAGCCAGGTGGCATTGAGAACCACAGCGTATCTTAGGAGTCCAGGGACGAAGTATCCCACGGCAAAGTTTTCACCCCAGAAGTACCAGGGAACCAAGCTGGGCATCAGGAAGCAAAAGATCACCACAGAAAGTTTGTAGTGCCTAAAATAGAAAATAAAAAACAAAAAAACGTATTTCACAGATCTGTTCTCACTTAAACATAATTCAGTCTGAGGCTAAATGATGTAAAGGAGTCTTTTTTAGATTAAACAGATATTGATTCATTATTTGTTTAATGGAAAAAGACATAATATATTCTATCATGTCACAACACAAATGGGAGTGAAAAGCAAGATTGCATCATATTCAGATTTTTACTACTGTCTACACTGTTCATATCTGATTTATTGTGTATACAACATCTTCATATAAGACCTCTGGGTGTTAACTCTCTATATAATGACTTGCTATTGGCATTACATATACCTATAGTATATATACTATACCTATACCTGTACTCCTTATTTTATTTATTTATTTATTAACTTTTTTGATTATACAGTATATTACCGCTATATAGACCCCTACAGGAAATTCTGCACTTCCGTTAAGATGCTGCAATTTATTACTTGTTGTCTGTGCAGTGACAATAAAGTTGAATCTAGTTGAATCTAATCTAATGGTTCTCATAAAAAGAATAATTGGAATGCCCCATGTTATGAGGGCAATTCTAAACATACAATCATGACTACAGATAATTTACACATTGGTCTAATATACACTGTTGGCAGTGCCTCTGATCGGGTGACTCTGGCCAATGTAAATCCCTTTGCCTGAGAGCAAAAGTGAAAATCTGGGACAGCATCCAGAAGACTAACATTGCCGCCCGATGACCGGTCAGTGACCGGCCATTTGGTTCCTGCTGAATAAAGCATCCCTTATCAGTGGATCTATCCCCACGTGTTGTCGTGGTCGCTATATCCCCCGACTACAACATCCTGTACAGCTTGGACCAGAGGGGAAATGACTTTTAATCATGATTACATGCAGACTCTCATTATGGCTTACTAGTATATCTTTAGTCTGCATCTTTGTGCTCCTTTCAGAGTGACACATTTAAAAAGGACCGCAGAAAACCCCCAGAACAAACTCTGGGTGATGTTTGCTTACCGTCTCTGAAACATAACCACGCTATCTGCCTTCAGGTCTGCCAGTTCCAGTTTTTTTCCCTTTTCAATGACATCGGGATGTTTGCGAACCAGCAGCCAACCGATGTGGGAGAAGAAGAAACCCCGCTTTGCATTGTGGGGGTCTGCGTCCGTCTCAGAGTACTTGTGGTGGGCACGGTGGTCTCTGGCCCACTCATATATATCATTCTGCTCACAGTAAGACAGAGGAGATGGGGGAACATGACGTGAGACAAACACAGACAGGCATGTCAGATCATCAGATTACAGACGGGGACATACCAATAAATGCATGTCACTCAGATTACATAACTGTATTGAAAGAATACACAATTATTTCATTTTGTTATTTCAATCATTATATTTATAATTATTTATAATCATTATTAAGACATACTTTAGTTTTGCTAGTAAATGTTTTAACAAGTAAATGTGATGAATAATATGCACTAAGATAAGGCATGTTTTATTAAATATAAAAAGGCTGTCTTAAATAATGCCTCATGTCTAATATGTTTTTATCTCAAAAAAGCTCAATTGCTTCTTTAGAACAGATTAAAACTATATCTGCATTTTTAGTCTTGACCCCATAACCTGTGTGCTGTTAATGGTTGGGGGCTACACAACATCGCCCAAATGTGCTAAACTCTGCATATATGAAGAAAACAGGAAAATTCAGGCAGAGGACAGGACAGGACTGCAGATAAACTAACAACCCCAAACTTCTAGTCGGTCATAAGTGACGACTGGGAGGGGTTTCTTTTGCATGGGTCTATAAAACTATAAATGCATGCGCAGTGCAACTGTTAAGTCTGTTCTCATTTATGTGAGTTGCACATTGGACCATGGCTGACTTTCAAACTTGTTTTGATGTCACAAAATCCTGCTTGTACATCCATGTATTAAGATCTATGTGAAAAACAACCCTCTGGTGTCAGTGAAGCACAAACATCATCATCAAGCACATTTTTGGAGAGGAGGGCAACTCGGCAAGGAATCAATGGGAATATGCTTGACATATTTACATTTTTCCGTTTTACCTGAAAGGACATGGAATTGGCGAGGGCAAGAAAGACTCGCAGGGGAAAAGACGCCTTGTAGGTTCTGTGGCTCCATAATCTGTGGGCTCCAGCAGTCACACCGAGGGCACTGGTGAGGTAACACACTACAGCTGGAAGGGAGAAGGAGGTGGAGAGGACAGATATCTTAGGGGAAAGTTGCACTTTCATAGGAGCAGAGAAACAAGGAAAGCATGTTTCCATTCCAGACAACCCTCTTTGTTAGGAGAAAAGTCATCTGTATGGGAGATGGAAGGACGCTCGTCTGTCTGCCCACGTGTTGTTCTGCAACTACTGAATGTGTTTCTATGTGACGCCCAGACAATCACTACATGGGGTTTGAGAACTGGGGGGGGGGCTTCTGACTAGCAAAGAACATTCTGTTGTGGAGCCACAGCTCACAATGGGATGACTATGGGAGTGGTGATTGTGCTTTGTCTTGCCCAGTGGAATAATATGCAGCTCAGCATTGCAAAGACAGTGAAAGAATTATGCAATGCCCGAGTAGAGGCAAAGTTTAGACTTTGAATTCAAGTCACACCTCAATAATTGTCTGCATATAAAGGACACACATTTTATTATCCTAACTGAAATTCAAATACTTTGGGATGTTGCTGCTCCTTCAAACAGCCCATATACTTAACAAAAGGGAGCTGCTGGTTTCATAACACAGCCAGAATGACTTCTTCTCCATTCCTCCCATTGATATGACCTCTCACGCAGTATGCACAGTGAATAGCAATAATGGCACAAAATCTGCAAATTCTTCCTCTCTGACTGAGGCCTATAGGGAGGACAAACAAATAAAAACTGCGAGGTTTGGCCTCCTGTATATATTGACTGAATACTTACTCCATGCAAGAGTTAAAGCCGATGCTGAGGGCATGAGAAGCAATCCATAGAGCGCGCCGCCGTGAAGGATGATCATCAGTATAATATTTCTCCACACCAGCCTCCTCGGCGGTTTAGGACCCTCTTTTTCTCTGTAGGTGTCGTCAAAAACATCCTCCACCGTCGATGTTTCTGCTACGGCACCTCCGTTCTGTTGCTTGCCAGCGTGATGATTCCGGTTTTCCGTCTCGGTCATTTTGCTGAAGAGATCCTACAATAACAGCGCGCAGCAGGGGGGAAAAAAAAGAGATGTCGCTCAGTGAAATGCGTAGAGTGGGATGCAGAAGCAGAGAGAAAAGTATGGCAGCTGGCTGTGTATTCATGCATCAGCTGCAGTTCTCTCTCCAGCAGCGTCAAGACCATTACAGAGTTATGTCACCGCTAGCCGTTCTACTGGTTTATCCGGTAGGCTATCTATGACGATCATGACAGCAGGGTTGGCAAAACATTGTAATGTTTTTTCTTTTTCTGACGTGTTTGAGACATGAGTCAGGTTTCTTAAAGTAGGCATTGAGATGACAATGTTGAAATGGTGTATGGTGTGGCCCTACTTTCGTATTGGCACGGTCAGTGGCGACCTTAGACTTTTGGGGGCCCAGGCAAAGAAGCCCAAATCACACGTCATAATCTATTTAGGGAATTACACCACGCAAACACACACGCCTAAACATGAAATAAAGGAAGCGTAACACATAGCTATGTAGAACAGCAGCAGCAACATGTGACTATGTAACAGAAAAGCTTGGGGGGGTGACGGTGGTGCACTGTAGAAGTGTCTTCATGGGAGGCTTAGGTGGGTTTTTTAGTTGTCATATTTGCAGTGGCTATTTTGGGGCCCCCTTTTCCAAGATTCTTGTGGGGGGGCCCTAAACATATGCCTGGTTCGCATCTCCCGATGGGGCCAGCCCTGCTTCATAATATCAGATGCTTGTAATTATTACAACCTGTAGCTGCTGTGTCTGACTTGGTGCTTGTTTTTCACAAGACACTGCTTTACACCAGCGTACTGGTGGTGTTCCTTCCATTAGTGTCATATATCGATACTTACCGGTATGCAAATGATCTATACTGCTGCCCCTCACTTGCATGAAAATATTAGAACTATGTCAGTCCTCTACTGTCACACAAGTCACCAGCTACTGCAGTTGTTAGCAGACACATCACTGCTTTCAGTGTCGCATGAAAACTTTAACCTTATTAGCCAACGTGCACCTGCACAGACAGGTAGCTTTAGGTACTATGACTATGTAAAACTTGTAGCCCAGCAAACTGTTGAAGAGAAATACCGCTAGTAAAATAGGCTCCCATGTTACATTAACAAAAGTCTGTAAAATGTCAAAAAAATTTGATTACTACTCACCGTGTGCTGTCCAGACGTTTTTAAACTACACTGCAGGGGATCCAGGCAGGTAAAGACTCAAGATGAAGAGGTAACACTGGTTCCTGGTCCAGATGAAGATGAGGTCCTCTTATACCCTATAGGGAGGCTGTTTTGAAGCAATTGGTGGATGGGGGAATTTATGTCACAGGCTCATTGGCTGTTTGTTGCATTCTTTAACCACCCTCCTTTTTTGTCACCAGACAGCCTTATCATACTCAGCCAATCCCTATCTTAATAAGCTTGATCTTAACATGACTCCTTATCTGTTGAAATATTGCAAGAGGTTGTAAACACAAGTCTGACATCGTGATGTCATGCAGTGATGACTGAGGTGAGGCAATTATATGACAGTGTGCTTAACCCCAAATTGGCATGTCACTCCTCTCCAAGAGACACTGCAATTCAATGGCAATTTTGTTTTTAGCAATGCTTCACAGGAAAAACTTCATCTGTCATTGTTGGGGACATTTTTTTGTTTCCCTGAAGAAATCTGTTAAAAAAATGTTTCCCTTACATGTTGAGATCATCAGTCAAAGATAGAAAACGCAGAAATCTTATAAGCGAAAATGAAAAAATTCAGTATAAGTGTGTGGGAAACTTTGCAGCCATAATATGATAATAACATATTAAATACTTTTTACTTTTCTCTATAAAGTCTGCTTTTGGTGATTAATCCACAAAAATGTATTATAACCAAAATGTATTTTCAAATGTATTTTTTTTTCTTCAAATTTTAGATACATTTGCCAGAAAGGAGTGAAATGCTTGGAACCCCATTGTCAGCACCTTGGCAGTGTTGAGGGCTTACAAAAGTTCATTTCCTAGTCTGTCTGCTACCCTTCGTGACCCACAATTTTGTACACGTGTCATCATCCAATTACCTCATTCAAGAGATAAAAGATCATCTGATCAGCCAAGGCCAGCTTGTCGCAATCATCTAAACTGTGGTAAACTCAAAGGAACTCAACCAGTCATCATGTACACTCATTATGCTATGACCTTTAATGAACTGATTTTGTGGGATGATCCCTTGAAGAATGGCTCCAAAGAAGTTTTAATGGCACCATCTACTGCACAGATACAGCTACTGCAGAGCAGACAGAGACATTGTTTCTTGAAAGGTGAGGCATGATGTCTATAATCAGATACAAAAAGACCACAAAATAAATCCAAAAAAAAATCAGCATCCCTGTTACATGATTGTAATAATTAAAATTATTCTGTAAGCTTGACAGGAGTGGAATTCAATGCAGGGCTTTTCAGACCTCTTTAGTAAAGCAAAATCAGATTTATACATATTTATATATTTAAAAATATTTTGATAGTGATATTTTCTACACCAAATGATTTATCAGGGAAGAATTGATAGGTAATCTATAATCAAAACTAAAATGACTTAGAGAGCACATACCTGCACCAACAGGAACTACTGCCTTTAAAACCTGAACAATCTAAAAATAGTTTCAAGGCTATGTCAGAACAACATCCTGTAACAACTGTTTTATCAGTCAAGATTTTAAAAAAACATGCAGTTAAGAAGATTTATTCACATGAAAATAGATTTACTGAACGATAAACACGTGTCTGTACAGAAAAGTTGAACATTTTGAAAGAAAGAAGAGGATTTCTAACACGTACATTTTAACATCGATGATGTCACCTTATTTGGATCTGCCTCATGCCATATTATGTAACAAGATTCCTTCCTGATTCACTGCCCCTGGAACCCTGCCCCTAGCATTTGGAATCGTGTGTTTATCATCAATAGCTTGTGAGTTATGGACCAAATTATGTTCCATAACGGCAGATGCAGATCTATTTTTTGTATCTAGATATAACGTCTAATTAAGAATCTGCATTATCTCAGCTACATACTGGTGGTAGTGCCTTTTCTCTAACCCCTCTCTGTTACCGTACTGTGACCTAATACATATTGTCCCACTATAAATTTATTATTTCAATCTCCCAGATCCACATTATGATTTGGATCCAATTGCCCATAGCGGTGGATCATCATGTGTTGTCCATGCCTATGTGTTTCTTATTTTGATTGGTCGATTGTTATTTTTCATAATATTGGCAAAATGTTTCAATGGCCTTATCTCAAAGTGTTGAAGAAAGTGAAAGTGATCCAGAATCATCTGTACCCAGATCTGATCTGCCTTGAAATTTAATAAACTCTTCCTTGGCCCAAGATCCACCCCTTCAAAAAATGTTCATGATATTGTATGGGCAAACTTTTTGGAGGTAATAACCATTTGTTGCAGCCCTGCCACTGTCTTAAAAGGAGGTCTAAGCATGCAGATAAATGAGAACACCTGTGAGGGTGAAACATGGGTGTAGCATTAACTGGAGGTGGTTAGAAACATTATCATCTGGCACACAGCACTTCATTTTCAGCTTCCTTCACAGCTCTCTAAAGCAAGGAGTTGTTGATGAAGGGGACTGAAGCCCACCTGTGAACTAAATGTATTTACTACCTCTCGAAAAGTAGCACCAGTTCACAGTGAGGAGTATGTGGGAACATATCCACAGGCACAGCAAGAGTTGGACAAAATTGTTCCCCTATGAGTTTTTTGTGCGGGTCAGCAACACAACAAAGCTCCCTGAAGTTCCTCATAGCCTCTCCATCCGGTTTACAAGAAACGAAGACCAGCCTGCGGATAGCTGGTTGGTTTCGTAAAGCTCTGACCACTCTGTGGTGCAAACCAGCTCGAGCTGGGTTAACCACAGCTGCCATACGGCCTCCGCCTGCTGAGCTCAACTGAGACATGAGGTTTGGCAGCACCACCTCTGCCTTCCCTGGGATGAACTCACAGTTCAGTGCGTTACTGAGAGCTGCGTTGTATCTCGCATCTTCCACTGCCTGTTCTATAAGCTCTATACCAATGACTCGGTCCACCCTGGGAGATATTTGGATTCCCATGGTGCCTGTCCCACAGCATACATCTAGGAGAGTACCACCAGTTTTCGTTCTTCCTCCAGCATCCTCGTGATTTGGGACACACAGGTCTCTCACTGTGCCATACAAAACCTCAGCAGCTGCTTGGTTTACCTGGAAAAAGGCATCGGCAGAAATGCGGAACTTGAAGCCCAACACCTGTGGACGATAAAAATACTGTAGGTGTATATGGATTTTGTGCTATTGTAACCATTATAACTGAAAATGCAATACTTTATGTAAATGTCATGTTCAACACTTGTTTAAATCCGTGTTAGTGAGCACTTCTCCTTTGCCGAGATAATCCATCCACCTGACAGGTGAGGCATATCAAGATGCTGATTAGACAGCATGATTATTGCACAGGTGTGCCTTAGGCTGGTCACGATAAAAGGCCAATCTAAATTGTGCAGTTTTATCTTGAAAAGAGACATTTATAGGCACTGAAGTATGGATTTCACAGATATGCAGGGGGGGTCAGAAAACCAGTCAGTATCTGGTGTGACCACCATTTGCCTCACGCAGTGCAACACATCTCCTTCGCATGGAGTTGATCAGGTTGTTGATTGTGGCCTGTGGAATGTTGGTCCACTCCTCTTCATTGGCTGTACGAAGTTGCAGGATATTGGCAGGAAGTGGAACACGCTGAGCGTTTGCCCACTCAAGTCAGTTACGACGATGAACTGCAGTCAGGTCAAGACCCCGGTGAGGACCACGAGCATGCAGATGAGCTTCCCTGAGACGGTTTCGGACAGTTTGTGCAGAAATCCTTTGGTTATGCAAACCAATTGTTGCATCAGCTGTCCGGGTGGCTGGTCTCAGACGATCTTGCAGGTGAAGATGCCGGATGTGGAGGTCCTGGGCTGGCATGGTTACACGTGGTCTGCGGTTGTGAGGCCCGTTGGATGTACCGCCAAATTCTCAGAAACGAATTTGGAGACGGCTTATGGTCGAGAAATGAACATTCAATTCACGGGCAACAGCTCTGGTGGACATTCCTGCGGTCAGCATGCCAATTGCACGCTCCCTCAAAACTTGCGACATCTGTGATATTGTGCTGTGTGATAAAACTGCACATTTTAGAGTGGCCTTTTATTGTGACCAATAATCATGCTGTCTAATCAGCATCTTGATATGCCACACCTGTCAGGTGGATGGATTATCTCGGCAAAGGAGAAGTGCTCACTAACACAGATTTAAACAAGTTTGTGAACCAAATTTAAGAGAAATAGGCCTTTTGTGCTTTTCAACTTTCCAAAATTGGAGCTAAAACAGAAGTGTTAAGTTTATATTTTTGTTCAGTACATTTAGGATATCCTGATCTGGACTGAATCAGTTTAGGCCATTCTTTTTTAAAACTCTCTCTCAAGTCCCCCAATCCCATGAAAGTATTAAGACTGAATCATTGGTGAAATCTGTTTTTTTTTGTTTGTTTATTTGTTTTGTTTTTTCAGTGAGTTAGACAAAGGAAACAATTTCAAAATATCACTCCAGGGGTAAGTAACTTGTGATGGGTATCTGTCAGGATTGTTGACATTTTATAGTCTGAAGCAGGGGTGTCAAACATACGGCCCGCGGGCCAAAACCGGCCTGCCAGAGGGTCCAATCCGGCCCGCGGGATGACTTTGCAAAGTGTAAAAATTACATAGAAGACATGAACTGCAATTTTTCAATAAAAGTAACTGCTATTTCAAATTTGTCCACTGGGGGTCGCACACAACACTGTCAAGCAAGCAAACTGTTCATGCTGGAGCTGCCAAAAAATGTCTGGAGCTGGGGGGTTCCATAAAGGGCAAGTTTGCCTTATCATTATTATAATCTATTCTACGTGTTCTTATTTTTTCTGTAATTGTGTATTGTTTTTTCATTGTAGCCCAACAATTGGGCGATTTCCCTATTAGATTTCCCTTTTTGCACCAAAACCGTCAGATTTTCTTCGATTTTTGGATCAGTTTTTCGCATTGAAAGGTATTAAAAAATTGATACAAAAAATCCAAATGGAGGGAAATTGACAAATCATTAAATAATTGTTAAAAATTAACTAAAAAACAGTAAAAGCTTTATTTTACTAGGTTTTATGGATGAATTCTAAAAAAAACGCTGTTTTGAACCTCGGTTCTCAATGTTTTGTGGCCAGATTTTCATTAAAAATTACATAATAAAACAAGTCATATAAAAGCAATTGTATATTCAAAAATAAAACAAAAAAACGCATATCTTTAATCACATATTTTAGGTCGACAATAGCACATATTTCACTATTTTTTTACCCCGAACATGATAAGTCCGCAGTTTTGGAGCCCACTGTAGTTCTGTGAAAATGAATACTTCCTGTGGAAATATTTAAAGAAATTGAACATTGTGCAATATAATGTCAGTCAGCAGCTTCAGTACAAAAGAGTTTGGTTTGGGGGAACCCTATTGTTCATGCACTGCCACAACTTTTATGTATTTTTTATGTATAAATTTTATACATTTACAAGGCAGGGGGATAACTTAACCTTCTTCCTTAATATTTCCCACTTTAGTTTGTATGGTGTGGTGTGTCAGTTCAGGTGGTCAGGATTACTACACAGATGTGGAAATGAATGTAAATTTAAAATAATTTCCATCTAGATCTTGACAAGTTGTTTTGATCATAAAGTAAAATACTATATTGTTCAGCTCCAGATACCTGTGGCTAAATGTTTTGTGCCTTTGTAGATACACTGTGATCTGTAAGTTGCAATGCACATGTGTAAATGATAAACTGAGGCATAATATTGTTGAAATTGCACTTATTTTTCTTAAGAAATTTCAGGTTGTTCATAATGTTTTGTAAAAAGATAGTTCATTAAATGTCAACATTTTCAGAATGTACTGGGAAAAATTTGGAGTTGTCGTTATTTATAGGTTATTATGCTATGATTTTACTGGTCCGGCCCACTTGAGATCAAATTGGGCTGTTTGTGGCCCCTGAACTAAAATGAGTTTGACACCCCTGGTCTAAAGTATGTATCGACTGATTTGAGATGCACATATATCAGAATATAAAACCACATCAGTTGATACCAGGGAAATGTCATATGTTTCACTTTTATTTACAGCTGATACTTGGTTTATTTTGGGGAAACATATTCTTCCAACCTCTTTCTCTTTGTTTGTGTATGTATACAACTATTGGATAGGCCACAGAATAAAAATATCACCATCTTAAAACAATTACTGTGAGATTGACATCCATAAAAAGCAAACCTACTGTACTCTCGATCTGAATTCTTATTACCAAAATTTTACCTGCAAATAACTATCCAAGCAAGTACTTCACCATCATCTGCTGCAGTTGCAATGCTGGATTTAAATGTTTGCTGTATCCCATGTGAACTCCCTTACAGATTGTTGGTACTTTTGTAATTATAGTGTACATTACCTCCTCGTATATGTGTGGCTGACCGTGCAGGAGCTGGTAGGGGGATTTCTCATGAGTGCAGCGAGTCATGTTGGTCTCCTGGAAGAACAGTGAGTGCAGCTGACAGACTGATCCAGGTCCCCGCACGAAGTAATCCACAAGATCAGCCTTATGGACTTCCACCTCTTCTGGGCTGAGCGTCTGTGGATGAAAGTAGACTATGGCCATGGTGTGGCCCTCTGTGTTGGTCCTCACTGTGATCTCTCTCCAGTGACCCCCAGTGTGGAACAGCAGGCAGGGCTCCAGGGAGGAGAGGCGGATGAAGTTCTGGTAGCACCTAGCTACTAGTTTGTGCTTTTCTGGCATGTTGAGCAGGTGGTCTGCATTGACACAGATGATATTTCCCTCCCTGCCTGTCCCTATGTAAAGTCCAACAGTTTTTGGATTTCCATCAAATCCTCTGTTGATAGAAAACGTAGACTTGTTGCGGTAGCCCTCCCTAACAGGGGACGGCAGAATAGGCAAAACAGGGAACTTGACAGACGATGAGGACCAGTCATCTGAGAGATATCTGGAGAGCTGAGACAGTATCCTTTCCTGCTGCTTTTGCTTGATTTCAAGTTGCTCTTCATAACTCATCCTCCACAGAGGGGTGACTACATCAGCCAGCCTTTCCTCCCACGACTTATGATCAGTGCAAGGAGATTTCTTGTGACGTTTTCTCCGCTGTTTCTCCGATACAGGGTTCTCCTTGTCAGCTAGAAAAGCGTCATTAGATGAAAACAGCAGACAGGTTTGCCTCAATGTATAAAGAATCCTGCGTTTAACAAAGACTGTCGTGCTACATGTGGCTGCCAAATTCATTTTAATTTTCAAAGCATCTTATTATTATAGTCTATGGGTCTGTAGGTGTCGGCTAGCGTCACTAACCGGCGAAATGTATCCAAATAAAACTAGTAACCTGCGGTGTTTAGAGGCCTTTTCTCTGCCGTGGGTATCAGGACATGCATGCTGAAGGTTGGAGGCAAATGTTCTGACGTATAATTAACGAGCCACATAGATCTAAACGTCATCTCTGTGCGTCCCGGGGTAAGTAAACATTTCCGCTGTGTCGCCATGGACTCAAACAAGGACGAAGCGGAGCGGTGCTTTAAAATAGCCCTAAATGCGATCAGCAACAATCAGCAGGACAAAGCCAGAAAGTTTCTTGAGAAGGCACAACGACTGTTTCCGACAGAGAGGGTCAAAAGTAGGTGGAAAAGCGTCTGTTTCGTCAGTGATTGTATGTCAGGTGGTGGGCCGTCGCCGTGAAGTCGAATCTGCTAACGTTAGCATTACCGTCTTATCGTTACACCAGCTGCTCCTAAACCATACTGGTATTTGTAGTTTTTAAACCCCCATACACGATCTTTATCATATATTCGGTGACTTAAAGTCTTAAATTGATTTTTGCTTATTCGCAATTCACATTAATCTTGATCCTTTACGTCCTTGCTAACAACAGCACTAGCCATTAGCTCATATGCTAGTGAAATGATTAAATCGGAAGAAGACCCAGTGACACATTTGAATAACATGGCTCCACTTTCTTTACAGACTTACTGGAGTCTCTAGCGCAGAATGGAAAGCCGCCGGATGAGAACGGCAGCCCTGTGAACGGAGATGGACCCACTATGAGGCACCGAGGCCACGGAGAGGAGGCTGATGTCTCCGCACAGGGGGCCACAGATTCATCCAAACCATACACTGCAGAGCAGCTGGAGGCTGTCAGAAAGTTAGTGCTCAGCCTCTGAATAACGTTTAGTACTATAAATGACACAGTATATGTTGTTAAATGTTTTTCTCAGTTTTATTAATTCAATAATGTGACTGTATTTGGATTATACACTATAGCATATTTAATTGATTAACCAGGTGAGGGTTGTGGTCTCTGAAAAAATATAATCAGCTTGAAGCTCTGATTATTCATATATAAAAACGGGCATTTAAAAGAAGCATAGTGTAAACATGTCATCAGTGGAATGAGAATATTTGGGAATGAAGTGTACAAAATGAAGTCACATTACACAAAATGCTGTATATCCAGATTACTTTCACTTTTTGCTGACTCGCCATTCACTGTAGTTGTTCATATGCCAGTCACAATATCTACTGTTTATTATCAGCTCATCATACAATCTACAGTATATGAGCATGTCCTCAATGAGTTTGCTGACCTATATATTGGCTGTTGTCTTATTTACTTAAAAATGTCACCAACATTTTAGCCAACATGATTTTTATATGTATTGTTTTAGTTGTGTGTGTGTGTTTTTCCCCCCTATTTTTTATTTATTTGCGATATTTGAATTTTTTCCACATTTCAATGTCTGGCTCTAAATATTCTTTAGAAGTAAAAGTTCATTCCTCTATAAGATGGTATTTTTTTATTATCACACTAAATATTATTATTATATCAGTGGCATAAAATAGTTTGAAATTTATATATATATATATATATATATATATATATATATATATATATATATATAAAAATATATATATAATCAAAATTATTTCTGTCATAACTACAAAAGTATTTATTGTCAGAAATACTATAAAGGTACTCAAATTTAAAAAGTAATAGTCTTAATTATCATATTATTGTATAGTGTATTATTGTATTGCATAGTTCATACATTGATGGATATTTGTGTCATTACTTCCAACGTAATGGCATATTTGATGTCACAGTATCTCAGAGGATGTATCTATATCTTATCTGTGTTTTTTATGTCCTCACATATTCTTTTTTTTCTCTAGGATTAAGAGCTCTAAAGATTATTACCAAATTCTAGGAGTTGAAAAGACAGCCTCTGAAGAGGACCTTAAAAAGGCTTACAGAAAGTTGGCATTGAAATTTCATCCAGATAAAAATCACGCACCTGGAGCGACAGAGGCATTTAAAGGTAAATCTAAAGCAATTTTCGTTGCTGTTCCGTGGAGGACATGGAAATTTAAGCTTATTAAGTGCAAATTTATGTGTGTTTTTGTGTCTTTCAGCTATTGGTAATGCCTACGCTGTGCTGAGTAATGCTGACAAACGAAGGCAGTATGACCAGTATGGAGAGGAGAGATCACACCCAAGCAGACACAGACACCATCGTGATTTTGAAGCAGATATCTCACCTGAGGACCTCTTCAACATGTTCTTTGGTGGAGGCTTCCCATCAAGTAAGTATAAGTCAGACAAATAAAGGGGCAGACAGGATGCTTTTTTGCATTGGAGAAGGCGCTGTCAAAGCTTGAGAGTATTTTGGGTTTTTTGCCAGTCACCCTTTTCAGGAGAGCAGCCAGGCTTCTTAACCTGAGTGTCAAAGGTCTTGTGTGTAGGACTTGGAGGGATCTATTGGCTGAAATGGAACATAATATTCATAATTCTGTTGTCATTAGCGATTGATTAGAATGTGTTTCTGTTACCCAAGAATGAATCTTACACAGGGAGCAGGTCCTGTTCCACTGGGTCCGATACAGTAATCCAGAAAGAAAAGACAAACCAAATGCTGATTCTAGAGACAGCCTTAAGCATTTTTACATGTTTTAAGCAGCCAGCATAGATTCTACTGCGTGCTTGTAAAGGGAGAGTGAGGTGCAGGATACACAAATCGGTTTCAGTGCCACTAAGTCCTGCTGCAGAACTAAAAGTTTTCAGATGGGCTTGCTCCCTTCAAAGAGTAATCAGTTACATTTCGTGCTTGTTATACATTTCCTTAAGAGGGACTATTTTGAAAAATCGCTACAGGTGAGCTGCTGCGCTTGTCACTTCATCTAGACTGTCAAAATCAGTTAAATATTCAGCCATGGTTGGAGAATAAATTCTTGCTAGGGCTAGCGAAACTCCAAACTCATCTGTCCAACTCCGTCTCACATTTCCATCATCATCACCTCCTGCAACAACTCACCTCTCAGAAGAAAAGTGCTTTTGGTGATCGTTACTTTTACGGAGAGTTGCCCCATAGGGAGCTCTTATTGTGTACTTGGTTCTCTCTGGTTAAAAAGTGATAACCAGTGAAATTAGCTGCTGTAATCCATGCCCTGATTTCACATGGCATTGAATCACTGCGCTTACATTGTCTTGTTTTTTCTCCAATCTTTATTTTCTTCCATTGTTTTTTAGGTAATGTACATGTTTACAGAAATGGAAGAATGCATTTTGCACATCACAATAGACAAGAAAGACGAGAACAACAGAGAGATGTAAGTACTGTGCACAACACTTTAATTACTAATGAATTTTCTACCAGCTGATGTACTGTGACAGTAATCAAAGTTATTTTTTTCCTCTGGACAGGGAGGCCTGGCTCTCTTTGTCCAGCTAATGCCCATCTTAATCCTCATCATTGTTTCTGCACTGAGCCAGCTGATGGTCACCCAGCCTCCCTATAGCCTTAGCTACCGCCCGTAAGTTGTTCACCACTCCGAGAGCTTTCTCTATGAGTGAAAATGTCTCAACATCTGGCTCACCCTTCTGCATTGTGTCTTCTCTATACATCAGGTCAGCTGGACATATTCACAAAAGGCATACATCAAACCTGAAGGTGCTCTTCTATGTGGGAGACCGTTTTAATGAAGAATTTACCGGGAATAACATGAAGAATGTTGAGAGAAGTGTAGAAGAAGACTATATCTCCAACCTCAGAAACAACTGTTGGAAAGAGAAGCAACAGAGTACGTTTACAGCAGGCTTGCATCATTTATTTTCATTTATTTATAAAATAACCTGATGATTATTTAATCAATCAATAACTTCAACAACAACAACAAAAAATCAGGAAAAAATGAATATTGCACACCGAAAATCTTACAAAGCCTAAATGCTTGTTTTGTTTGCCCAAAAAGAAATTTAGTTTGCTATCAGAAAAGACTAAAGAAACTAGTTACAGGTATTTACAGCTTTAGGACTGGAACCTGTGAATTATTTAGCTTTTTTGTGCTTCAGAACATTCTTAAATGATTAACAAATTATTGCTATTGATACATTTTTCTGTTGATTAATTAATCTAATAATGATCTCAGCTCTACAGCCACATGGATTTCAGCTGATATTTTCTTTTAAAAGATTGGTGTGTTCTCAATTCATTGTTGAAATGTAACGACATTCATTTCCACAGCTTCCAGAGAATTCATCACACTCCAAATGTATCATTTTTTCATGTATTTAATATTTGATTGGGACCCAGCATACTGACACACTGTACATTCCTCTTGTACTTTCAGAGGAAGGCTTAATGTATCGCGCTCGTTACTTTGGCGATTCTGAATTGTACCAAAGGGCGCAGAGAATGGGGACTCCCAGCTGTTCCAGACTATCTGAGATTCAGGTTATACTGGATGGATAGAAGCCACTTGTACGGGTAAGTGTCCACAAACATCACAGTGACACTACAGTCCAGTGCAGTAGTGCCACTGTATACCTGAACTATCTCAGATGTTTTGCATGTTGTATCCCTCCATCTTCTTGTGTCATTTTGTGAGCTGCATTTTTTGTCTCTTAACTCACTGATGCATGTTAATGCAGTTACAAGCAGGGACTGACACCTGATATTAAAGAGTCAGCTGTTTTGTCTCAGATGTCAGGATTTCCCTACAAGCACTTTACTCCGCCAATGAGAAGAGTCTTCAAAACAGGCCCCGCCTACAACTGCATTATCACATAGTGACAGAACTTTGACCAATAAAAGGACTCAATAAAGGCAAATGAGGAGTCCATGTGATGGATTATATATCTTGAGCAAGGGTAATACTAAAAATGAACAAAAATGTGTGGCTTCCTGGAAGGTAAAAGCTAAATATTAAACACATCCTATGATTTGAAAATGGTCATCAGTTAGGTGAAGTTTGAAATTGTAGGAGTTAATCAGGTACAACATGCGAATGTAGAATGATTCATATTTTTGTACTCGTTCCACTGATACTGGTACATGTGATAGAATTTGTAACGCAGGTTGCGCTTCAACATTTAGATTCTCAGTGGAGTACAAAACCACAAATCCATTGAGCATCTTCCAAAGAATCATGAAAGGGTAGCACAATCAGAGCTCTGAAGAAGCCTTTATGATGAGACGCGTGTGTGATGTGATCCAAATTAACAAGTGAATGTTAGTATTTTGTCCGTCTTGACTGGGAAGTTTGAGATTTGCTACCCTTTCATAATTTTTCAGTGATAATGAATGATTGTATTTTGAGGCTGTTCATGCATAGAAATCCAATAAAAGGTCATCCTATGTGGAGTGACGGCTGCATAACTATTAATGGTTCTTTTGTTTTTCATAGGTTCCTTGGTACTTGAATCTAATTAGAAGAAATCGGTCAGAGCCCACTCAAATTGGACCATATTTCTGCAGCAAGCCAAGAGAATCAAAAATGCCTTACGTGCAGTGGGCAGCAGACCTCATCAGGGAACCTCTCTGCAACTTGGTGTAGATTGACTTCCTGTAGAACTGTGAGAAGCTTTGAGATGACTGCTGACATTCTTACTCTAGTGTCTTCAGGATGGTAAGAGTTCGCTTGACCTCACAGGGGAAAGGAAGTCCATAGCTGTCTATTTGAGTGGCAAACAAAGCTGCTAGCTTAAACTGTCTCAGTCTTCTTGTTTCCCTTCTAACATTTTGAGAAACCTCCTGGCCTTGTCGTTGACACATGTCTGAGCCACTCACAAGAAAGTGTATAATTTTTATAGTTCTTACTAATGTAAATATTCATTTTAGTTTGACCAGTTCAGGGTTTATTGGAGTTAAAATCATTAACAACAATGTTATTATGTGGATTTGCTTGTAGCCTGTTGGATCATAAATATTGATAATCATTGCACAAAGAGACGTTAAAAAAATATTTATTAAATTAACATGCTTAAATTGTATGAAAGTTTCTTTGAATTAAATTTGTCCAGTGGTTGACTGTTGCTTAATTTCTCTTAACAACAGACCTCCTAGCAGTGTGAAACAGTGTTTAATCAACGCTAACATGGTCACAATGACGGTGCTAACATGATGATGCTCAGCAGCTACAATACTTACCGAGTTTAGCATGTTAGCATGCTAATAATTGCTAATATGGTCTAAAGCTAAGTACAGCTGAGACTGATGGAAAATGATGATTGAAGCAGGTACTTGGTCAGAAACCAAAGTAGTGGGTAAACTTTAACCTGCTAATGGCACTAGATGAGAAGTTATCACAACTCATCCTGAGACATAAATGTTGGAACTAAATTTTGTGGCAACTCATTCAGTTGTTGAGACTGAATCAAAAGCATGAATGTGAACCTGCTGGTGGTACTAGATGTAAAGTCGGCAGATCAGCGAAGTCATTGGGATTCATCCGCTCATCCATATCATGATTGTTACCATTTTCTGGACCAACGTTGCAATCCTGAGAGTTGCACCACTTGGTGTGGGAACAAGTACACACACACTCCTATGTGCTTTCATGACAAGTCAGTGATTGGCTGTCATCTAGAAGAAAACTCTCACTGCAAAGTAATAAAAAAATAATTTATTTGTTTGCTTCCTCCAGTTGTTTGTACATGTACAAAACAAAACACACATTTGACCATCAAATACACAAGTCATTCCTTTAAAGGTGGAACTTTACATATGTAAGAAAAACATGTTCAAACATGAGCATTCCGCTGTTGGTTCTGTGAAACCTTGACCCACACAAAATACAAGTACAAAGACACGTTATTTCAGAACCATCTCATCAGTGCCATTTGACATGCTGGGAGTGTTTTCTTTCTTTTCTTTTTAAATGTCAACACCAGCCGCCTCCTTTCACAGTAGATATGACTACAGATGTGCTTATCAGGGACAGGAGTGCTAGGTCAGCAGCACTCCTCAATCAGCAACTCCCCTGAACAATACAGTTTCCTCTTGATAGCCCTGAAGCTCGTACTCAGCCTCAGAGTGTTTTGGTGCCTTGCAGATTTTGCAGGTGTAGGAGTTGATGTGCTAACCTTGAAGAGCTTCTGAACCTTTGGCCACACCCCAATGGATTCAAGTCTCAGCACAAGGGTTACGTGAAAAGTCGGGACCAAGGTGTCATCCACTGCTATTTGGTCCACAGTGCATGGGGAGCCCTGGTCCCCCCTGTCTACACAGAGGTCAATGAGGGCTCCTCGGAGACCACATGGCTCACTGAAAGCAAGGTGCAGCAGCTCTTGGCTGATGTTGCGCTGTAGACAGTCCGGTAAAATAAGTTTGGAGCAGCCCAGGGTGTCCGATGCATCACAAAGACTTTGTGTTATTGTTTCCACAACCTCTGCAGCCAAGGTCTCCTCCAGAGGGCAGAAAAAACTAAAGTCAGGTTCTGAGAGGGACATGTCTGCCATGGATCCTAAAACAATAAGAACACAGGTTATGGCCTTCAGGACTTGCTCTCAAAAGGAGGTTATCAGTAAACTCCTGCCTGTCTTAACCCTTTTGTGGTTTGTCAGTTCATGCTCTCTCTTTGAATTATTGCAAATACACAAAACAAAATAATAATAAACCATAACTGAGCCCCTGAGACAATAGGCTCAAACACTTACCAGTTTCACTTAAGCTGCTCTGATGATCTTCTGCTGTGACCCTCTGGTTGATCCCCTTCAGCTCCGTCAGTCTCTGCAGCAGGCTGCCCCAGGACAGCCTCGTGGAACCCCTGTCCTCTGCTGGAGACGGAGGAAAGCTGCCGTCCAAAGAATTGTTGCAAGAAAAAGACATCTTTGCAAACAAAGATCCAGTTATTACAAAAAGTGCTATGGTATCTTCACAAAGTAGGTCTCCAACCACTTGTGAGCAGACCAGCTGAACAAAAACATCCTACAACAATGGAACAAAGCCTCATATATACCCCATCTGTATTGCCCCGCCTACTGAATTTCTTAACCAATAAGGTTTCAGCTCACGTTCTCAACTCAACCCTGTCTGGCAACATTTTCAGTCCCTTTGATGAGGCACCCTCTGACCCTGCGGGCGGCTGACCCCCCCCCCCCAGCCTAAATATATACAAAGATTTATAATTTAGTCAAATCTGACAGTCAAATATTAAACAGACAAACTGATGGACCAAACAACGCCGCTGCTGTGATGCCATGAAACAATAAAAAAAACACACCCCGTGTTTTTGGGGTAAAAAGTGTAGAAAGAGCTGGTGAGAGATAGTTTGACGGTGCGCTCAGACTGTCACGTATCGCACGTAGACCTCGTCTCTTGTGTAAAACGATCGGTAATGTGAGTGCTGACTGACTTCTGGAATTTTTTAACCAATGCAATCAGACTGGGAGTCATTTCAGAATGTCATCATTGGATTCGTGTTTAGACAGCAAACGTTTACGATCTTGGCGATCACTGTCATCAAAATCGTAATCATACAGCAGCTCCATGGAATTTTTGCTTTGTTGTTGTTTTCAGGTATTTAGATACTCCTTCTAATTGTTTCTATAGCCTAGACTTAGACATTGTTAAAAGTAATGAGGCTCCCTGTGACCATTTCGATCTTTTAAATGCTTTTAGTGAAAATCTCAGATCTGCTATGCTAAATAAATACATGCTTTATAATATCAAAATTAATAATAAGCATGAAATTTATTTGTAGCACCTTTCATACAGGAAATGCAGCTCAAAGTGCTTCACAACAAAGACGTTACTTGCACCAAGGGCTTGAAAAAACATCACATGATTAAAAAGTAAAAGTAGATGCGTAAAACAGGGATGATAATAATATGAATGAAAATAAGAGAGAGAATAATCATTCAAATGAAGGTAAGAATAGCAAAGATGGCCGGCTTCCCTGATATCTATGGATACTGTGTTCCATAGTTTTGGTCCATAATTGTCAAAAGCTGCATGCCTGATTTTCTTTCAACTGTTTGTGGGAATTTCCAATAAACCAGCAGCAGATGATCGCCCTGTTTTCTTGAAGGCTAAAAATGATGTGTACTCGAACAATGGGGCCAACTCTCCTGTCTCCATATTTAAAACGTGTAGGCTTCAGTGTATAATTGGTCTCCTGCCACGTCAAAATCCCATACACTCTTTGGATTACTGCTAACATCACCATCCTCTGGTCCATATAAATGGGGAATTTGGCATACTGTATTTATGTTAATAGATTTAGGATTTTATTACCTCTGCCAAGGAGGTTATGGTTTCACCTGTTTCCTTTTGTTTGTTGGTTTTGTCAGCAGGATTAGGCTAAAACTACAGAACAGATTTCCATGAGACTTGGTGAGGATTTGTCCTGGGCCTGAGTAAACCCTGAGTTGGTGTGGATCAGTACGACGGGGCAGATCAGGATTTTATTTTTTCCAGTTCCTTTTACATTGCAGGATAGGGCATTCTTCAAAATTTTCTTGAATTTCTCAGGAAAATAGAATGGCACTCAGTTGATTGCATACCTCTGCCGAGCCCCAACAGTCCCTTTTAATTCATCAACACCATTTAAACCCATCTTAATCTTTATTATCATAGCTACACCTTGGTTGTAGCTGCAGGTTTTTAGCCCTATTTGTAATGCACTGTAGCAACTGGGAAAGGACTTCCCTCTATGAAAACATATTTAAATCTGGTGGATCTGGATTTTTACTTGGATTCTTACCGAATTGCACACACTCAAAGATTCCAACCTATGCCCAGATTTATCAAGATCCACGTATTATTGCCTGAGGAATTAAAGAAAATGTTGAGAAATGTCCTATCTCGAAATGTCAAAGGGATTCACCCTTTTGTCTGGATCAGTACGAAAATGTAATTCTGTCCCACTCATCCTGCCACCAAGTTTCATGGAAATCCGCTCAGATTTAAATGGTTTGCTGTTACTAATCCAGAAGCCTTAAATTATACAGGGCTATGAGTTTGATTTTGGACAAGGCGTGATTGAATTAAAGGGGACTGTTGGGCCTTGGCAGAGGTTTGCGCTCCATTGCCTGCCATCTTAGTTCTTCTTTGTTGTTACATGTGGTGAACAACAGGTCATGCATGTATTTCTTATGGTGTAATACATTCTATATGCAGATGATGGCAGCATACTCTCAGCCGTTGATCTGCACCAGTCCATCAATGGTCTCAGTTGTCTATGCCTGCTGCATGTGGATAGGAGATCACTTAACTAAGCTTAAGAATTTACACTACACTGTAAAATATTTTATAAACCATGTCATTGAAAAAAAAGTAGAAGGGATTTGAGGAGGCAGCATGTTTTACAATACAAACAGAGAGATCTGTTAAACGGCCAGGTGAACTGAGGAACGCTGGAGTGAATCACAAACAATTTTACATTCCAGAGAACTATTTGTTTCAGTACGGTGTCAAAATAACCACAGAAATCAGGTGGCGCTAATGGAGAGTGCAATATTCACATCTGAATTAACTTAGACACAACCTTCTTCTATAGACTCCTTTGAATGTGCTCATGTTGTTAATGAATTCAGGAAAGGATAAAAGGGTCCCCAGATTGTGTTTGCCAGGCTGTAGCCATAGCAACAGCATGCTGTTGTGAGCGGAGCCCATCCCACTGAGACGGTTGAAGTGATTACTCCAAGCTATGGTGTAAGAATCTGAGTTGCCTCATGTTTTTATGATTGCTCCTAACATGAAAAGCAGGAAGGCGTCAGTCACTCAGACAACACAAAAAAAAAAAAGTGATCATTCCAGCTCCGTTTGAAATATCATCATGTAGCATCTCATTCCCCTGTTATCTGAACCCTGTGTTTATCTGGAAACCCTGTACGCCTGCATCACCTGAAGTTAGAGCATTCCATTTAGGTTTTGATCTATGGCTAGAGGAAGCGGAGAAAGACCTGTGCTCTAAAAGGGGGGCAGGAGAAGCGATGTTGTTTGGGTGAAACGCACTCCTTCTAATCGAAGCATTAACAGTTAATGAAACAATTCCAAACAGTCTATGCTTTGA
The DNA here is from genome assembly GCA_037577475.1 of Chaunax sp. Z400. Classification (NCBI taxonomy): domain Eukaryota; kingdom Metazoa; phylum Chordata; class Actinopteri; order Lophiiformes; family Chaunacidae; genus Chaunax; species Chaunax sp. Z400. Next base: position 13,284,497 of record CM075193.1, read on the forward strand.
ATGTTACTGTGGCTTATTTAAGAGCTTGTCTCTTCATTTTTTTTGATGATCTTGAACCAGACATAACATCTGTGGGTGTCTTTAGGTTTTGGCAGATACGAGAAAATGGAGGATCACAGAAAACATACAGCTCAATCGAGCAATGATTTTTGTTTTGTTTTTTTTCACAAAAACTTACTTTTGAACATTACTTTTGAGCATTATAGTCAAGTGATTGCATGAAACTGGAAAGTACAGCATTTCTGAAAGGCAGTCTCTATCAAAAGTTAAAAAGACTAATTCATTTAACTGAATTCAAAGACAGTTAGCACGGCTATAGTAGAGCTTTTGCAAAAAGAACAAGGTGGCATCATACAACACAGTTTATGAGTTAATAATAATTGGTTGTACAATAACGCTAAATGCATTCACAGCACTTTCTCTGTGTCGTTTTCATGCATACAACTTTACTGATGTCACACCAAATTGCTTTGTCTTCATATTTCACCACTACTTTACAAATGTACTGCACTTTATACCGTAATTAAATCTTGTGTTATTTTTGTTCCATTATAATTGGCAGTATATGAGAACTGAATGCAAATCAAACAGGTATTATTGCTTCCCTTCACTGACTTTCAATTAGCATAAAACTCCCAAAGGAACTGAATTATTTGTAGTTTCCAGTTTGTATTTGTTGTCCCTGTGAAAGAGCTCTATTATTGTTATTGATTAAATGTCGTTAGGCTCAGAGGCCACATTTGTAATTGATAGGTGCAGGAGGAAGAAAGTCGGTGCATACGCAATGAGCTGTGGCCCCTTGAAATCAGACAGAGAAAAAGATCCTGATCATTATTCATAAGTACTCTTACTGTGACTTGTCCCTGAGTGATGCTACCTCTCATTTTAGAACATTGTGAATTATTTAGTCATGCTGCCAATGTTTCTCTTTTTGTATTTGGTTTTTAATTAAACAGGACTTGTTGGGTTGTTGTGACTGCTCTTTGGATCTTAAAGTATTCTGGATATAACCTGTTTAATAAAGATGATATCCAACCAAATTAAACTACCAACACTTCAAAAGCCCACCAGCAGCAGATGATAATATTTCCATAAATGCCAATCAGTTGGTTTAATGTCAGTAATTGAAACTTAAATTATATTATTTCACTAATATACTCATCTTAAGGGGAAAAAAATGAATAGATAATTGAAGAGACACATTTCATAACTCAACAGAAACATTTTTACCTCATTGTTCCAACAGGCTTTTGGTTTTATGTGTGTGATTTGTGAAATTGGGTTAGAACAATGGAAAAGATATGATTGTTTGGATCATGGCAGAGACGTAAAAAATTTTAAAAAAATGATGCAGTTCATTTGGTTGCTTGTTTGCAGCATTTCTGTTCTTTGTTTTATTGAAGACATTTTAAAATATGTGACAATAAAATACAAAAACATGATATATTTTATTATATTTCATTCAATCAGTTCATTTGTCCTTACTTAAAACTTAGTTTCAGACTACACCTTACATGCATACACAAAAGACACAAAGAGAGTGTCTGTGTGCAGAATCTTTAGTGAATGAACCGACCAAACTGTCGTACTAGCTGACTGACACTGAGCTCCTGACCTACAGTAGGTGACAAAACCTTCTTCATCTCCGTGATCTTTGTGTTTGACCATACTATGCCTGAAGAGTGAAGCTACTAAAACTTCTAAATTTCATGAACCTGTTGACGTCGAAATCACTCTGGAGTGACGAGTCCCGTTTTGAGCCACAGATGCTCCAGAACACTGTCGTCATAGCTCAGGTAAAACATGGAGGAGGTGGAATTAGTACAAATAACAAAAATAAAACACATCAAATACAAAGACTATCCTGGTGGGAGTTGACTGCTTTAGTTCACCTGCTCCGACGCTAACAGGACCAGAAAGTTCATGTAAAAGAAAACCTTTTTTCTGCATCTTGTGTTGGCCTGCTGGTGTGACGCGAAAAGTCCATTAATGCAAGGAGTAACAAAAGATTGTGCAAAAAGGGTTGCTTCCAAGTCTGAACAAGTTGTGTAGTGGAAATAAAAGACAGGAAGTCATTTTTAAACAAGATAATGCACCAGCACACACAGCTAAAGCTACAAACTCATGGTTTGAGCAGCTTTTTCTGTCCGTGATGGTTTGGCTTGGTCAAATCTTAACCCAATAGAGAATCCAGATAAACCTGTTATAATAAACTTACTTTATTCACTTGTCACTCCTGACTGAAATGTAATTATTTATTAAGGTTTGTGGTCATAAACTAAAGTAATGAACAAATTAAACTGTTGGCCAGATGATGGCACTCGATAAAAGGTCAGGGTTCACCAAATTTATCTTAATTAATCCTGAAGGGACCATGACTTAACCAAATTAACAGAAATCTATCGAATAGTTGTGGAAATATCTCAGTATGGACCAAAGTGGAGGTCCGACCGCTACACTGACATTGCCATCCCTAAAGGCAGGCAGCTTGTGTGGCAAAATTCATTCAGAAAAGCAAAAATTGTTTCCAGATTTAAACATGAATGAAAACATTTGCAAAAATAGAATTGAAGTATTCTTGAAATGGTTAAAAGCTCTAGAATTTGAGGGCCCACATGCCCCAAAGTGAATAGGCTTGTAGCCCGTTTCATCTGTGCGACTTCTGCAGTTGAGCTTGACAAACTTAAAGGAAATGTACAGTTTAAGTAGATAATTATACTATCAAATCACTTCTCAAATCGTCTCTCTGTAGTTCAGATTTAGAGTTCATGAGTAGTTCATGGCGACCAAGCATTATCTTATATACGTCTAGGCATGCAAGGCGCCAGTTGATGACATCAACTCAACATGTATTGTTAATGAGCATAATCTGATCTTTACACGCCTCTGCCCTGAAGCCATTGCAGGCATCACAATTAGATTCCCACTCTTTGCTTCACAGTGTATCAGACCTGGGGATACCACACTAACATGACTGACAGGGGGGTATTTTCCCCGGCCGTTTTAAAGAGATTACCTGAAACCCCCTACGGCTATGTGACTCTAGGATTACTCTGTCATTTAATGTCTTTAACTGTAACCAATAAATGAGATGAACATTGTCTGTCTTCCGTATGCTAATCCCCTCTCTCTCTCTCTCTCTCTCTGGGTGTATGACTGTTACACCATATCAGTCAGGGGGTTCATGACCCGGCCTGTGCCTGAACCGCAGTGCAGCAGCGTCAAGGTTTTCCCCTAATATATGCCTTAAAGATGTGCAGTTTTGTCACAATGCCATTTTGTTTCTTTTGACTCACTGCTCTTGGTTTGATTAATTTCAGTGAGAATAAAGCAGGCCGATTAAAATGCGTCAGATTTTGCACACACATTAATTCGTAGCAGACGGTACAAACTGAGGACAGAGCTCAGTTTTGTTATGCAGATTTGTTCTTTGCTCACATATTTTTTTTTTAACAATATGAATGTATGGCTGAGTTGTAAAACTGAGCACTTGCTTTATGTATCACATGTGGAACAGGACATGCTTTGTTCCTTATCACATCCCAATGTCCTTTATGTCATATTTAAACAACTTCCTCTCCATCTTTCTTGGAATGTTTATTGCGTTCCGCTGAGAGATTAGATGACACCCTTTCTTGTGCCTACCTTTATTAACAGACAAACAAAGACACTCTTTTCGGGATTAAATAAAGATGGCATTGGATAGATCCAGCATTTCAATTACAAGCTGACACTCCAGACCGGCTGAGACTGCAGCAGGGAAAGGTACAGCAGGCGTGCCAGATGCAGCCAGATACTGTGTATCCGTGGCGCAATGCAAATGCTCTTTGTCCCGTTAATGTATCAGAAAACATTGCCTTTATCTGTGGGCCATCTGAACACAGCAGAACAGAGCTCAACACCAATGTAATCCAGATCCACCATCCAGATCCAATACAATATCCCTGCAGTTAATACTGAGAACATACAGTATTCATTTTTTCCAGATTGTGTCAGAGATGAGGCGATTTAGGCTGCTGATAATAGGCCCTTTTCACAGCATCTGATAGCAGGAGAAGCTTAGGGCTGCATCACATCGAGGTGTTCCAGTTTGTTTGTGAAGGTTGATTCAGGAGCAACTGGACTTCTTTTCTTAGCTTGAAGACGTTTCACCTCTCATCCGAGAGGCTTCATCAGTTCTAAACTGTTGGTACGGGGTCAGGATATTTATCCTCTAAATATCCTGTAGATCCTCTAAATATTTTTTTGCCATCATTTAAATATTACATGAATGGTACACAACATGCAATGTGCACAAGACAATAATTGTTCCAAATGCTGCAAACAGAGTCCTGACAAAAACAACAAAATATGACCACATCACACCAATTTTGGAATCTTTACACCGGCTTTAGTCGCTCATAGAATCAATTTCAAAATCTCATCGCCTGTTTAAAAATCCTGCTGTGGCTCTGAGCAAAAATACATCTCTGAAAAGCTTTTGCAATACAAACCATCCAGAACCCTCGGGACATCTGGGTCTGGTTGTCCCTACAGTCAAAACAAAACACAGTGAAACAGCATTTTCTTATTATGCAACTCAAAATTAAAGACATTCCTGTTTGGACTGCCTGTACCCAGTAATGGTTTTTAAAAAAACAAAAACTGATCATTTTACCTTAGCTTCCTTGTTTGAATTAATTTAATTGTACATCTAATATGGGGTATTGCCTGTCCTTTAATTGTATTATCTTATGCTTTAACATTATTTATTACTTATTTTGAATTTTGTGTGATAAACTCCCTATGTCCTAAGGGTAATATAAAAAAAAATACCCACCTTCACTAAACCCCTAAAATAAAGCAGCTTAACTGAATTTTAAACCTCAAATCTATTTTGCATGAAGAGACATCCTGTTATTCATCACAAATTTGTGAATTGAAAATTGTGAATATCTCTTCACAGTGCAAAAAGACTGCATTTATTTAATGGACACCACTCGTTTTTATTACAACACACCTGTCATAATTGTTTTCTTTACAAAAATAGAGGTTTATTATTAATAATATTATTGCTTAAGGTCCTGCAGAGGTGTGAACATTATTCTTTTAGCAAGAGATTGTACTTGTGTAGCCTAAGAAAGTAGCACAAATGTGCTGCTTTTCATTTCCCATTTTACGGTAAACTAAACACTTATAAATTGGATAAATTGGATTTAAGATAATGCGATGGAAGTTTTCACAATTTTCTGAATTCACAATAATATAATCCAAATGATTCATAGTGTGCGTATTACTCGATTAAGGAACTAGTTCTTAGTTCAGGCTGCCTGTCCCACCTGAAGGTGCCTTGGGGGGCGGGGGGGGGGGAGGCGTCACGTGACAACTGAGGGCGCAGCATGTAAACACCAACTTCAAACTAAAATGCAAATAAGCCTGTGACGCGTTCACACACACACACACACACACAGCACCAGGACTCTCTCTCTCTCCAGCAGGAGCATCCTTCAGACTCATCAGTTGGTGGTTCCAGTCCAGCCTCAGCATCCTCCCCCTCCCAGAAGAGGACAGCCGACAGCTGGTGTGTGCGAGGTGTTTTTGGTGTTCTACCATGGTGGAAATTACGGATATCGTGTGCCTTCTCGTCCCGCTGGTGATGTTCTCGGGCTCCACCTTCCAGGCCGACGTGAAGAGCGTCAAGGAGGTGGAAAAAACTGGGAATTTCATGGAAGACGAGCAGTGGCTGTCCACCATTTCACAGTACAGCCGCAAGATCAAGCACTGGAATCGCTTCAGAGACGTAAGTCCGCCCGCGTTGGTTCGGAGATGCGCCGTAATGCGGTAGATGCGCACGACCATTTAGAAACGGTTAAAATAGTTATCATCCACTTTCTCAGCCTGATGATACACACTAACTGTTGTTGGACCCTCCCCCCCTACACACACACACACACACACACACACACACACACACACACACACAAGAATAAATGTCACAAATATTTTTTAAAAACAAACATAATAGCCTATTTAGGATAGGCTTTCTAAATGATGGAATAAAAAGATGGAAATAGAAAATATATGAGGGATTGTGTTTTCTGTGTTCACAGAATGTCTCATTTTGGTTAAATATGTTAAGTCAATACTTTAGGATAATAACAAAGGTTAATAACAGCGACTTCCTCCTCATAATTTAGGGATGTGAATAAAATGTATAAAGTGATATTTAATTATAGAGCTTTCCATGAGAGGAAACAAGCTTTGCCAGGTAATGCTATGGGTTGCAAACACATACCACATACACTCCACTACTCTTCCCAGTTTTAGTGTACGGCCGCTGGTTTATTAGAAGCAATGAATCATTTAGTCTCATTTGCACAGCAAGAACAGTATAGACCCGTTTCATCATAGCGCCCTTCATATGGGTTACCTCAGATGTGTCTCCAGACATGTCCCAGGAGATTTCACAAACAAGAGAATTAAGCAATTAGAGCAGAGGGGATTGATTGATGTGCACATTCACCTACTGAACATACTGAACTGGGTTACAGGGATTGATTAAAGCCTGCAGGGTATGCACATTGATATATTGCTGTGTCTGGAAATGTAAGGACGGAGTTTTGCCTCAAGCCTTTTGTGACGATCGGCAATGATCCCAACAGGATTTGGACAATAGTGCAGTTGGATTATGTTCCATATAACTCCTGTTAATTGGGTTTTACTTGATCCAGGGTGGTCACTACAATCTGATAGGTGTTATTATTGGATTTGAAATGTGAGCATTTGGCTTTAGCTTGAGCATCTCTATGAGAACAATGCTATATCGTATGAAAGAGAGCTTTTCTAAATAGGCTGTGGTCTCATTTTTGATACACATTTACACAGATCCTTAAATCATGGGTTATGGACATCCATAAAGACAAGGTTAAAATTGGCAGCCACCCCTCCTGGGAACGGATTACTTTGACTTTGATTACTGAAAGAGAATACCCTCTGGAACTGTACTTAGGGAAGTAATGAAATTGTGGGCATGGAAAGATTAAGTCAGAATCATTCTCGGATTATAACTCTCTGAACGCTGCTCTATATTTACACATCTATGATCCAAAATGTGAGTTAGTGCCGCAACTTCGCTCTGCATTCACAAACGCACACACACCGATTGCGTCTGCAATCGGTTAGGGGAAAGTGGAATCATCTTCTTCACATTGCTTACAAGGGGTTACCAGTATGGCTGCCAGTATCCAGTATGAAGATGTCACTTGCTCTCCCTTCCCGTTTTTCTTCATCTTGACATCAAAGTTGCTGTGAACAGAAAGCCCCTGCAGTTCCACACTGTATCTCTTTCATGATCATTATTCCCAGAGGTGCTGGTCTTCATGTGCCAGTGTAGTATACTGTGCGTGTGCACTTATGCGTGGACACGAGCTTCCGGCTGTTACGTGGCATGTGCGTTAGCACTGAAGGCCAGTGGTGAGTGGTGGCGGCGTCTCTGGTGACGATGACAGGGGAAACATCAGAGAAGCGAACCACTGAACGTCCGCGGGGATTTGCCAGTGGAAACCACTTTGATTTCAGCTTGCTGCCGTAGCAACAGCGGTCTCTGTGTTATGGTGTTGATATGAGGGTTTGATGACTCTATCCCCATCACTAGTTGTGTTTCAGGGTGGAGGAAGCGTCCCATTTTAAGATTTCTTCACCTCATTCAAACTGTAAAATTCTACAACCATGTGTGCAACCAGCTAGAACTGATGATTCTTAACGGGCTCAAATTAAATTTGAACTCAAAAATAGAGCGTTCATTCCCTGGGAATTACGCGGTTGATGCACAAAGAACTGCCCGTGACACAGGTATCAGTATTCAGATTACGCAAATTGATGCTGACTTGCACGGTCCTCTGAGAGCAGAATATTAATCCAACACTGCAAAGCAGTAATCAAAGCTGCACGACATTAGAGACGAGATTTTTCATTCCACCACAGATGCACACAACCTCTGACACACATTGACGCACGCCGTGTATGGGCTACAGAGGGGTACACTGTAAATATTTCATATTCATTATTCTCGTAGAAACTGTAAAAGCAAAATCAGGAGAAGAGGCTTTTTTTCCGCTGCCAATAAATGTAGCCCCCACACATCAATTCAATTGATTTTACAGGAAGACAAGAGGATTAGATAGAACAGTTACAGTCAACAAATAAGAGAATGGGATCCTGCAATCCTTTAATCTGACAGGTGCACTCAACATTTCATTCTATTAATGCACCATATCCAGGGGGAAAAAAGAAGGAATAGGAACATGAAACGCAGGCTGAATTCAGGGAAGCTATTTTAACCAATAGACGGACATCCCTGCTGGTTTTTTGGCCACGTCTTGTAGACTCTAGCCACTTGTAATTACAATTTAAATGGAAAATGTTAATTCATCATTCATGTGGCTATTTCTGATTAAAGAGGGTGACGGAGAAGAGTCACTTCCTACCAATAATAAACTTTAAATTGGAGTTCAAGATAGGATTAGGCAGCTTTGTAATGCATTATGGGTTGCATAGAGTGGGCAGAGAGAAATGCAAATATAATAATGATAAAAATGCATCTTGTTGTCTGTCATATGCTCATTTAAAGACTATTATAGGGACAGATGTCAACTGTGATCATGCACCTGCTGTCTGTTTTCATTTCAACATGACATTAAATGCCTTTTGTGCTTAGTGGATCCACTTACAAAGGTAAACAACAGTGGATTCAATCATTTGCTCAACTTCACTTGTAAAGATGAGGCTGTCCATGGAGTCGCCAAGCCATGAAATTGGTCTGATGTTTTGCTCCTGGTGATAAACTCAGATGTGAGACTGAAATGACTGATGATCAGGACTTAGCAGATAAACTGTTTATTGTTGGCATCCACCATGCATGCTAGTACAAACATGACAGAAATAATTTGATTTCTGTTTAATATATTTCTTGTTTCCTCTCTCCTTATCTGAAAAAAACCCCAAAATGCTTGCCTGAACAGTAAGACAGCAGTTGAATGCCTTGTACCAATCCTTCTTGCGCCTGGTATCCCTTCACTCCGTTTTTAAGGAACAGAAAACACTCTGTACCGGCACAAAAACATCAGATCCCTTGTCGATGCCAGGGAATTAGATATGCACTATATCACTTGTGGCATGTTCTCGAAGAACATTTGACAGGAGGTCTACTTATCTACACATGGCCTGCCTAGCTTCTCTTAAACTGGCCACAGTCCAGCAAAACTTTAACACTTTGTGCTTGCGGGTCCACCCATCAGTGCTCCTTTTCTATCATTTCACCGTGGTGTATGACTCATAATCGTGGATAATGGTAGCTGTAACTCTGGGGCCAATTACTCCATTAAAAACTATGTAGATGAACAGTTATCATCAGTAGCCCCTGCGCTTGGTCTGTCTTTCCCATCACTCAGCCGCTCAGCTACCCCATGCTCTCTGATGTCAGAATAGACTGCCACTGATGCATTAATACAGTGAATTATGATAATAGCTTATCAGGAAACCATTAGTCTATGCGGTCATGCTTTTTGTGCTCTGGCATGAGTCGTTCCATATCATACTCCAGGTTCTCCATGATGTAACCGTCCAGAGCTCTGTTGGCAATGCAGATGGAAAGTGTCTTGATTAGATCCAACAGTTTTGGAAGAGATGGTCCAGTCCAGGGTTCAGGGTTTGGACGAACTACTGGTGCACCATCGGGTGTCTTGGCTGGCTCTCGGGGGTCTAGGTGGGCTGTAAAAGAGCCTTTCTTCGTGCCCTGCTTGCAAGGCTACAGCTGCTTCCCACTGCGGTACAACAGCCACAGCCGAAGGGCACAGGTGCCGCAGAGACTGAGAGGATTCTCTAAGTAGTGATTAAAAGGGATACATATCAAATTTGGAAGCAAATGCAATTCTACATGTAAGTGCTTGAATGTGTCTTCATCCAGAGCTCTTCATACTGCTGTGAATAATAGCTGCAGAAACAGACATGGAACAAACTCAAGGGATAACATGCTATTGTAAGAGCAAAGTTTGCACGCTGGTTCCTTTTCCCACTCATACCAAAGATATATGAGAAAAGGTGTAAGTAATTGATTAAAATGTGAGTCTGTCGTAAGATAAAGTTACAACTCTTAGCGTGTCAGGCTAACTGGATCACCATGTAGCCTACAGTAGCAAGCAACCTGACCTGGTGCTTCTTCCAAGAAGCCTTTCATACTACGCTATTTTGTGGGGTGACAAGTTGCATTTAATATATATATATATATATATATATATATATACATATATATGTGTGCATTATGTCGTATTTCCACACTGTGGAAGTTTGGGGAGGTTTGTACTCTAGAAATAATAATAACAATAATAATGAAGAAGAAGAAGAAGAAGAAAAAGAAGAAACTTTATTTATAGAGCACTTGTCATACAGTGCTTTCCAATAAAAAGGAAATAGCACATTATAACTCAAAACAATAACAATAGACAATAAAAAAAAAACAGAAGATAATAAAATATGTAAAAGAAAAAAAACGTTTCCATTATTATACGTATCCGTTATTTTTAAAAACACTTCTTGTGGTAAAATTGAAAGTGAAAGATACTGTTTGAAAAAAAATGCACAATAAAGCATAAAAGTGTGTGTAAGCTAGCTGTCAAACAATGTCAAATGTCACTTACATTTCTGCCTGAGGCATGCAGCTTTTGTAAAGATCCTAACTCCTTTGGGCGTAACTCCTCTCTGTCCTCACTCTCTGCCATATTTCCATCAAGTAAGCCTGCATGTCTTTATTCCCATGCAAATACATCGCAGGCATCAGCCCAAGGATCGGTACGTGTACGTGTCTGTATACATACAGACCTCTGTATGAGCCATGTCTGGTGGAAAAGCTTTGCAGGTAGCTAGACAGGTATAGACAGTAGGCTAACTGCTGATCAATGGTCAGTATCACTGGACATAGTTTAAATTTAGAAGTTTAAACTTAAATCCTTTCAAAAACAAGCAACTTTCAGGATGTTCAAAATATATTTTTTTTAACAAATGATACAAAGAAATAGTCACAAAATATCAGAAAGAAATGTGACCCAACATGTGAATCTATTTTTAATGAGTTTTCGCAGCATATGATGAGTGGACTTAGGCACCAGAGATGACAGCCTGTCTGCCTTTTCTGCAACCGAGCCATGATTTAGTCTACAGTTACTGTGGATCTGGTTGTGACTCTTATTTGATTCCATTGTTTCACTGTCCTTTGTCCTAAATAGTTACCTGATTTTTAGCGATCTTGTAGCTGCTCCCTACCAATGTAATTTCACTGATTTTCCATTGTTGTACATGTCTGTTTTTCAGTTGATTGTGGTGTTTTCAGTGAGGTGTGAAGGTTTGTACCAGATTCTCCTGTGAGCTGCAGACTGTTTCTTATTCCCTGCGGGGCTCTTGAGAGGCAGAAGGTCTGATTTTATTTATAGATTGTGAGTACAGAGCTGACATCAGTACACAGAGACTTTGTGGACGAAGTGTGATTTTTATAGCTTGGTCTGTGTGTCAGTTGTGTGTGCGTGTTGTTATTGCAGTAATGATGGCACAAGAAAGTTGTAGAAGTCACCACTGATAAGAATCAAAATTTTTTCTCAAATTCATCGGAACCAGTCCGTGTTTAATCCTCTATCTTTGAGCTTGTATTCAGAGAAATGGAAAAAGCTATTCACTATTTAAATTGTTGAGTCCAATTTTCAACCAGGTGTTGTATTCAAACCTTTAATCATCATCTGCCGTCACTCATCTCTGCCTGACTGTGGAGAGAGCCTTTCTTCAACGAGGCAGGGATTATTATCTGCTGCATTCAAGTGTCACACCACTTCTCGCAGATGTACATGAATGGCTTTTGTTCACCACCTTCAATGTGAAAGAGATTTCTCTTGTATTAACCAATAAGCAAAAGTGCAATGCAAATAAAATGTCTGTTCATCTGTCAAGGTATCCTTTGAGATAGGGATATATCTGTCTATCACAGTAAAGCCGAAGAAATGTTGTATAGCCAGGTACATGTATTCAAATCTGATTTTACACAAATCTGACCACAATCTGAGTTGTGTGAAGATAATTATTTTCTACGTGGACCTGTGGTAAATAGTGAAAATTCACTGTCAGTGTTGCTGAGATTGAAACCTCATCAAGGTCCACAAAGATTAATTATCCAGTAATTTCTATTAGTGTCTTCAGGTTGAATGTCTCCCTGTGGTGAAATGCAATGAAAAAAACGCAGGCAAATAAAGACTAGCTCTGCAAATGCAGAGTCTATCGTTTTCTTATTTATCTTTTACTTATTTTATCCTTCATTAAATTGGAATTATACCTGCGCACAAGAATAAATGTAAGGCTGTGTAAAGCACAAAGAAACACACAATTCATGCTTGTATTGAAACTGCTGTATTGTAAGACTTTAAAAGCTTGGAAAGCTTTAAAAGAAATGGGAGATTAAAATTTTAAGTTCTTGTTACTCATTCCATTTGTCAGGAGCACAGAGTTTAAAAGCAGCTTCCTTTGTACTGAGGGTCTATAGAAACATGAACTCTGTAAGAATAATAATGAAGCTTGCAGTCAGTAGACAATGTCTGCAGCACAAATGTTTGAATAATCTGTGAAAGACTTTGTGACATGAACCAGAGCAGCCCTGTGCTCTTACGCTCAAGTACACATGGGAAATGTAGTTTACAGTTTCAGCCCTCGGGGGATGAATTACATCAGAGGTGCTGCAATATGGAAAATGGCAATATATATCAAACATTCATCCAACAAACGTTTTAACACCCACACACTGTAGTGAGTCTGATGTGTCTTTTTTTCCCTTCTTTTTTTTTCTTTGACTGATGATGTATAATTCTAGCATCTTTTTAGCAGAATAGTAATTGTACCTTCATTTGTGGGGGTGGGCAGCATTTAGAGCCTCAGAGAAAGTCTTTACGATCTCGGCACTGCTCACTGCTGCTCCTGAAGGACAAAAGAGGAGAAAAAAAAAGACATAATGTAGTTGAAAGAAATACATTTTTACATTTCCTCAGTTTTATTTTTTTTTTTATCATTGCTTTGTCTTCACCCTTATTGTGTCCATCGATCTATGCACTAAACCCTACTTCACCTTTTACTTACCCAGCCCTCCCAGCTCTCTTACATAAGCTTGCTCTTGGCTCCTGTAAGGGAGGCAGACCAGGATCTCAATGTTTGATGCTCTGCCTCTGCTCTGCAATCCTTAAGCTTCAGCTCACAGTCCTGTGCACATGCAGAAACACAGGGATGAGCAGGCCGGCTTCTCATGCCCTGCAGCCGACTGCGCATGACATGGAGAACATATAGGATGAGAGGATTGTTAAGGGGGTTTTGTTTCATCGCAGTTGCGCCTCGTGTGATCTGTAAACAAAAGCTGTTAGTCTTTATGAGAATTGTTTGGTGGGAGAAAGTGATATGGTGCCGTATGTAGCATCGCTGCTGAATGCAACCTCAAAACGTTGTAATTTGTTTTATGTCTTTGGTTTATGTCATCAGATGTTTGGGTTATATTTTATGCCTCAACTGTTTCTAACATAGTTATTACAGTGTTGTGCCACAAGTTTTTCAGAGATAGAAACTAAAACTTAAGTGTATGAATTTGTCTTTTTTTTAATTAAGATAGATATTTATCCAACCGCAAGTCTCTTTTTTTTTCGTTATTTCAATGTTAAAGAAAGTGAAAAAAGTCACAGATCCACCCCTTCATCCAGACATACTCTAATATCCAATGGTTCCTTCTTTGGGATGATGTCCACTCTTCCACCCAGTTTCATGGTAATCCGTCAAGTATAGTTAAAGGATAATTGACAAATATGGTCAAAAAGGCCTCATCTTGCAACATTCAAAAAATTCCTAAATCTGCTGCAATATTTACATTCAATTGACAAAGTAGTGATTATGGCTGTAGTCCATTGTTGGGTCAACAAAACGTCTTACCATTAGTTTCCTGTTTACTGACATCAGTCAATGTTGGTTTCCTGCAACCCTGACCACAATAGTTCCATAATCTTAACAAAGTCGTCATTTTTGGGTTGAGAAAAAAAGTTTTTTGTGTGAGGAACTACAGACTCAAGTGCCTTGCTTTAATCAAACCTGCACCATGCAGACAGTTAGAAGTGGCTTACACTTGCAGACCGTGACCTCCCTTAATGCTTGTATTTACTTTGCTGCAGCTTTGAGGCATTTTTCACTCTCATTAAAAGGTTCTGACCACAGGAAGAAAAAAAAAAAAACTGTCATACATGAAAACTGGTGATAGGAATCAGTGTGGGTTGAAATGATTGCATGAATTTTATGCCCCCAAGTGTTTTACAGAGTGCTGTTCTGTGTGGATTTTATGTGTGAAGGCAGAGATTAATATTAATTGTGAGAAAAGGTCAAGTATAAACCATCTGACTAATGAGCCAGCACAGATCTCAACATGAGAGCCGTTACTGAGCCCTTTGTTACTGACGAGGCAGTGGTGCACTCCGCTGTCACCAAGAGCAAACCTCTCAGGACAGCCCAAGTGAACAGAGTGCATCAGACAGCTGACATTTACCCAGAAACACTTGTCAGTCACATATTGTCCGATAGAAGCACACGTAGCAACCAGTTTCCTGTTGTTGTTGTTTTTCAATTCACCCAACATGCCACAATATCTGTCTTTTACACACCGCTTTGACTGCTGCTGAGCCGTTCCTCATAAGCCGAGCCAACTTTTACATTGGTTGTGATGCTCCCGCCACACAAAGGAGGAATAATGATCTGTCAATCAGGATCTGGATCTCGGCAGCAGGGTGAACAGAGCCATGTTTGATGCGAAGGGTGTGCTTCCCGTGCTGTTTAACAAGAGCAGATCTTTCTGATGTTATCAGGTGGATCACAGAACTCCTGGATGCAGCTGAGTGTTTTCAACTCTGTGTAAAAAAAAAAAAAGAAGTGATATAGCTCCTCTGCTATGTGCCAAATGTGTTTACTGCGCTTTTGTGTCTCGTGCTCGCTTTCATAGAATTTATTTTCCCCGTAATACATTTTCTGCAGCCTCTCTTTTATGAAATCATTGATTTCTAGTCCCGTCAGGGGCAGCAGGACATTTCCCATTCCATTGCCCTGGCAGAAACACAAATAACAGAAAGGCTGCTAAATAATGCACAAGCTGAAACGTCAGTAAAAGAGACATGGGAAGCGCCAGATTAATGGCCAGGTCGTAAACTCTTTGAGGTCTTACCCGGCTAATGCATTACTCAATCATGCCCAACACGGTTAAACAACATAACCGTCGATTATTCATGATTCTCAACCGGAGCGTTGAGGCAGAATCCAGAGACGAGTCCATTTACAGGAAGTGAGCAGCAGGAGCGCAGTGTTGTGGGTTTCAACACTCTTGCGTTTGGCAGTGGACTACGCTAAATTATTTACCTCTGTGACCAAATGCTTATTCCATGTGTTGCATCAGGATTTATCACCTTGCAGAGAGATGTTGGCACGCACCTCAAGTGCAGTAAATGTTTACTGTGATAAGTCATTGCTGAGGAGGAGGAGCGATTGTAAATCTCTTCAAAGATTCTTCTGACTCGTGTTTATTATTTCAGACACAGCAATATGGCCAAAGAAAGCTTTACATCTGTACTGTCTCCTGTGGCTGTCCTTTAAATCTGAAGAAAATAGAGTCATGTGTTTCTAATTTAAAGACCAGCTTCATTGTCATGATGACTTTATTGAGGTCATAGTAAGAAAGGTTTATACTGTCAGTCTATGCTTTAAAATGAAGGGGCTTTAAAATGAACACGGGGCCCTTATAAAATGACACTTTTCTTCACTAATATTGTCCTTTTCTCTCCTTTTGCTGTCATTTCACCAGGAGGTAGAGGTCAGTTCTCTTCAGGTTTTTTTTAAACACTTCTCATGCTGGCTTTATACAAAGTCTTTTTCATTCATGACTCATTCCTTTGTCTTTTTGTGTGTCCTTATCTCAGCTTCTCCTTCCATATTATGTTGGTTTTTTTTTTAAATGTCATATCCTCTTCAACTTTCCCATTTTAATTAGAACGTTTAATGTTCAAATTAAGACGGGGGAAAAGGTAGAGCGCTTTAAAGGCAGCTCACGCCTGACGCCATATGGCTCACATGTAGACATCAGATGCAGATTTGTGGGGCTCATTTCCATACAGACATATAGGCACAATACATACCCATCTGTGTCTGGCGTCACCCCATGGCTAATTATCAAGCTGCAAGACTAATGTACACATTATAATCAGTGTGCAATGACAATATACACTACTTTACTTCTCCCTGAAGTTGACAGAGAGATATTTTATGCTATGAACAACACTGTGCACTCAGGCCTGCATTGTGAATTACGTGGCTCTTCATTGTCTGCTGCTGCAGAATAAATGATTGCTTTCTTCGTGTTTCCACAGGATGATTATGTTCGTACCTGGGATGAAAATCAAGGCTCTAATGACAGTAAGTGTCACACACCATCTCATCTCTTTCTCACTGTGTGGTTACTTAAAGATGCGATATAAGAGGCAATTTACATGGAATAATCAATGTGTGAACAGATAAAGTAACTTTGAGGAGACGTTTTCTTCACATGTTTATTTGTTTGGATTAAGGCTCTCTCAGACTCTGTGCCATACAGTAATTTATGAGCTTGCAAAAAAAAAAAAAAGTCATACATGTAGATGAAATAAGAAGACAATCGTTTTGGAATAGCTGCCTGGGATGGATGCTGATGTCACGAAAGCAAAGCCACATGATTTCTTGAATGTTATGAGCCTGTGCTGCATCCCTGAGACGTTATCTGTGGCTCGTATATGAACCGCAATGATTCCCAGACTGTCCGGTTCATCGCATTATACAGCGTTGAATTTTTTTTGTTTGTTTTCTGGGGTCAGTGGCTCACTGTCCACACTTTTAGTGGTTCCTCAGTGAAAAGGTTGAAAGACGTTAGTGCTCTATTTTGTCTGCCCGAGTGGATCTGATGTTCCAGGAGACACAAAAATTGGCTAGACTTCAACCCATCACCACCTCGTCTGACTCCACCTGTCTCTCTGCTGCGTTCCAGCCAGTAGGAGACATGCACAGAGACTGTCTGAGGCTTCCTCCTCGACTCATACTGCAACCCCAGGCTCGAAACACTGCAACATGAAGTCATGACAGTCTCGTCCTCGACTACATGCCGCTTGATTTGCAGCTCAAATGAAGTTGGCTGAATGGCAGAGTCAATCAGCGCGATTTCCAAGAGCTTCATGAAGGACTAATTATCCAACGAAAGGCCAGAGAGAGAAGTAAAAGCATGACATGGGAGTGAGACAGGAGTGGGAGCGAATACGCCGTGATTTAGTGCACGTTGACTGACATCAGCGTTATTCCTGCCAGCTCTAAGGCTGTTTGGTGATGAGAAAATTCTGAACTCAGGAGAGGAGGCAAGCTGACGTGTTTAGGAGAAAATATGATGGGATGCAAATGAAAAAGGGAAAGTGAGACGGTGTCTTTGAGTTGTGTTTATCTGTAAACAATACGCTGTTTGTTCACTGGGAAGAACTCAGAGAGGAGGTAATTAGCCTGCAAGAAAACTGAATACACTGACATTGTAATGAGCTGTGTGATGCTAATGTGTCACGACGATCCATCTGAAGGGTAGTTTGTATTTTTAAATGTAACATAAGAACAAATATATCCTTATAATGTAATTTTCATTTAGAAGGGTGGACCTTATTGTAATGACCCGCTCAACACCTGACATAGGCACTGTGGAGACATTGGAATGTCTGACATGTGGAATCAGAGACCTAAGAATTTTTTTTTATAGCTACACATCACTGATCCTAACCAGTGTATGGTTTAGTATTAGAGTAGATGGTTGACAAATTATACAAGATAAACCAAAAGTTTCTTCGTGAATCACCACGAGCCTCTAGAGATTCTGGTCTCTGGAACTCTGCTGGAAGGATTAAACATCATTCTACCCCTCATTTGGTGTTTCGATGATTGTGGTGGAAAGTGCTGTCTAAAGTTGGGCACAGCCTGAATGATCAAAGACTGATTTTAGAGTCAGGTTGAATTTATTCCAGATTGGTTGTCATTTGTAGTTTAGTTTTAGGGTTTTATGAATAATCTGATGAGTCGCCGATCTAGCTCTTGGATGATCCTTTGCATTTCTGGCATGCATGATTTCAAGCAGTTCCACGGTTCAATATCCATCATGGCTGCTGTCAAAATACATTTCTTCTTTTTTTTTGGTGGAGTTTGTTTAATATTCCTGGATTAGTGTTTTCCGTCTTGTTGCTAAAAAGTGTTGACCGAGTCTTCTGTGAAGTAAAACTGAACTTCGCTGTCGAACACACTGACCGCATTTTCTGCATCTTCCGGCCCTCTGCGGCTCAAGGTTTTAATTACTTTCCATTCATTGTATAGCATTGCACAAAGTAATCCTACTTTTGTCTGTGTTGAGGCATGAGTTTCGTCTGTTTCAGACTCATCAAACCAGTGACCCATTAATATATAAATAAGCATCTGCATGTTTCTTCATAAATTTATTCGGGTATTTAATTTGACACTCGTCTGTATCTGAAAACTTAAAAAAAAGATTTGGGAATAAGAGGCTTTTGATCCTCCTGGCTGTCTGACATGTTTGACACCAGCTCAGTATTTTACATCTGCAGTTAGAGCTGCGATTAATCTTTATTTACCATATCAAGTGTTTTAGTTGCATAACCCTAACCATAATTTATTTTCTATAATAACAATCTTTTATGATATCTTTGTTACCATTTGTAAATATTGCAGAATATAAAAAGTGTTGGCATTTTATTATTAAAATGTCATTATGCAAAATCCTTGGATTTTGCAGAATTATCCCATATATAGGTGAAATAATAAACCAACTTGTGTCTGGGTTCAGGGTCGATGTATCCAATGTAAATAACTTCACAAGTGGCATCTTTGTTATGTAGGTGTTCAACTGTGTGTGCTCAGCTTTTATAAAACTTAAGCAAAGCTTTGAATGCTTGCCTTAGGTTGTCAGATGAATGGCACCTCACTACTTTCATTTCACACAGCATCAAGCCCTTTATCTCTCTATTTCACTTTCTCTCACTTTGACGTGTGTGTGCTATCTCCCTTCATTGATCTGCCTTCCTTTATGTGTTGCCTAATGAAGCGAAGGTGCAAAAAGAGGAGATTTGTCCCTCGGAGACATCACTAAATCAGTGTGATGTCTTCACTCCAGATGAGCCTGCAGGCCTCATTTCTCAGCCAGGCAGCCCATGCACGCAGCCCCTACATCGGCATGCAGAGGATGGCGGAGCTTTTGAACTGTCAACACTCCTAACACACAGCCAGTCGACGCCAACAACAGACTGAGATGGAAATTTGCATTCAGGCACCACACTCCACTTCATCCAGCGCTGCACTGAATGAGGGAGAGGTCAGGGTAATTTGCAGTCGATTTCTACAGTCAATTCATCAATTAGGCCACTGATTGAATCATCTTGCTCTTAAGACAGTAAACACTGCAGAGGAACAGTTGTAATTTGGACTTGTAGGAACATGCACACACATGCAAATGCACAAACACACCTAGGTTTGTTTGTGCAGTGCTCATTGAAGGCATGTGATCCCTTATGCAAACTTTCCAGTGCACCCTGGTTTTTACAGAAGCTCATCTCAGCCACGGACGTCATGTGAATGATAAATGGACACCTTCTGACAAATTAGATCAATCACAGGCAATAAGAAGATAGGGACGCATGCTGAGTCCACACATACTCTTGAGGTCATTGATGTTGTTGGGTAGCTCATACACTTATGTATGTGTGTTTGAATGAGGTCTACCAGCACCAGTATCGATCAATGGCCACACATACAGTATGTGGTAGATTATCATCCAACACTTTGTGGAAGTCTTCAGCTGAATGCGTGTCCACCATCTCAAACCTCCACTTCAACGCAATCAAGACTATCCACCACTATCCGGACCACTGCATCTCTTAACCTCCATAAACACCCGCCACAATCCTGCAGGGACGTCTGCTGCCCTTCTCACCTTCATACTCCACAAATGTCACCCCTTTCTGTTCTCTCTCCCTGGGTCACCAAGAGTTTTTCCTATCAGATTCAAAACACCCACGTACAAGGCTGTGAATGGATCAGCGTGTTTCTGCAGCTCCAGACGGAGTGCATTTAAAAGTAATCTTTTTAAAACATGCCTCAGCTTTTAAGACTTGCTTCAGAACAGCCTCTTGAGACTTACTCTCTGATTCGGTCTATCGGACCCTTAATTACGCTCCAAAATAAATCCTTCGTGTTTTATCTAACAGTTATTTCCTCATTATTAGTTATTAGTTATTTCCTCATTTATTATTTATGATTATTATCATTTGGTAGTCACATGAATGTTTGCAGGAGATTTACAGCTTCACTAAGCAATATTTTAATTTGATAAAATCTCTTCTCTGAATGCTAAATATAAAGCTAAGACCACCCGTGGTTAGCTTAGCTTAGCGTGGAGACTGGAAACGACTGGCCTGTTTAATTTGTATGAAAATAAAAATGATTTGGTTCAGCCTCACCAATCTGATATACTGTTACCTTCTGAGTACCAAACAGCAGACAGAAGAAGTTCCCAGCAGGTAAACATTGCATAATGTAGCATTTAACGTCCGGGTGTTTTTCTCAGGAGTTGTTGTAACCAAAATAGAGCTAAAAAGAGAGTGAATGTTGGACTTGAAATCATCAGTTTTTCTGTGTCAGCTCAGCTGGATGTGTGAACAGGCAACTTTCACCATCACTGGTGACACAACATGTCAGTTTTGTGTTTTCAGCTTGTTACACGGCAAGAAAATCAATAAATACAGCTTTAAGTTGAGACTTTATTCTCATTGTCTTGGCTACAGTGGCTATTTTTTGGACAAAGAGTTATACGTATGACAGATATGCCGTCACTGCTATACTTAGAAAACAAGATCGCACCGATGATATAAGAGATTGAGTGTGAAATAGCACATCAGAGGGTTGATGATGAGGATGTGGCCTGAGCTCTGGTTCTGTTATCCTCTATCTGCAGGAATAAACCTCATGAAAATCTAGATTGGATTAGACTAAAGCATGGGGAGCCCAGTAAGAGAGGTACTGCTTCAGGCATCAGTTTAATACTGAAGGAGAGAGACTCGTGAAAAGTAGAATTTGGGATTGAGCAGAGAAAGAGTGTGATGTGATGAGGAAAATAATAAACACAGGGGTAGAGGAAGAATGAGAATATACACTGAAGATGTCTGATAGGTGGAGAGAGAAAGAACAATGGGAACAAAGCTAGATTGATAGAAACAGAGAGGGAATGAGTTCTCAGAAAACACCAGATTGAGCTGCAAATCACAGTCAACCCAGAAATGATTCCGGGACCACGGAGAGCCTGTTGCTATGGAAACGTCATCATCCTCGCAAGCACTGCTTTAATCCTTGGAAGCCTGTTAAGTTAACATGAGGCTCAAGCAGCCACCTTATGCTTCTGTACTCACAACACGAAGCCGAGCCAGCATTGTAGCTTCTCGCTGCAGACGAGATTTATTTACAAATGTTTTTCTATTAGAGGGCAGGATTATCTGCCCTCTGCTCATATGCTGCTTCTTTCTTTTGCTGGAGGATTGGTTAAAATCTTTCTTCGTTGGATTGCAAATTACTCGCCCTCATACCCTCTGACCTATACTGTGTTGTACCCCCGGTCTGCTGCACCTTAATTCTGCTGATGTATGCGTGTGAATTCGATGAACATTAAACCTGCAAGGGGAAAAAAAACGAACGCAGTGGCAAAAGAAGAGAGAGTTGAGATGGAAAAATGAGCAAGAAAGCAATGAGAGAAATGCTGTCTAAATGGATGAGTAGTCTGTGTATGGGCATTAATGCCTCAGTCATAGTTATACAACCAGCTCAGCCATGACAGGGGGGGTGCATTGTTTTGGATTTGATTCTCAAATCAGATATCTGTCGCTTCATTTCAATAATCCTGGGATCAAGGCATTATTAATGTATTCAGCCACTAGAGGACCACAGAGGAGATCCTAATCCTGTCGCTATAAACAGTTCCATTTAACAGTAACACCAACGGTGTCCGTTGCGGCATCCGTCATTTCTGCAAAATGTCTGCGTCTACCTTATCTTCAATCGGTGCTTTAGTTTGTCCATTCAGGCGCTGGACAGCCTGCTTCATCAACAGATGTTTGGCTCTGAGCATCGATGACACAATGAGCACAGACGACAGAGCAGGAGAGGTAGGGCCTAGCGAAAGGTGTGATTGGGCTTGTCCAATCACAGTAGTAGAGAAAATTGGCCAAAGGGCTGCTGTCCTTGGTTTATTTGCTGGTTGTTGGTACACAAAAAAAGAAGAAGAAATTACATTATATTGGAGGTGTGTTGTATATATGCAGAATGCCAGATTACCAGTCCAACCCTGGGTGAGTACAAATCGATGAAATCTGTAGTAGTAGTAGTGGTGAAAAGGTTGTATTCCACTGTACTGATGAATAGTTCAGGTGAACAAAGGCTGGGGGATATGAAGAGAATGGAGTTTGACATCCAGGTCAGGCTTCAGGCAGCCTGCTATAGGAACAGACAGCTGTGCCACACCAAGTGTGTGTAGGTTACTGACACATGGTCCAGTAATAACTGCCAGCAGAGAGTTTTATGGATGTGGAAGAGTGAGCTGGCCATCCAGGCTTCAACCTACATTGGGGAAAATGTTTGTCTTGGCAGGTCACCTGAAGTGTAGTGTTGAAACAGATTTATAATACCCTAAAGATGCATTAGACACAAATGAATCTGCTTCTTCTTGTTTAAAGGCCTTTTCATTTCCATGTTCAGAGCATAAAATGCCTCAGGACTTGTTTCAGCTGCTCCGTACCACTCTAAGAAGTCTCTTCAGACTGACTCTCAGGTTATGCTGTGTAAATAGAGCAGGGAGATTTGGGATTTGACTCTGCGGGAGACTGATGGGCAGAGACAGATAGAGAAAACGGTAAAAAAAAAAAAAAAAAAAGTGCAGCAATGATGATACAACAGTAAACATTTCATTTTTTGTTCCCCCTCAGATGTAGACACCACCAAGGACCCCTGTCAAAAGGTTAAGTGCAGCCGACACAAGGTGTGTATCGCCCAGGGCTACCAGAGAGCTGTGTGCATCAACCGTAAAAAACTTGAACACAGGTGAGTGTTTGCAGCCCCTTGTTAAGAACGGACTAACTCCCAAAGCACGCGCCTAGTCAAGAATCATTTCTGTTAGTGCACACTTGCATGAGGTCAATAAAGACAGGCTTAGAGTCGGTGGCTTGTGCTGGTCTGGGGTCTGTTTCCTCGTTGGCCACTATGACAATAATAAAGCTTGTTTGTGCACCAGTGCAGTTTGACTGTCTGCTGTTTTCATGATGAGCTAATACATTCAGACAACGTGGAGGAGGGCTGTCTGCTCCATGTTGGTGCTGCTGTGTCTGAATTAGCACAGCAGTGGCTGGCTCATTTGGACTTTGTGTGTCCTCTCTCACGCAGACTGAAGCAGCCTGCTCTCAGGTCTCCTGGTGGAAACTGTCAGTCCTGTCCCATCTCCTCCACGGGGCCTGTGTGTGGATCAGATGGACACAACTATGCCTCCAAGGTACACTGAAACAAATGCATACCAATCAGAGATAGTTGCATAAGGTTTTGTTTTGTGCATTTGAAGAATATTTTCCTATGTAAATAGAACACAGTTCATTGCATTGAACACCAGGGGAATTTTGCATAGATTTGGTATATTGTGATATACAGGCAGTGGCCTGTTTGTAAGGCACACCAACGCAGTCTAATACAACAACCCTGCAATAAATCCAATCGTATGAAGGTCGGAACGTTTTTGTTGAAACAGTTTAGAGAGATGTTGATTCAACCTAATGATATTTTTAGAGGCTGCCGTTTGAATTGTGTTGCATCACACTAAGAGGTGTTATTATATGTCCTACTCATTTATATCAATGAAGGTGACAGCTGCGTCCTGCAAAATTACCAGAAAGTTGAATCAACACCTCTCCAAAACAGTTTCGACTGAAACAACAAACATTCATGAAGGTACTGTCGTGTTGCACTGCACAAGTTTCACCTACCGATATCTAACATACCGTCAACAGTGTGTGTGTATAGTTATAAAAGAAATATATTTTATGAATATTGTGTTACAGACACAACATACATATATATATATATATATATATATATATATATATATATACATACACACACACATGCCGTAGGAGCTAACAGAAGGTACTTTGCACTGTAAAGATAAATAGCAGACGTACATTGTGTACATTCAAGGCTGAGTGGTGTGAAGAGACTCTCGGGGGAAAAAAGTGAGACAAAGAGCCATGATGTATGGCCTCAGACCGACAGAATCCCATATGGTTATTGATTCATGCTTTGTCTTTTGGATCGCTGTTCCTGACCTTGTGTGCAAGCAGAGGTTGGAAAGCACATTTAGGAGCAGGTCTCACATTTGAATGAAGGAATACAGTCGGTCACCTCATGAATATTTGATCTGTGTTGCAGCAATAACTCATTTTTCTTCACCTTTGTGTCCCCTTATCGATGTCGTCGGTGTGTGTTAATGTAAATGTGTGTGTGCTTGTGTTGCAGTGCAAGCTGGAGCAGCAGGCGTGTCTTACAGGGAAGGATCTTACCCTGAAGTGTTCGGGTCTGTGTCCTTGTCCAACTGCTGCCCCTACATCCAAAGAGAGTAAACGTGGTAAGATCCAACACACACAGCAACTACGATAAAAGATACATGTACTTAAACACACACTATGTAGCCTGTGATGCTCGGGGGGCTCTTCATGGAAAAAAAACCCAAAAGACATATGTAGCGTGGGATCATGGGAGTTGTTGTCTTCATTCTTAAACAAACATTGAACATTGTTCGAAACAGTTTGGATAAAGTAAGTACACAACTCAACAAAATATCAGACAAATGCAACTTAATTTTTAGACCTTTTAATGTAGAAATGCTACATATATTTAAAAATGTACTTGTAATCACTGCTATACTAAGGTTCCCATCTCTCTCTTCACGCCTCCGCCAAAGGGGCCGTATAGCTTTACCTTTAACCCTCCATACATAACATATTATGGTCTATCCACATCTCCTCCTGGACAGAATTAAATGAAATTTCACACATATGTTGAAGGGGTCCTAAAGGTGTGCATCTCATAATTGCGTGTTTGAACGTAAGCGCACATTCAGGGTTTTTTTTCATTAGCAGGGGCATCTGTGCCCTGGGACACACATTTTCTACATTATTCTGCATCTCTGTCTGTCACACAATAAGCACCACAATCATCATAACAACATGAGTAGGTGCAACAAATATCATATTTCTCCTCTCCCTCTGGTCGCCACAGAGAGCTGTACCGGACAGGATCTGGCTGATCTTGGGGAGCGTCTGAGGGACTGGTTCCAGCTACTACAGACCAACGCCAAGCAGAACAACAACAGCAAGCCCGGGGCCAGAACCACTGCGGCCAGCACTCCGTCAGGTTAGAGCTACTATTTAATGAATGACGGCTGTATTAAGAGGGAGTTACAATGCTGCAGTTACAGGCAGTATACTATAAAAATGTCTGAACAAGTCATTTAATATGTATCACTATAGACAATGCATATTGCTATCATAAACACTGCCACTACAGTGCTTAGAGATTTTACAGTGCACATCTCTGGACATGTTATGTCCCCAAAACCCAGTGAGGCCTCGGAAATAAATTAATTGGTGGCCTTTCATATGCAATTTCTTGGACTGCAGCCTTGAACAACAATAACAGTAACTGTGCCATGCAATGACAAAGTAAAAAAGAAATCAAACAGGGAAAGTAAAATCCTCACAAATTTTAACTTTTAGGATTCTGCTGGTGCTGCTTCCACCGTAAGATTTTCTGCAGCTCTTGCAGCCAAACGCTGGATATCACGCACATTAAAAACTTGGACGGATGGATCGAGATAACTTTGCAGCACGTTCAGAAGCGCGCTATGCTTCAAAGCAAGGAAGAGAGCCTCAGGATATGGTCGGCCACAAGCTAGTGCCTGATAAGAACCAGCTCTTTAAGTGTGAAATTCCTGTAGTAGGTTGATAATGATAAGGTCAAGTGCCCATTCTACAGAAGAAACCATTTTTTTAGTCAAAGTTGAGTGGATTTGCATTGGAAACAGGAAGTATTTCTGAGCATGCTGGCATGGTTTCATTTTGCATTTGTGCAGCTGTCCCCTGAAAAAAAAAATCTATGTTTGTTTGTCTGTCTTTGTGTTTTCAGTGCTGGACAGGAGCCTGGTGGCCAGCTGCAAGGACTCCATAGGCTGGATGTTTTCGAAGCTTGACACTAATAGTGACCTGTACCTGGACCAAGCTGAACTAGCCGCCATCAACCTGGACAAGTATGAAGTCTGCATCCGGCCCTTCTTCAACTCCTGTGACTCCTACATGGACGGCAAGGTCTCCACTGCTGAGTGGTGCCTCTGCTTCTGGAGAGAGAGTGAGTGTAGTCCAGGCATAGTGTACACACATACATTCACAGGCCTGTGTGCTGTCATATTCCCCTTGGTACATGCATTCCAACTTCAAGGCGCTCAGCTGCCCTCAGCTGTAGTCACCTCTGTCTTGTGTTCTGGTCCATCACTATTTGTCTTCCCGCTCGTCATCCTTTCCCCCTGTGGGAAGAAACAGTCACAGCAAGGAGCTAAAAACATTGCTGCTGCTTGTTGACAGCCCAGTTCTCCCACAGCTCTTAGAGATTGCACTTGTCAGCCAGCAAGCCAAGCAGAAAGGAGGTCCAGGCGCCAAGCTCATACAGTTCTTTGAGAAAGAAATGCATCTGAATTGATTTTAAAATTTGCAGGAGAAACATTGGAAAACATCGATTGCAACTCACTTTTGACTGATGTTTTTGTCAGATTTTAGGTTGTCTTCATCTCTGCTCTGTGCCTATTTGTGTCTAGGAGTGGACTTTCTTACGTTTTCTCTTCTCTGTCCCTTAAAGAGCCACAATGCCTGACTGAACTGGAGAGGATCCAAGTATTAGATGGGGGCAAGAGAAAGTTTGGTAGGTATCTGATTTCTTGTGAGAGCGTTTCAACCCATATGGGTCTGTCATCCTTATTCAAGGGACTGCCATTGAGCAGAAGACAGTTCAGATGTTCAGATTAGTCCCTGGTCATTCTACCGGTAGCGAATTTGATCCTGGCAGACAGAAAAAGGAAAGCAGCCATCAGTGTGTCTTACACGTATGTGTGAGCAGGTGAATGTGTGTATACTTGGATATGTGTGCACACATTGCAGATTTTAGCCGGCTGACTAGGCTCTGAGTCAGGACTCTCCAAGGACACGGAGTGGTGAGCAAGAGGCCCAACGCTCAGATGTTCCCTGGAAGGACTGAACAGACTGTTCTGTTTTGCCTCGTCTCATTTGTGTCACACTTATCTTTGTTTTTATTTACTTACATTATTATAAAAGTAGCCTCTGAAATAGTTAATGCCATCTAAAGAGTTGACTGTCCTTAAGAAAAATAGCCCACAGGGTGAACTTTTGCCTGAGTGATTAAAGCAGCCATGTTTTCCAGGCTGTCTGCAAACTTTCCAATCTTGCATCCTCCCTCATCCCCATTATGATTAGCTAGCTACTCCCCACACACAGCCCTACACCACCCGATATCCTGACTTAATACTTTCACTCCTTTCTTGTTCCTTGAACATATTTGTATTCATGGAATATTGAATTGGCAGCCACATATGCTGCATGCATTACATTCTCACGTGGGCTTGCAGTCACGGTGCCATGAGACGAGATTCATGAGGTTTGGAGAGATAGTGCAGTATGTATGGTCGTGTAGCTTAGCTGAGGCTTCTTTACCATAACCGACCCTTATCTATGTTTTTGCGTGCAAATGTCAGGTCGATTCATACCCAGCTGTGATGAAGATGGCTACTATCGGAGGCAACAGTGTGACAGGGGACAGTGCTGGTGTGTCGACCAAAATGGAGGAGAAGTAGTCGGATCAAGGATTCGTGGCAAACCAAATTGTGGTAAGTCCAAAAAGGTTTATTCTATATGAATAGAAAGTGAACTTGAAAGCTGAATGTAGCAAAAGGAAAAAACTTCAAATTATCCACTGTGGATTGGCCTACTTCTCCACAGCACCCCCACGTGCATTGTGCACAAGGCGTCCTTTATGTTAAAGGACTGAGGCCCACTGCAACATAACTCACTGCAGGGACCAGTGCCACATTCTTGTGTCCGGAGTCATTTGCATTCTAAAGCATCGCTTGTCACTGGGAGAAAAATCTCTAGAAATAAATGTGGTCTGTTTGTCCTGAACCTGTGTCTGATAAGAATGGGTCCCCAGGCAAGTCTTTGAAACAGCTATTAAAATCCAGACAAAGTCAAATTCCAGACACATGCACCTTTTTTTCTGGTATTGCAGTCAGTGTTTTTAAACGGATTTCCTAGTTTCTCGTCGGTATGAAGACGAACGGAATTCATTACAAGTCTGTCCTGCGTGTTTTCTGTCCCTCTCTCTACAGATGATGAAATGGTATATTCAGGTGATTTTAGCAGCGGGGTTGGATGGGAGGATGAAGAGGAGAAAGAAGCCGATGAGACCGCAGAGGAGGCCGAAGAAGAGGAGGGAGAGGTGGGAGAGGTAGATGATGGGGGTTATATCTGGTAAAGGGTCAATGTGTAGTCCAGCCTCTAGAGAGGAGCATCTTGGTGGTCCGAAACACACACACACACACACACACACACACACACACACACACACACACACACACACATTCAGAGACAAAGATCCTGCAAAAAGAATGATGTGTGAAGCTCTCACATTCAAAACAACTCTGGCTTATGAAAAAGTGAGGGACACGGGTGCACGGGTTGGGAGAGGGAATATATGAAATGGGAGTATTTACAGGATGTTCTTAAAATGGGAAGGTTCAGGGGAAATTTCACTATTAAAAAATTATGGGTCTAGAGTTAAGAATTTAATTCCCCATACTTGTGAATCTTTGTTCTCTTATGTTGTATGTCCTTGAGCAGTTTTTAGCTGATGCATAACGGAGACTGTAAACCTCTGCAGGTGCACATCATGTGCTCGCATAAAAAATGGAGAAAGATTGGCTGCATTTCATCATCCAAATCGACCTCTTTCATCTTTTCTCTCTGCAGATTAATACAATTTATACAACCAGTTTTAATTTTACGCAGTAAACAGGCAACGAAGAGAGGAAGCCACATTAGAGGATTGAAAAGCACCCTTTGACTGTACTTTTTTCATGTTATGCGCTTTGACTCATATGTGACAGTAGTGCTCTGTTTCATTTATGACAAATAAAAAAAGTTTCTCACGTATCACTCTTTAGCTTGTATATATTGTGTGTATCAAAAGACAGATTATCACCCATTTGTCCCGTTATATCAATGCCTTCCTTGAAAGACTAGCAGAGGATACTGCAAAGTTGACAAGTGTACATCGATCTTATCATAATGTGAATCAATTATTGTGTTTAATAAAAAAATAAACTGGTCTATGTGGCCCAGCTGGTCACCGTATATCTGAGTCTGTGCTTCTGTTGTTTGTCCCTTGTCAGATTTTAGCACACGGTCCTTCAGCAGTGATGCTGTGTTGAGTTATAGACATGAAGTACTGCACATTTAGCTATTTTTTAATAAGCATCAACCATTCCTTATAGACCAAATCATAAATTATCTGCATATTCAGAGGACACCCACTAGCGCTCACCTGGCTTTTTGAGGCTATTTATATCTATATTTGAGTTTAAGTAGCTCTGTGAGGCTGTAATAAGGAACAGCCCTGCTTTAATCCAAATGTTAACATCAGGATTTAGCTTAAAGCATGCTACCGATAAACTGCTGATTTTTTTCCAGGTTTCATCCTGTAAGCGTGTTACGATTTTCTAAACACAAACTTTGATGTTAATGGATAAAAAAAAATGATGGTCAGGATTGGGTAAATGGAGAAATCTTGATTTGGTTTTGTGGTAATGAAATGTAAAGTTAAGGTACGACAAAACTGATTGACACTGATGAACTATTCTTAAATAAAAAATGAATTTTGAATGAACAAAATATTTAATAAAAAGCGCTTATGTGATCCTCATCAAAAAATGTTCAGCGTTGTATCTGCACGTTTAAAAAAAAGTTTATTTTAACTACGTTAGCATAGTTGTATACATGTGAAATAAGTATTTTGTCAGTGGGTCCAGACTGATAAGTTTTGGATGCATACAGTACATCACAGAGGATGAACACTGATGTCGATCCTCAGACTTTTTCTCTTGTGCTGCCATGAAAAAGCTGTATGCTAGTCGCTGTTGATGATCTGCATTATGTCTTGTTACATCTTGACCAACACCTATATGCTAATGTTGGTCATTTGTCAGATAACATCAGCCATACTGAAATATTGGTCTGACCATTCTTCCCACATCTCCCATCCTTACCAGTCTCCCTGATAAAAAAATAAAAAAAACTTCTTATGAGATTGTTTGGTTTTGAATCAGGAGACTTTAATTTGATAACACAATATTCCACAGTTTTCAGCGATCATCGTAACAGAAGTTTAAAAACAGGTTAACTACATTCTTTAAACTTCAAAAATAAGGAAACATCATTTTTGCTGCAAAAACGTCCATTTTCAAAGGCATATATCTGTATTCTCTGAGGGGTAGGTCTTACTGTCAGCACACTTCTACTGTTGCCTTACCTCACTCTGCAGTGCGTAGTTTATAGCTATAGGAAACCAACAGAAATGAGATACAGACCCAGGTCTGCATATCAGCACTTCTGACAGCACAATGCCTATAGAAAACTCTCTCCTCAGCTCCGTAGGACATTGCACCTACCTCTCGCTGTGATCCATTCTGTCAAACCTTACACTATGTTACCGTGTACATTATGCACATCCTAGGGAGCCAAGGCCAACAACTGACAGTAACCTATCCTCTGAAATGTCATTTCTCAGTTTCACATTTCAGTGATAATGGGAATCAGTACCAGTAAGGTCCCTGTGGGTGAAACCTTAAATGTGTTAGTTGTGAGTGGTTATGCTTGCCAACATATGTCTGAATACCCGATACTGACAGCAAGTATTCTGGCTTCCCAAAGGGACCAAGCATTTCCAGCAAAGTGTCAGGCTATTATGCTGAATAATATGCCTCCTGCTTGGGGAGAACAAATGTAACAGAACCACATGTACATCCCAACACATCCTTCCAGGAAAATCCATTGTCTTTTCTTGATGCTGTAAGTGCAAAATAACAAAGGCTTAGCTGTTACATGTGAAACCTGACGCGCGCTTTTGTGCCATCATTTCATCCAGAACATACCTAGGAAGAAATACAGGCAGTTAATCCTGCTGTAGTCACGTTTCTAGCTCTATTTATGATCATTTCATATGGAAGTTGTCAATACTGTGGGTCATTTATGATGATTGCATTCAAAAATATACCCAGCATATGTTGGAATTGTCACCAGAATAAACTTTTATTCATTTAATTACATTACAATAACACAATTAAAGTCATCAAGTAACTTTAACTTGGCTGTGGTCTTTTACATATTTCACATCGTTTATTGTGTGACTCCTGGAATCAGCTGTAGGAATTAATGATTCTTGTTATAGTTGCATTCATATGTGTGACTCTGTGCCCGTGTTTGTGACAAATTATGGTTAAAAACATACAGTTGTATATTTGAAAATACCGATTTCGCTTAAAAGATTATGCATAATATCAATTTGACTGATTGCGTATATAATCCATATCGATTTAATTTGTCTAATGTTCTTCTCTATTATAAATCTCAAGCTGTATGGGTCCTCGGTTACATTTTGCTTTGAACACCTTGCAGCCTCCACACCCTTCTGACTTCTTCTTCTGTGGTGTCCAACAACCTGAACACATTGATATCCTTTGTCTGGTGAAAGTGCTGCAATAATCCCTGGAAAACAGTCACTGGGATGCTGAAGTTGAGATGCGGATAGGTCACTTTGGCAGTAAAGTCCCTTGTGTTGCTGGACACGACACCTGCAAAACAGCAAATGCAGTAATCTTCACACTCTCTATACATACTATGAAAATACAGCAGAGGAGAAAGAACAATCAGATGAGTAGAGCTGCCTCTACTAACACATGTGGTGGATTGTTTTCTGTGGTCATCATATGCCCCCCACTGACCAAAAAGAGTACATGATTTTGCAGGTGCAGGGTTTCTTACCAAGCAGCTCTCCTGAGCGTCGCCGCACAACCGCACCCCCGCTGGATCCTGCTTGTACTGCACAAGTGGTCTGAAGCATGACAGGTTGGTCATTCGAGTTGACGGCTTTGGAGAGGACACCACAAGTGAAGGATGGACCAGATCTACGACCCAACCCGCCATATCCCACCACAACTACAGAATCACCTGCAGACAGAGAAACCAAACTGAACATCGTGGATCTCAACGAGCACTGAATATGAAGCAATATGTTTCTACTGCCTCCTCCAAACGAGACTGAAATCAAACCTGGATTGAAACTCGGAGCCATTCGAGGGACCACAGCCTCTGTGACAGAGCCTCTCAACTGCACCAAAGCCAAATCATAGGGGGAAGATGATTTAGTGGAGAACAGCACATCACCCACAAAATCATGGACTCTGTGAAACAGAGGTAAACATTGGATAGTCTGTACCTTTTTTTCCCCAATCAGTACACACTGTGATCACAGAGGTCCAATCATGCAAAATAAGTAAAAACACCAGTGGGTGTGAATAAGGGTGTGTAAGCAGCAGACCAGTATTGCTATGTTATTATTCACCTGCTATAAAAAGTCAAACAGGTTTATTAAACATGATGTGGTTTTGGATTGATAATGGTCTTTAATCCCTTATATGTCTGGTTCAGGGACCCTGATAGCCCACACTTAAACAAACTTAAAGGGGTTAAGACAATGAACATCACCTGTCCCTGATGTGGAACTTCAGGGTGACCGTTGGCTTCCCATTAACAACATGACGGCACGTCACAACCATCTGAGATGTGACAAGAACCCCCGAGCCCCAGAACTGCACACTGTCCACAAGGCACACAGTGGGGTATTTAACAGCTTCCGACCCGTGAGCCGTGGCGGACATGCGGAGGCCTGCCACTCCAGGATGGAGCCAAACATCTCGGAGTGGATCTTGAACGCTCATGCAGCGGGTGATGTTCCTGAATATCGAGTGGACGGAGCAGACCAGAGTGAGGCCTATCCATTCGTGCGCCTTCCAACCAAATGGAGACACGATCAGTCCGATGAGATGCACTTTGTTCGTGCCTTTCACCACAAACAGCCCTCCACCCTCGGTGCCGGGCAAGCACCGGGCATCTGTGAGGATGACGGCGTTGTCCTGTCCGGTGAGGTTACTGACGATGCCTCTGCTGAGGGTGTTGATGAAGAGATCCAAGCAGAGGGAACCAAAAGGTGAGCCACATGCAACAACTGGGAGGCCTTTCTGTAGATATGAGCTGCTTTGCCAGGGTATAGTCCTTGAATTTGGGCTCCTTCCTGCAACCACATTTGCCTTGAGTATAGCGAACCAGCTGAGGAACTGGGCATCTCTGATCAGCACCTCATCTTTTTCATCACCATAAAAACGCCACTCGTCAGCTTCATGGAAAATTGCCTGGAAAGCCTGTTTGAACTCCAAGCAGTTCACCATCATCAGCAACTCTGCAGAAACTTCAGAGTCGGATGTTTTGCTTCTAGAGGGAGAGAATGCTTCGCCTTCTGCAGGCTGGCTGCTGCTCAAACCTCGCCGAGGAGAAAAACTGACGCTGATTCGAAGCTTTTCACTGAAGCTGCAGGGTGACAGGAACCTGTGGTCTGCCGACAGCAGCTCCGTGTCGGTAATGAAACGGGAAAACGGGAGGCCAGTGCATATCACTGTTCCTGTCTGAGGATGGACGATAACTCCACTGCAACTCACGTGTGCCTTCGTTGAGAAAGCCTCAAACACTTTAACCACACAGCAACACCTCTCTACCTGCCTTACATCCATGCCGTCAGCAGTGCAGACGAACTTTACCCATGTGTCGACAGCGGAGTTTGGCAGCTTGAAGACTGGAAACCCGTTCAAAGACAGCACATTAAAACCAGCTACAGTCCAGTGGTGAGATAATATAACCAAACTCCATGTTGGACAGGTATAACAGACTGACTCCGAGTTTAAACGAGACTGCGTTCAATCGCTAAAGTCATTAACTAGTGTTTTCATGTCAATTCTGCTGTGTAGCTTCCTGGTTGAATGTCATTGGTCTACGAAAAGAAACGACGCCTGCCGAATACTGTGATTGGCCAGAATGTAAATACGAACAGCTTTGAGCCATTGAGGAACTATCTTCGTCTACTACAACAAATAGGAGAATTACTACAGTACAAATTTTGTATAGAATATTACAATTAGAAGTACAAAACAGAATAACAGTCCAACCGATACAAAAGTTCAAAAATTTGACGCAAAGGGGGGACAGAAATCATAATTAAAACCTTCAGACGAGTACAAGCAGTTACATTGTCATTGCTTTTTGTTTTGAGGAGTGTTGAATTGAGTAAATGTGTTGTTTGAACTCTTGACAAAAGGCCGACAATATTCTCAGAAATAACGATACATAGATTTTGCCAGAAATTCCTCACAATACAGCACCAAAACAGATGCACAACAACACATTTAGGAAATCCATCACAGAAACTACAATTCACATCAATGTTCACAAACATAGATTTCAGCTGGAAAGATTTTATGAATACGTTTAAAAGAAGTTTCCTTGACCTTTGTCTGCTACATGAATTTCCATTTGTACCTTCTGACATTAACATGTTAACATTTCAAACAGTAACAGTAAAACTATTTTCATGGAATAAAGTTTGTATAGTTATTCAGTTCAATTATTCAATTGAATTGACTGATTGTTCTGCATGAATTCAAATGAGGCAGCTCCGTATATTTACCAAAATGACTTTTTTATTTCCCCATCAGACCTTAGTCTTTTATTACAGTGTTTTTCTTTGTTGCAACTCTTTTTGTAATGGTTATTCTGTGTACAGCTGGATGCTAAAATATACAAGGATAGGGTAAAAGTTTATATAAAAAATGTCCCATAATATAGTTTGACTGTGTTAATGTTTAACACAGCCCACTGCTCCTCAGGCATGGGTCAAATGCAGAGAAAGAATTCCCCCCTGTGGGACTAATAAAGGTATCAAAAATAAAAAAAAATAAAAAATACGATCATTGACAATAATTACAATATATTTGTGGTACTATTAGCATGGTCTAGTAATGTCTGTAATACTGTGGTTGTGTTAAACATCTTCCTTTTTAATCTTAAGTAAAATGAGTCAAACAAGAAAGATTCAAAGGATCGTCAAAAATATTTATTATCCTCGAACCTCACACACGTTCATCACAATATGACCTATCGTTTGTACCTGATGCATTATTTCAGAGCTTGATGTAACACAGCGCAAGCCGATTGTTTATTGAAAAAACATAAATAAGAGCTTATATACAAAATAACGTATAATATTGCACACAAGAGGTAATTCCATGCAAACTTTTTTATGCCATAATTTTAGGCACCAACCCAGTACTCTCATAATATCACTGCCTGTTGTGAGCAGCCACTAATCACAAAGTACTCAAGTCATTTCACAGCAATTAACTGTCACAAAAATAGGCATTGGCATCCTCACTATGGACAGGTATGAGTTTGTTACATCACCTGGCTGTGCTGATGCACTTAAAATATCCTGTAATTCTTTAACACCGTTCTGTACGAATAAATAAAGAGTCTCACAGGAAAATATCACTTAATGCACTTGTGGTCACATTCATGTGTTTGGCCTGTAGTAGCAAAACCCTTCATTGATTAAAAAACACGCAATGAGCAAAACTGTTAGTATTCTTGAATTGTAGGGCTATTGTATTAACATCTCCCATTAACAAAATAGAGTACCAAATCTCTGCGACAGATTCCAGATTCATTCTCTGCTCTTGGAAAAAAAAAGAAGAAAAAGTTGGCACTTTAATATTCCCATTAGTTTAAAATAAATAGAATTCTTACAAAGATATAATCATAATGTTCATCCCCTCTAAAGGAGGAGCCACTCCAAGTACAAAGTGTTAACCAAACTGATGTTCAGTGTAAGCCTACACCAGTAACTAAAAATAAAGCCAGGTCAGACAGTGGTGACATGGTCTATATGGCAGACAGAGTTCTCTTCTGGCTTTAAGTAAAGTTAGAAATCTCAACATGAAGCTTTACTCTCCACACTCAATCTGAATAATACAGCCTGAAGATTTCTGACATGATGACTGACACGACAAGGGGTATATCAATGCAAAACACCACTTGAAACACATTTCCTACCAGCACAATCTATCCTAAATACGTCTTAAATATGGTATATTTAATAAAATATCTCTCAATGGCAGGTAGTTTTGTGTGGTACAGGTCTTTGTGTGCACAGACAACACGGTAAATCTGCTTAAGGTTCTTAAAAGAATTAGAATCAGTCAATATACTGGGAGAGCCAGCGGAAACCGTCTCCGTAACCTTGTCTCTTCAGCACGCTGCACATGAAAATCTCCATTGGCCTCAAATTCAGCTCCTTCAGTGACACTTTGCCCTGAAACAAAAACACATGTGGGTGTACAGATTTTAATTCACAACCCAAACATTCAGCATCATTTGCCTTTGATAATGAACATGCAGAATCAGCGAATTTAACTTTTAACTTGCGGCTTGTTGCACATCAGGTGGTGAAGCATAGTTTTGTAGGGCTGTGGTCTGTCTTAATGATATGGATCACCGCAACAAGCTTTCCAAATGAATCACTATTGCATCCTCCCTTCTTTTAACTCTCTTTTCTGATCTCATCTTGTTTTCTGGTCTCTTTCCAAGAAACAGCAGGTGGTAAAGAAGATTTGCACTAAACAATTAAAATTTCACGTGAGTCAGGTAATGCACCAAATGCTTCTTCACGGCCTTTTGCCTCCCACTGCACCTGCGTTTGTCAAGAGCAGCTGTGCTCTGAGCACAATTACTCCTGCCCTTTATATTGGAAATTCAACAACCCAGAGTTTTCAACTATCTCAAAGCAACAGTGGGAGCAATAACACTCTTCTTCTGCACTGAAAGGAAGGTCTGGCCTTGCAAGATTTGTGAAGCTCTCTTATTCTTATTAATATAATAATATAATATTTTTTATAATATAATATTCTTATTCTTGTGAAATGAAGATGTCCCGGTTACAAGGACTCATATGCACTTGTTTACTGAAGTCACAAACAAAGTGACGAAGTTGTCTCAAACTGTAGCAAATTTGCTTTTTCAGTGTTTTAAATGCAATAACTAAAGAGAATATGATAGATTTCATCTTTCAATTCACTTGTGTTCATTACCTTTCCAGTCGTATGACCATGAAGACCAAACATTTCTCTGAGTGCATCCTCACTGATGGCCTCAGGACGGTCTATTTTATTCCCCAGGATGAGAACCGGGACATTTGAGATGGTTTCATCTGTTAGCAAGGCCTGCACACAGGAAGTGCCTTATCAGTGAAAGCTTTAAACGACTGTGTTATTTGTCAACATACAAACACAACTAACTTACATCCAGTTCAACTTTAGCCTCTGCTAGTCGCTCATGATCAGCACTATCAACCAGGTAGACGATACCATTGATGGCTGGGAGGTAGTTCTTCCAGAGTCTTCGCGCTGTGAGAGCAACACAATTTCAATGCTTGTGTAACACGCAGGCAGGAGCTGCCAGTGCATCAAACAGTGTTTTCCTTGTGCCCACCTTGTGTGTGACCTCCGAGGTCAAATGTCGTAAAGGTCATTCCAGCTATGGTTAACTCCTCAGATGCTGAGGACAGAAGGGAGGAACTGACTTTAGATAAGCAACAAAACAAGGCTGATTGCTGAACTGACAACATGTCGAATCACTAGATGTACTTGGATGTAGCGTTGGCACATGCTGTCCGAGCCTGTCATCTCTGAGCATGTGCAGGAGTGTTGTTTTCCCGGCATTGTCTAGTCCGAGGAACACTAGCTTGCCGGTCTTTTTGTACAAGCCTGATGAGAAAAAGCAAATAAATGGATGTGAATTTATTGTAAACTCACAATGAGCTTGTACTGTTTCTTTTAGATAACGATCATGAGCAGGACGCCCCACGGTCATCACAAACACAAAGAGGCTTTCCTTTTGTTGTCATACTACATAGGAATGCCACTGAAGTTATAATAAATCTGTATTATTTCAAATTCATGAACATTGATTGTTATCTTTTCTAAATATAAATAATATAAAAAGAATTTGATACAGGCTGGAATTGGTGAAATGTAGCAAAATGTTAAATCAATCACAATAGCAGTTACAAAGTACTGTATAGATCTGTATCTGGTTTAATCTATTCATGAAAATAACCTATAATCAAATGAATCATATCAAAGAGTACTTGAACTAAGCAACAATGCCCTACGCAACTAAATATTACTTTTAAATCTGTCCAAATTCATATGGAAATAAAAATGTAAAAAATAAAGTTGTGTGCTTTTGTCCTTGGTATTTTGTTGTTTGCACTCTTTCCGTGACACATGTAATCCTTCTGAAAACAGGAAATTTCCACTTTCACACAAACAAAAGTTTCCTTTAGGCCTAATTCATGCATCAAGTCAGCCTGTATTCTGAACAGCCGTTTTAGTTTGGGTCTGTCATTTTAGGCATTAATGTTCAAAAACAGGGGTGGAATGAAGGACGGTGATGTCAAATCACATTATATTATTAGTAATGTTGTATGTCACATGGTGATTTACTTTGTATGACAAAAAAAGTTCTGGCGGTTGAGGTTAAACAATATTTCTGATATTTGTGTACAACACTTTACCTAATAGTTGCAGAACACTGCTGAAGCTCCTGCAGATCCAGTCAAATATAAAAGACATTTCTCCTGACTGCCTGTAAGACAGACATCAAAATACACAAAAGGTATTTGTCAGTTATTAGTTGAAGTTGTTGTCAGACCTTAAGCAAGGCCCCTGTCCTGTCACAGCCGTACATCCCAAATAACAACACAGCACATACTGACACTGAAATAAAGAGAGATTGCATTAGTGTAGATATACTATACAGTACACTCAAAGTATTTAAAAAAAAAATTAAATTTAACATTTTTCTTGGGTTTGTGTCATTTGAAAATAACATTCAATAATATATTATCTTAATTTAATAATTGATAAAAAAAACAACAACAAAGTAACAGAACTAAACAACACCAAAAATGCTAGCATCAATTTCTCAGGTGACACAACTGGAGTTTACAACATCAGCATTGATTACAGCAGTAATCCTCCTCCTCATGGACTGGCACAACCTTCGGATGATGTCATCCCGTGGGATGGCGGCCCACTCTGCAGTCAGAGCTGCCCAGAGTTGCTGCGGAGTCTGCTCACGCTGTCTCACTTACTCAACCAACCCCAGAGGTTTTCATTGGGGTTTAGGTCGGGGTTCAACGTTGGCCAATGCAGAACTGTGACATCATTTTCCTCCAAAAACTGGGCACGCACATGGTCCCGGCAATGGTGCCCCGTCGGCACAGCAACAGTGTAAGGTCATTGGTTTCGAAATCCGTCTCACCTCGGTTTCTTGTTGTTTCATCACGTAGAGGCCTGTTATGGTGCCAATGATCTCTGTTGCTGTAACGCTGGCTGGTCGAACCTGTTTCTAAGGTGAAGCAGGCGCATATGTCAATCCTGATTCTGGGTCATTACACCCGTTTGACCACGGTGCTAGCTGTCGTCGTACCTCTGGCTATGTCGCGCTGGCAAAGATACAGAGTTGTGAAATGGTGAGCATTCACCGCAGCGATGACTTGTCTGGTGTCCAGCATGCCAATGACACAATCCTGGTCATGCTGCCCCAGCCGTGACATTCTTGTTGATTTCATTTTCTCCTGATTCACGGTGCCTTTATATAGGGGTGGGTTAGTTGAACAAGAGGGTGGTCTTTTGGGATTAGTTGGATAAAGGCATTATTGTGGCTATTTCTCTTATAATTGTGTTTTCAGACCGTCTCACAAAACCTGCCCTACCTGTACAACCAATTTTAAAATAGAGAAAAAAAGCTTTTCTTGGATTGAATGAAAAAATGAGTGATGCCTTTTTAAATTCCTTTTAGTGTGTAGAAGTATGTATAGAATGTAAAGCACTGTTGTAATAGGACGCAGTTGCATTACAGATTCTAGAGCTGAAGCTCATTGTTAATGATTATTTGTCACCCTGGATTACTCTGCCGGTATGTGTAAGCTCTGTGTAATCACACATGAGGCATGAAGGAGGGCTAACTAAGCAACAAACAGATGACTTTTACACTCTAGTTTTCTTCTGAGGGTTGTCTCACTGAGTCACACTGATCTCCCCTTGACTATTTTTGTGACAAGTTGTGGCAAAGGACACTTGATCTAGGCAGACCCCCTGTGCTTCCCTCTCTCACGCGCACCTGTCGCTCTCTGTGCTAAAGTGAATCATGAGGCCTTCACTGACCTCAGAAAATTATCTAGTTGTTAAATCTTTATCTCACCAAACGCCATTTATAAAACATTGAATTCAATCCCTGGATTAATTAAGTCACCGTAGCACACAGGCGCTGCGTACTTAGAGCTAACCTTCCAAAATGTCGGTGTCATAAATTGCCACCGGTTTTTATTCACATCCAAATATACTAACGTTATTCAAAAATATACAGTATGTTAATAACACCATAAAACATGACAGGCCACTGAACTCACCAGAAACGATGGTTCTACTGATTTCAATATAACAGCCACAGTTTATCTCATGTAGCGTTAGCTAGTGCTAATATTTGTCACTGAGTAAACAATGATAAATGTTGTATAAACAACACACCAGGTCTAGGATGGCAAAACTAGTTAAACCAGTGGTATTAACATGTCAGGAAAGTGTTTCAACGAGCAGAAAAGACGCGTTAACGTGGGAACTGAAACAAAGTTAACTTAACATCTTCTCTATAGCATTTATTACCTTGTTCTGTCGAATTTAAGAAAAGCCCGATGGTTGGTTTTAGGTCCAAGCCTGTCCCGTCAACTACATGAAGCCGACAAGTTTGACAGTTAGCCGGAAATACGTCATCAAAATGGCTACGGTGTAGAAAATTACTAATCAAATACTAGCATCAAAATACATTAGAAGAAACAAAAGTAAAGGTATTCGTTATTAAAGGAGACTTTTAATATTCAGGATGATAATATAATTATACACAGAAGAAAACAGGCAGCGCAGCTTTTTTTAAACTATGATCCAAAACTTTGGAACACTGAGCTTTAAGAGATGCTCTGAATATTTTTATCAACTTGTTTTTATTATGCATATATTCTCCTTCTTACTGGTTTCTGCTGTTTACTCTCTATTACATATTTTTATCATCTACTTTTTTATTGTCAAATTTTATTGTTTCGCGTTTTACTATGCTAATAGTAAAGTCTAATATATTCACATGCATCATTTTTTTAAATAGACCCCAAAGATACTTTTGCTATAAACCATTTTAAACAAGATACATACTGTTTTATATTGCAAAAAGGAAGGTAGTGTAGGAACTGAACACGGGGTGGCAGCATTGCAACAAATAACAGTAATTCTGTCAAAACAAGTTGCTCAGAGTAAAAATACTCACCTTTTTTGCTCAACTCTTGTGCAAATACCTCAACTCATTAAACTTGCATGTCACAGCAGCTAGAATATTCTGTAATTATCTTATTTTCCAGTCCGTATGGGGAAAGAAATAATCATGCTTCAATGATAATTTAAACCAAAAAGCTTTATTAAACCAGTTCAGAGGCTCATACAGGGCAAGTATCGGTACTTTGTTAATGAAAGCACATCTCAAATGAGATCTTTGTCAAATGAGAAAAGTCGATGGTCAAATAGTACTTTTTGATGTTTCTTTGTCTACAATAATTAAGCATAATCTCCATCTACAGGAAACTATAGTCCCAGCCATCCATGTCCCATCATCTCATTGGTTCCAAATGTAAGTCCATTTTCAAGTATTTCTGAGAGATGAGCCTTTCATTCTGCTCCAATCCAACCAGCACCTGGTTTACTTCTTGCAGTAAAACCATGTATCAACTGCAAATAAGAACATGACAATCAGCCTCACATCAGAACAATCATGTTCATCAGAAATTCAATGATGTGGAATATGGAAAACGTTTTGAAATGCTACCTGATGAGGGGATACATTCCTCTTTTCCACAAGGACATGTCTAAATGTAGAGTGAAACATCAGTTCATGAAATAATCAAAGACGAATGAGGCGTGATGTAACTTCATATGTTGTATAAAGGGATGAACAAACTCTTACTTCACCAACAGCAGCTTTAGCTTCATCTACTGTGCAGCAGAATGGACTGTCACTGGATGACACGCATGTATTCTTGCTGTATTGTGTGATAAGTACACAATACAGTCATTCATAGTCAAGAAACTTTGTATGTATATATTTAAGCATTTGATGTATTTGCAACTACATGTTAAGCTACAGTCCAAGCAGTAAGAACAGTGTTTACCATTTCAGTTCACCAGCATTGACCTTCTGGGAAATGAGGGCTTGCCAGAAGTTGTGAGTGCCCTTGATAACTTCAATGGCGAAGTCCTGAAACATGAAAAACAATAAGGTTTTTATCATTAGCTATCATATTCATGCAAGAAAAATCTGTACATAATTATATTTTAGTTCTGGCTTTGGTAAAGTTTAAAATTCTCTGCACAAAGATTGACATGGGCGTTAACTGAAAGCATACTTTCTCACAACAGAGCAAGTTTACTTGTTGCAAGGCAACTTTGACAAAGGAAAAAAGTGCTCAAGATTTATCTCAAACCATTTATCACAGTGCAAATGATGACTATGCAAGGCGGGTCAAGCGGAGACCTTGTCTTTGAACTCGTCGTTGAAAGCGAACTGATTCTCCGATTTCCCATCTGGCACTTTGTATCTCCGGAACCAGTCGACTGTGGCCTCCAGATAACCAGGTTTCAGGCGCTTTACATCAGTGATATCTGAACATAGACAATGACACAAGTTCAGTACATCTGATCCAGGACTGCTCACAAACATGGCCAGAGGAAAAAAAAAATCTTACTGTTAAAGTCCTTAGCTTCAGGGTCCTCTACATTGATTGCCATCACTTTCCAATCAGTCTCACCCTCATCAATCATGGCCAGGACACCGAGGACCTTCACTCTAATTACCTCCCCACGGGAGCACACCTAGAGAGGACATTCCAGTTTGCTGTTCA
Organism: Chaunax sp. Z400; assembly: GCA_037577475.1. Taxonomy (NCBI): domain Eukaryota; kingdom Metazoa; phylum Chordata; class Actinopteri; order Lophiiformes; family Chaunacidae; genus Chaunax; species Chaunax sp. Z400. The sequence continues at coordinate 13,327,946 of CM075193.1, forward strand.
TTTTCTACTTAGTGTTTTCCTTTCTCGACAAAATGCATGCACACAACAAATACTGAAATTGATCACCAAAGTATGGAAGTGAAACAATGCCAAATGACCTGTGAAGCTGTGAAATCATCAGCCAGTGTCGTACCTTACTGCCAATTTCACAGACATCGATAGGGTCGTTATCACCACAGCAGTTTGTGTCTTTGTCTTCGTGAGTAGGATCTTCCCATGTCTGAAACATCACAGAGTAAAGCATACCAACTGAGTTGAATAAAACCACTGAATGGTTGTTGTACATTTTAAAACACTAACCTGAGGGATGGCGCCGTAGTTCCATATGTAGCCCTTATGTGGAAAAACATTGGCAACATATCGCAACTTGCCCTTCTTCACATCTTGCTTTATTGGGTTCAAGGTGTCTTTTGTGGCAATCTAAAAATAAATTGTTTCACTGTTACTTTTGAAGATATAATTAAACAAACAAGCATGGAAATAAATACATAAGTAAAGTGATTATTAAACTATTGAACAGTTTTTGAATCATGCCCAGAAACCCTCATCTGAGAGAGGTCCCATTCACAGAATGAGGCTAATTTCAATTTGCAACAATGGAAACGGAAAATAAAATAAAAACAACGTCCCTAAATAGCAAAATGCATCAATTCAGTACTTGTTTGTCATGTGTAGAAAGTTTCATGAAAATATATTGAACAGTTTTTGAGTTGTGCTCCAGAAACGAAACACGCCAGATGGACCATTTCTATATCCCTCCTCCTCATTTCACTCAAGGTCGGGGATAAAATTTATGTTTCATTCATGTCAAAAGGCATTTCATGATGCTTTATAGCAACAGAGGGACTTAACATGTTAAGCCAGTTGCAATAAAATGATTTGCATGACTAAATTCACATTATTTATTTTAAAACAAGGCTAGAAAATGACAAATCTCAGTGTTGATTCTTGTTTGATTTTCAGCTGAAGTATTGCTGATAAAAAAACATTGTGGTTTAATGAAGAACTTTTGAAAGCTGTTGGATGAACTGATAAAGCCAAAGGTGCTAAAGTCTAATCCCAAAAGGTTGATGGTGGAAGATTATTTGAGACTCTCACCTCCATCTTTGCATTTGTCCATCTTGGTACCTCAACCACCATGTGAAAGATGTTCTGTAAGAGCCAAGAAGATTATTCATAATCATAATTGCCCTCATATTATTCTGAAAGGCCCAACTGAATATTACACAATATAGAAAGAAAGATAAGACAGGAGACAATCTGCTGCAATTACTGAAGGTTACATCACAGTACTGACAAAATAAAGAGTAAAGGCCATTGCCTTTGCAAATAGACTATGACTGTGCTATTTTAAAGCGTTGTGCTCTGACTTGTATACTTTATCTAACTGCAGGTGGCATTTTAACCAATGGGTAGATTTAAAGGGTGCACATATTTGTACATTTAATGGGGTAAAGGTGACCTTACCTGACTCTCATCAGCATACATTGGTATGTCATGGAATGGTGAGATGTACTTTCCTTCAGCATTTTCTGAAAGTGAGTGAAGATTAAACAGTACATGAATATATAAAAGTGAATATAAGATGCCTCATCTGTCTCATGTTAACAACAGTGTTGTGCAACAGGTAAGGCAAGTTATCATGTCCAGTGGACTTCTTCTGGCTGGAGGTGTGCCGTTGTTTGGTGATCTCGCCATTGCAGTAAATGTATTTCTGTCTGTATAGCTGCCCATTTATGGTTCAAAGACCAGTCCAGGACATAATGGAACCAGCAGTTCCAGTTTAGCTTTAGCAACAAATTGGCTCACATCCTACTAGGAATGGAGGCCACTTCTTCCCATTACAACTACACCCAAGGGGGTTCAAAATGCACCGTTTATTTTTTGACCCAATTTGAGAACACACAGTTCTGGAATGGCCAGCGATGAGCCCCAATCTAAACCTCTTTAAAAACCTGTGTGGTTGGTTGGATGAGCCAGTGTGACAGCGTGAACGTCCTCCAGACTCAGCAGTAACTCCAGGCAGCCCTGACTGAAGAGAGGGCCGCCATCCCACAGGATGACATCATCCGGAGGTTGTGCCGGTCCATGAGGGGGAGGATTATTGCTGTAACCAATGCTGATGGGGACACACTAATTTGATTGCGTTAATCACTGCTGCAGTGGTGTCATCTGAGAAACGAATGGTACGTATGCTTTTGGTACGAAATTAAGATACTCATTACAAGTTAATGGACAAAATAAAGGGGAGTTATTTTCATTGTGGAAAACTACCCCAGCAATTTTGCACATGAAATACAATGGTGCATTTTTAAATCCCTTGAATGTACTTACCAACAGTACACAGGCCTATTTTACAGATAAATCAATAATTCATTTTAACGACCATGGCCTGCATTCAGATAACTCTTCAGGTCAAGTCTTTCTTTTTTTTTTGAGATGAAGCCTAGTGAAGACCAGTGACTTGAACTTATCCTTACTGACCTGAGATCTGACTTGTACTTGTCTTAAAAAAGAAACAATTTACAATGACTGCAAACTATGATGGATCTACAAGTTATAATGAAAATGTTTACAATTCGCAGTCTTATCCTATGAATGAGTTATTGACCCACCATCTGCAGATTTTAAGAATAATGCTAAACGACGTGATCACCCACCTTGCAAGATTTTCCGGAAGAACAAACTTCATTCGGTTCAAATAAAAATAATGGAGTAAAGTCGACAATGAGCTTTACTCTAAATTACGACAGAAACCATGTAATCTCACTTAGCATCGTAGTTAAACGCTGAACAGGTGTTCTGAATGTCTTATAATCAAGGACCCTCCTTCCCCCTAACCTGATCTCACCTATTGGGACTATGGAGAGAAGTCCATCTAGACTGGTAGAGAGAAACTGGCACAACTGGTTAGCGCAACGATAAACGAGCCAAATCGAGCCACTACGACAATCCAAACAGGTGAAAAATTGTCTGTAATTCCCAATCTAAAATATATATGTCGAAAATAATACTAACTTAATGACATAAACCAGCGATAATAAATGAATAAGTGACACGTGGGGAGTTACAGTCGGCCGCTGATGTTTGGGCGGAGACTTCAACACTAGCAAACAAACTGTCTTGTTTATACACGGTTTCTACTTACTGAAGAACAAGCGGTAGCTCAAGGAGTTCGGGTTTCCCCTCGCTTCTACTGCGAAGCTCATGTTTTAGTGCAGTTTTGCTTTGCTGTCTGGTCTTGGAATGGAAGGTGTTGGCGGCCAGTAACGTATGCGCTGGTGACGTCGCAGTCAGGACTGCGCCTGCGCACTTTTCCACTGATGCTTTCAGAGGCTGTTGGAAACATTACACTTCAAAGATGGCAAATACTAAGAAGAAGAACAGCAATAACAATAATAATGACACACGTTCAAACAAGAGAATAAAACAAAGAGAAAATTAAGAATAGTGTGGGTGTGTGTGTGAGAGAGAGAGAGAGGGAGAGAGAGAGTTATAATTTTGCAAATTAGCCTAATGTTATTTGTTCTTTTTTTAAATCATTCATTTACAGCTAGCTAACAACTGTAGCAAAGCATAATAAGAGCATTCAGACCTTCAACACTTCATGCTGTGAAAGTTTTATCATAGACAAGTTTAGTTTCAGGTAAAGAAACAATCTTACTGATCGCAGAAAACAGACGTAACACTTGTAAATTGAGTTTAGTTTTTTTTCCCCCAGCCTGCATAATTGGTAAACGAAGTCAGGGTGGAATGACAGATGTAGATCTCAAAGTACAAGAAGTACTTTGTTTTGCTGGCGCTCTCTCCAGCTGACTTCATATCCGCCTGCAGCCTGTCGTTGCTTCCTGCCTTGGCGAGGGAGGGGACGGTGCTGACGGCTGGGAGGACGACAGGAAAGACAAGAAAGCCTTTGGGAAGATAAAAGAGTGGGAAACGGTTTCCACCGTCCGTCGGGATTTTAATACCGCAGTTATTGTAGTTGCTGTCTCCAATTTGGCACTTAAAATGTCGGCCAGTCGTCAGCTGAGCGAGAGCAGGGCCATCCCGACCAGGACGGTGTTGATCAACAACACAACGCAGCTACCTCATGATTATTGCACCACCCCTGGAGGCACTTTATTCTCTACCACTCCTGGAGGTAAGGGCTGTCCCGTCCATCTTATTATATTTTTATAAGAAAAGAGAGGGTAGTAAGCTTTCTGTGCTGCTTGCGCTCTCACCAAACCATTGGTTCATGCCACTGTGGCCTTGGCTGCCTTGTCATCCCGTTCAAAACAAAAACAAAGCTTAGCCCCGCCCCCGTCCTTTGTGGTTGCTGCCTGATTGGTTGATTTGCAGCGCAGAGATTCTGTTGTATGCTTTATCCCCTATGAGTTATTATATATATTTTAAAAAATGGAAACTCACCCATAGCAAATAGGGTTGAGATAATCAGTAGTCTAAAGCAAACAATGTACATTAGCTGTGTATCCTATTGTTTGAAGTATACCCTTTGCAGTTTCAGTCAACATAAGGCCATTCCAAATAAGCACAATAAATCTAGAAAGGATGCTGTAAGCATATCACTGCATGACTATGATATGTTATTCCAACACTGTGTGGCTGACATGCCCTATATATAGATTCATCATCAGGTTATCATTTATCTATACATAAGATGGATGGCTTGAAGTTCCAACCATGTGGCCCAAAGTAACTTTTACCAAAATTTGTTTCCATCTGATTGACACCCCGGCTCAGTTAACCCATGACTCCAAGTGAGCATTTAAATCATTAAAAGCCTTTGAATGTAATAAAAGTGGACAGATTCGCAGGATCGATGAAGAATCACCAAACTGGCCATTTTGTCTGCTGAAAATGAAAGTGATCCCATCTCAACAGCTGAGAGATGCTGTAAACCTCTCCAACTTTGGGTGTAATCTTCATAAAACAAGTGGAATATATACTGTATATTTATGGCAAGGTGTAATTTTAAATATTTTGATAAACTGTATTAATATAGATTTCAATGTAGATTTACTGCACACACAAAAAAATCTAAAAGTACATCGGATTGGATTCCTTCAACATACAGTATGTTTCCATTTCGGAAATCATTCCGAAGAATGAAGAGTCATCAGCAATTTTTGCTGAGATAATGTGTGACACATTTCCAACCCAATAGAAAATGAGCTCCTCAAACACGTTCCATGGTATTGTCTGGCATCCAATCTTTTCTGTTGATGGTTTGAAACCACAACTGTTGCCATTCACGGTTTCCGAGTATTCAATGAAGTTTAAGCCCAGATCCTGACTTGACACAAACAACAACAACCCAGGATGGTAACATACGTCATCAATTCAAATGGTAATGCGAACCATAATCTGCCTCAGCGGTGAGCATCACTGGTATTTGAGCCATGTCTTAACATTGGGTTTTTTTGCCTACTGAAGAACTCAGCTGCATCACATGACCAATACAATGATGTCATCGTGATAATTCCTATAGATTCTCCTATTAATCAGTGAATCGGGTAATTGACTCATCATTTAAGATCTAATTCAGAAAAAGGTTTTACTTGAGAGGATTAGAAGTTTCATTTAAATGGTAGTTTCCAAACCGACGACACAAAATCAATGCAGGGGAGCAGACATAACCATTAAAAAACGATAACGTGAAACTAGAGTTGAGCAGCTTATGATCACAGGAGACATATTGAACTGCCAGGTGTTACTGATAAGATTTAATTGCTGCATGTCTTGCAGTAATTTGCAGTATCTGAGCCATCTTAGTTGCCCCCCTGTGCTTTTCTGCCATGACTAACAAGTCAAAAAGTCTGCTCCTGGTACCACTGGTCTTCCGACCTTCTGGTCTGTGGTCCGGATTTTTTCTTTTTTTTTCCTACAGAAAAATAGACCTATGGATGGCGGTTAATTGTTCCATATAATCTTTCAATTCTATTTGCAATTGCTCAAGTGGAGGTCCCTTATAGGGACCCCTTAGCTGAGGTGTTGACACAGGCCTTCCTGTTAGCATTTCATGCGGTGTTAGATGTGTGCTTCTATGCGTTTGCATGCGATAGCTCATTAGTGCAAGTGGCAGAGCATCTACCCAGTTTAAGTTAGTAGTAGCACAGATTTTGTTTAGTTTGGCTTTTAAAGTCCCATTGATTCTTTCAACCAAACCTTGACTTTGGGGATGATATACTGCCCCCAACCTCTGTTTAATTCTTAGCTGTTGTAGAATTCCTTTAGCTGTTTTCTGTAGTTTTCCATGCACTGATTTTATCATGTTTACATAGTCACTGACTAGATGTTTGAAAGGTCCTTCAGGGAATGGTATGTGTCCTACTGGTGTTCTCACATTTTTCCGTACATTGTTTTGAGCACAAATTTCACACTTATTCAACACCTCTTCCACCATTCCTTGCATATATGGAGACCAAAAACCTTGTTGTTTTATCTTTTTCATCACCTCCCCCCTCACACAGTGGTCTACACTGTGTGACTCTGAGATGAGATTAGAATAGTCAGCAGTGACACGGGTGCAACCAATAGTCCTTCATGTGATCTCCACTGCCCTTTCTTATCAACTGTGGCCCCCCTCTGATGCCATGGCTCATGTTCACTTTGACCTGCCTTTTGCTGTATCAAATGTTAATGCTTGACATTTAATGATTGCAAGTTTTGTTGGAAGCATCATTGATGAGATTAAATCACTTATCTACTTTTTATGTTGTATTTATTTATAAATATAAAAAATATAATATGTTGTATTTACAAACACTGTACTGCAAGCTGAGTCATAAAACATTGTGCAGTGATAATCGGTAGCATTTGGGATTTGTATTTGGATAAATTTCTCCCACTGTTTGAAAACTTTCATTACTGGTTCAGTAATATCTCCCAGCCAATATACTTTTGCACATTCTTGAATGTGTATTCATCTGAAAATTCAATTCATTTTGGAAGCTGACTCTCCCCCATTGGATTCTCTGGGCACCCCTAATAGCCATAATTTGGTCCCGCCCACGGATTAACCGGGTCTCCACTTCTACATTGCGTGGGTTGGATCTCCCGACCCCTCTCCATCCAATTGGGGTTTGGCTGTAATTCTGGGCATCTGTCTCTGACATGGCCCATCTCACCACATTCTCAACACAGCCTCGGCTGTTGTTGTGGATAAACATTAACAACCGAAGGTGTCTGAGCAGGAGGTGCAGGTGTCGGTACTTCGGCAAAAGGTTGCATTGTTTGTGGCATTGTGGTTGTGGCAGGTATCACTGGTGCCTCGTAGCTTGCATCACTGTTCACCACTGGAGCTTGAGTTTTTATTTTAATTCTGTTTTGCAAGTCAGTGAGCTGTAACTGAGAAACTTTTCTTTGAATGTTTCTCTCTTGCTCCTTCTGTTTTAGCTCATCTTTTCTGTATTTTTCTATAGCGTGCACCACATAATCTCGGAACTCTCTGTGAGGCATTGAAGTCAGTCCCACAACTTCCTCCAGTCTGCTTTGCACTGGAGTTGGTAGAGCCTCAATGACCGAGTTCCTGAACAGAGTTGTCAACAAAGGTGTATTTTCCACACCTTCCTCAGTCTCTTGCTTCCATCTCTTCAGCTGTCGGGTGATATAAGTAGCCGGATTCTCAGTTTCAGAGAGGATCTCACCCTTCAGTGCTTTGGGGTCTATTTTATTAGGGTATTCAGTCCGCAGGGCTTTCCAAAGTCTCATTCGATATGCATTGAATTCAGTTCCATCAGCCAGGTGATCAACCATCCACCCATTACCACTATGGTGTAACAAGTTTTCCATAACGGAAGCTCCAAGACTTCGAGCCCATACAGCCTTGATGTCCCCCAGGGCCAGCATTTTGCCAACAGTCTCTTCTTCAAATGCCTTTATCCACTTGCCGGCCCCCTCATGAATATCAGGGAGTCTAGAGACCAGCCCCGCAAGGTCGAGTGTTTGCCACGGTATATAATGTCCTTGCGTTCCCTTTATTAAAATTGGATATTGGCCAGGATCAGTGTATCTATCTGGTGGGTGTATGTTGGGTCGATATCTTAGATCATATTTTCTTTCACTCTGACTCCCCTTTTTTCCCACTCCCTCACCTCCAGCTGCTTCGCTTATTTTCCCTTTCTCTCCTATCTGTGTTGTTCTCTCACCCATGCTTTCTTGAATTTTTTCTAATTCCTCTTTTAACTCCCTGAACATACTGCGATCCATCTCACCCTTTAAGTCTGTTCCAGCATGATCAAGTTCCATCCAATATGACTCTCCACCCGCTTTTACTCTACTCGTCTCTTTCCGTTCTGCATAACAATCCATTGGTTGTAGTCCTTTTGGTTCATTTGATTTTCTTTCAGTGCTGCAATATTTTGGGAGTATGTTTTGTGTTCTTCCACCCAAAGGGGTGTTTTGTCCCGAATTGCAACTGGGATTAGAATCAGAGAGAGCTACAGGAGGGTTGTAATATGCTGCTCCAGATTGGGGAGGGTTTGGAGAATTGGGGGGTCCCGTTTTGTTGCAAAGCATTCTCATCATGAACTATAAAATCTCCATTTATTTTAACATTTCCTACCAAGGATGGATACAGCCCTGTGTAGTTCGGGTGCTCTGTGTAGTCTAATAGATTTTGCTGTTGTTCTCTCTTTTCTCTTTTTGCTTGTATTTCTCTTAACTCCATGAGGCCTTGTTTTACATTTTTCCTGTAACGGTGGCCTTCAATCTTGAATAGTTTTATTATTTCTAATTCTTGCTCTCTTTTCTTTTGGCGTTTCTTACTTTTGTTTTTTGGTTTATAGTCCTTAATTCGAAGTTCCATGTCCTCACACAGGCCCACATCAAACGTGCCCTCTTTTGGCCAAGATGGATCTAAACCTTTAGTTCGTATTTCCCATTTTCCCGAAATTTTCTGAATGATTTTTATGTATTGCGGGTATTTGATTCCTATAATGGCCACTGGTGGCGCACTCATTGTAGCTGATTTATTGCCTTCCATTATCTTTAAATGATAAATTTTTAACTTCGATCTTTTACTAATTATAAGCTAATTTCGCTAAGCTACAAGCGATATCTTAAACGTGTATTTTTCTTATATCAACCAGAGATTTTTCATGCATATGGGTGAGACTCATCCGCATGCAGCTGCAGGGGGGGGGGGGGGGGGGGGACTGTGTGTGTGTGTAAGGAGATTTCACACACGGAGGGGGAAAAAGGCGGGGGTCTCTTAAAGGGCTAGCTCTTTAGACGATTTGTAACATCAATATAGTGCGTTCAATATCATAGCAAAAAATTATTTTTTTTAAACACAGCAGCATATATTAACATAGCCAAAGATCATTTGCAGATATCATAACAGCCAAAGATCATTTGCAGATATCAAAACTTCCAGAGATAATTTAAACACATCAAAACATCCAGAGATAATTTAAACACATCAAAACATCCAGAGAGCTCTCATGAAATGACAGACACATGCGCACAAAAACAAATCCACACCCACACCCGGGACACTCATTCAGTCAGTCCGTCAAACTCCGTCAGTCAGTCTGTTAGTTTGTTATTTGATTCAATTTTTGGTTTTATTTTATAAGAAGATATTCTTTTCTTTTTTTTTTTTGGCAGTGTGCTTACTGTACTTCAAACGTCCTCTTCTGGTTTAGTTCTCTCCTCTTTATTATTTCCTACCAGCGAGGCTCATAGTTTTTACACGTGACTTCTGAATATCTCTTCATATATCCAATTGTAATATATGTATCTGATCACCTTTGTCTAAGACGTGTGCGATCTATTTCGGCTTTATTGAGCCCTATTTAGTTATGAAATACTATATTAATCCATAATTGATGATTTTATCAGTCCTCTAGAGATTGCGATGAAACTTTCAGAGTTCCAAGTTGCGTGACCCGTTTCTCTCTGTTTCTTTACAGTTTGAGCAGGCCCCCCCCCCAACAAGGTTCTCCTTTTCTAGTGAATGTTAGTTCACGTATATTTATAGTTCAGTCCTCAATTTCTCGGGGTTCGCCAGAGCTCTAGGAAAAACCACTTGAGAATATATTGGACCAAATTTCGAGGGAAAGACTTACACTTGTCGTCGCTCCCCTCAGCCCATGCAGGAGCTTTATCAAGTATCGCAATCTAACTTTTCTCAGCCCAGGACAACGGCTACCGCGGTATACTTCACACAATCAGAGACACACTTTCTCTGATTCTTCAGCTGGCAGCGCTTCAACATCAGAGACCCAACTCTCCCCTGATCTTCAGAACCAGTTCTGGAATACACTATCAGAGACACACTCTCCCCTGATCTTCAGAACCAGTTCTGGAATACACTATCAGAGACCCAACTCTCCCCTGATCTTCAGAACCAGTTCTGGAATACACTATCAGAGACACACTCTCCCCTGATCTTCAGAACCAGTTCTGGAATACACTATCAGAGTTTAACAACATCTGATTCCCTTCAGCTGCCTTTTTTAACACAATTTATCCCCTCTATTTTCTCTATTCCTTCCCTCTATTTTCTCTATTCCTTCCCTTTATTTTCTAGGCAGCTGTTGTATGCGCATACGACTACACATGACCTTTCTGTAACATTGAATCCTTTACCACATTTAGGATTCTCTTTGAATGAGTCAGAGACTACCCCACTGCATTGTCACCTAGTGATGGCCACACTAACTTAAGAGCAAATTCTCTTACCTTATTTCGGCCTTTTGTGGCATCACCAGTCTGAAATGCAGTGTTGTTGTTCCGCTCTCAAGTCAAACCACGTTGGGCGCCATTATGTTGTGGCGTGAAAACACACAGGAGTCTCTGGAACTTCAAGTCATGTGGGTTCCCAATTTATTCTCAGCTCATGCAGGATACACAGCCATAAACTGGAACCCCGATCTCTGGTCCCAACAGTTTATATATCCTTCTAATGTCAGTTTGGGCGTATGTTATTCATATCTGCATATTGTCTCATACTTAGGTCAAGCTGATCTTCCAGACAATTGTTATGTTCGCACATCCTTCATATCTTGAGTACATGGGTTCCTGTTTATTTGCCCTTTCTAAGCTCAGTATGTCCTGATAGATTAATAGATTGGGACCCTCCCGCATGATTCACACATACAGAACAACATGACTATATAAGGTCATGCAGTGTTTCATAACAGAGGTTCACACAAGAGTTATATTGTACTAAAAGATATATTGAATTCCACCACAGTACAAAGTCTTGAAAGTTTGTATAATAGTCAATCTCAACTGTTGTGTTTTCAAGGGTAGGAATATAGTATAGGAATTTGAATATACTCTGATAAATGTTTGATCTTTTAGAATATGAAATGAATGGACCCTGGCTTAATTTGATTGTCTCTTGGTGTTGAAAGCGAATATTAAGAAACCATCATCAAAACATAAAATGAAAATTTAGAACAGCTGGTAGCATAAATTGACAAAATAAATGAATTGCTGTGTCCCAGTTTCACTGGCTGGTCCTATTTACTGTGTTTTTCCTCCATGTGCTTTTGCTTTTATGAATTAGAAATGTGATAAACAACTTGAATGGATCTGTTTTTCATTGCCAAAGCCCTGCACCTGCCTCAGAAGAGGAACTAGAAATAACGCAGCGCTTGTTCGTTGAAAGCTTGATTCTTGTAGACAGAAAGGTTTGAATCTAGTCCATCTGGATGAAGGTCATCCCTTCGAGTCACCACATATTTGACAGCAACTACATTTCCTCTGATAGAGCAAAATTAACTGAAAGTTTGTGTCCTGCTGCAGGAACCCGGATCATCTATGACCGCAGGTTCCTACTGGAGAGGCGCAATTCCCCCATTGCGCAGACTCCCCCAGCTCATCTGCCGGTAATCCCTGGAGTGACCAGCCAAAATGTACAGAGAGCGAACCAGAAGAATGAAGCCAACAACCACATCAACAACCATGATGGCAAGTCCACAAACGGTAAGAGTTACAATATTGATTTAGTAATCAACTTATGTGATTAATTTGAATTGGTTTAGTGGCCAAACCCTCTCACCTCAAACATTTGACAAACACTCCCTCTGGTGTTGCACTTTCATTATTGTTATTATACGATATAATTGCCAGGGTAGTAAAAACCTGTTCCAAGCATGTCTCAACATGTGTATTGTTTTTGTTTTTAAGGTGATGATGCTCAGTTTGAAATGGACATCTAACAGACAAGGAACCACACCAGCAGACGCGAATGACCTGGCATCACACATGTCAGTGGCTTGGCTTGTAGAAACCAATGTTGTGTGACCTCATGGCAGCCATCTTTTTTAGCTCTCTGTCCCACTGCTGGATGTAATGTGTTTAAACTGCGGGGATTCAGTGTATCATGCATACAGGCACAACAAGACCAACTCTGAAACCTAGGTTTATTTTTAAGATTTCAATTTTTACGGTCATTGTACTAATAGACAAACAAACCTGAATATTAGTACCCAGACACATTGTCCAGTTAGCATCATCTTAAAGCCTTCTGTAAACCAGGACCTTTTAACAGAGCACACTGTAAAGTTAATTGGGGGAGGAATAAGAAATGTTTAGTGCTGACGTTAGAATCAGTCAAAAGCTTTGATATTCATCACAGTCTTTGGTTTTGAGGACTCTTGTTAAGCGTGTTATTTAAGTGATCTGTATTTCTTTTTGGAACTACTTGAAAACCTCCAGATTTTACTATCGGTTGTTTTAGTTTCCCACGATGCTTCATGTAAAGAGTTGTCATGTTTTTATCATTTTTTATTTTGCAATTAGGTGAACATTTTATGCCATTCCAACATTTTAGTATTCATTTCCAACACAAGCCAGTGTGTTTTTCCAATTTTCAGGGGGCAACATTTTTATTTTTTGGCTAAATGTTTTGTAATAATCAAATGATTTGCATTTCCCACTGTTAGCTCCAGCTAACAATGAATCTGGCAAATGAACACGGGCTTTTCTTTTCAAACTAGAGTGGCACAGTGCATACCTCCAGCAAGGCCAAACAGCTCATACCGTACAGCAGCTAAATAAAGATCGACAAATACTCTTTTTGATCCAGCAGATCTGGATTATCATCTGACTCTGAACCCCCGTTATACAAACTCAGAGATATCAACACCATAAATATGTGTGATTTGTTTAAGTCACAATTTATCAATCATTTCCTGAAAAATAAGGTAAACTGGCAACACTAAGGAAAGGTTTCAAACAGTCGTGGATCTGCTCCTCTACCGGATCTGATAAATAATAAATTATAATTATAATTCTGTTCTAATTTGACTCGCTTGCTTTGCTGTTTCGGCATGAGCTTCATAGTCATACCTTGGTGAATCCAAGAAAGGAGGTCATGTCAGGTGTTTTTGAATATCCACACCAGATAAACATTTAGATTAATGTGGAAATGGTTAATATTCCAATATTTGGCTGAAATACAAGAAGATTTTTGAAAAACTTGAAGTAATCCAGTTGTTTTATATGCATTTTGTCGTTAATACAGTCTCTTTGTATTGAGGGTATGTGTTTGGGTATGAGTACTGTCAAGCTATGGGGTTTATTAAGTGTGAAGGAACCAGAAGACGTTGTTCAAATCGGGCTTGATAGATGCTGTCCCTTAATCTGTCTCCAGTGTGGTTAATCCACTCTGCATTATCTTATTCATTTCACGCGTCATGTCTGCCCATGCCTTACTATACATCAAATGCAGTAACTAAAATAAGGTTCCTTGTTGTCATAAACTTGCACTTTCCAACAGATGTTTATTTTTTTCTCTCCAACTTTGAACAGGTATAACTTTGTTGTTGTTTTTTTAATTAAGTAAAACAAGTACTTTTTTCCCCCTTTATTTCCTTCCTCAAGCAGCTGTGAAATGTGATGGCAAACGTGTGGCATTCATGTCATTTTGGGATTCTGGAGTTCAGATGGCACTGTGGTTAAAAGAATTCCACTTGCTCATTTAGTCCTAGTAAAAAGGTCCCATCTGCTAATTGTACTCTGTTCAAGAAGCAGCTCTAAAGTTCCTGTTTTCAATTCAAAATTAATTTATAACATGAGCTTGCGTCTCTGTATGACTTGATCCTCAGAATGTCTGAAATGATGTCTATCAAAGATTTGATTTGTCTTATTAGCTTTCTAATTCTGGCCATGTTTGGTGATGAACACATCAGTGGGTTACTTCAACCCAGTTTGCATTGCACATGTTTTGGCGATAAAACTCTTTATATTATGGCATCATCGTTCTTATTGCAGATTTATTTCAAATCCGTTTGGTTTGACAATGAGGGCTTAAAATTGTGCTAAAAGATATTTTAAATGAAGTTAAGGTAACTTTGTGTTCTGATTTCAAACAAATTTATTTTAAATGAAACTCCAATGCCAGTGGACACTGTTGCTGCAGGATCAATAAAGTTGCGTAACAAAGAAAATACGATGTAGCGTTTTTAATGATCTGTTTTGTGGAGTTTTTGCTTTGACAATGACAAGTCATCACAAGTACTCATTAACACACTAAAAATAAAACTTTTATTTATTAAGTTAAACTACATTTTAACTTTACACATATTGTATTGTGCTCACATGGTGCATATTCTCATAATTGTGTTTAATCAAAAATTACCTGACACACTGCAAACCTGGTTGGTTTTTGGGTGCGTGGGCAAATTAAGAAGCTGCCATTTACAGTGTAGTCAGTTGTGTGTGTTGTACTTAGAGGCAGGTCCATATACACTGTACAGAGGGTGGTGTAGAGCACATGTAGGTTATATTCTTAAAGCAATAACATAGGTCTTTTAAATTCCCTTCTGCAGAGGACACATCAGATTTGGGATGGCACTACACTCGTATTGCTCATTTTTAATTTTCTTCGATGGTGCATGAACCTTTGAAAAATACTACTGTTCAGGGGCGTTGGTAGACGTTAAGCTCCACTGAGGCACAGGTCCCCATTTCTCAGATATATTTTAACAATCTGTAATTCACCTTTATCAAATTTTCATCAAATTCCAGATTAAAAACACCCTGATGAACAGAAATATCATCTGACCTCAACAAAGGTGGGGGGGCCCTGCTCCTGTTGGTCTTTTCTGTCACATAAGACATTTTTCGTTGCCTGTTTCACCATCTCTGGTGTAGTGATGTAAACCTGTGTGAGTTTTACAGTGTAAAATGCTTAAATGCTGTATTATGGTCATTCTGAGTTTGATTGATCCGATTTCTACCCAGAAAATGACATGTATGCCTTTCATCCTGTGGGAAAACAATAGCGTGAGGTGGGGGTCAGGGGGGAACCAATAACTAATTTTTGTTATTTATTTGTTTAATTAATCTCATTTATTTACTTATTTACTTTCTTACTTACCAATTTATCTGTCGATACAGTGGTTCTTGACATCTGGCCGTTTCATCTTGAACTTCATGGCACAAAGTATTTTTCAGAAGTTGCATGACTGACATCTAGTGGACTAATGAGGAACCACTGTTATTTTCCTAAATGTACCTACAATTCATGTGCAAACGTTTTAGGTCTATGGGATCATAGGTCCAATTTCTACATGACGCAGAAAGAAAAAAATGAAAATCTTGTACTAAGTGTACATTACCTGTACTGAGACAAACAATAAACAATTTAGTCGAATTAAATTTTGTTTTGTTACGTTTTTACATCAGGCAACACATGTAGGCGCGCACTCAATTTTCTACAGGCATTAATCCGGACGCCTACAGGTCCTTCCTCCTTTTCTACGTCCCTGAGCGAGGCCGGCGTCAAGATGGTGAGTGTTGTGGCAAAAATTACTATCAAAATCCATTCACCATCGAGACCATCCGTCCATCAACACACAATTCATCCCCGTTTATCTTTATTTGAAGACTTAGCCGTAGTAAAACGTCTATATTGATGTGAAAGGAAACTATTATAGGGGAAATCAAGCGTCACCATCTTTATGCTCCTCTGGCTGTTGTTCATTAGGTCGTTACACTCACTGTATTAACCTGTTCTGGGATGATTTATGTAACGTCAGCTGGCAGTCTGTCTTTATCACTTAATTCACTTCATAATCTCTTCGATTTACACAGTTGTTCCAAGACACACCGTTGAAATTAAACTTATAGTGGTATCGTTAGCTAAGTGGCTAACGTTAGCATACATTAGCCTATATATTGAGGAGCTAGCCATGGCTAGGGCCTCCTATTATATATATTCTTGTGAACTGTCCTGAACTACTGCAACTAGATCTTCTCATCTTGCGCATCTATGTTAAGAAAATGGGCAAAATTGAGGTTGAGGCATCAAAGTTTTCAGGTAGTCGAGCAGTCTCGAGCACGAGATTTGCTGAGCAGCTGACGGATAGGGTTGAGACATGCAACGTAGTAGTACATGGTGAGGTAGCATTATGCTGCAAGAATGTTTTGGGGTGCATGTAATATATAGTATGTATACCTGTCGATTATAGGCTGCAAATTAATCTATAGTTGGTATATTGGTTTGTAATGAGCATCGTCTTCTACTCATCCCTCTTCAGAATGATACAGTGACAGTCAGGACCCGCAAGTTCATGACGAACCGGCTGCTTCAGAGGAAGCAAATGGTAAGGCTCTTTAAGCTCTGTCAGTGTTTATGGCTTCATGGGCTGAATTTCATGTCATATACTTATGGATCGTATGCCTGTCCTCTCTGTAGGTTGTCGATGTTCTCCATCCCGGCAAGGCGACAGTCCCAAAGACGGAAATCAGGGAGAAACTTGCCAAGATGTACAAGACCACCCCGGATGTTGTGTTCGTCTTTGGCTTCAGGACTCAGTTTGGTGGCGGCAAGACAACAGGCTTTGCGATGGTGTACGACTCCCTAGACTATGCTAAGAAGAATGAGCCCAAACACAGACTGGCCAGGGTGAGTGTTGTGTCCACATTAATGTTTTATCCACAAACGGTGATTCGTAATAATGTGACATTTATTAGCTGAAGGCATTTATTTTTCACCCAACTTATAAAGTCTCTTGCAAGCAAGCCGCTGATTTGTGATCAGTATTGCAATGCAATGTAATGGGAAACAGGTTTTGACCGGAAGGCATTTGCTAATATTTGGAGGCTCTTGACTCCAGTCAGATTTGTCATCTCTTGAATGTAACACATTTTGCCTGAATGCCATTTAAGTATCTAGCTGCACAAGACAGTTAAGGAGGTTGAATGATGGATACAATTTAAAGCTGTGACTATATGGAAGTGAGACCATGAGCTTCAAGTTAATTTTCCATAATTTATGTTTGACTCTGCTGGTGGGTAATGATGGAACAAACCACTCATTTGGAGGCAGTCTGATAACCAAGTTTATCAGTCAACACTCTCTGTAGACTCTACAGTTGCACAGTATGTCATTCGGTGCTCATCAAGCCTTTCAATTTAATAGTCTTGAAGCTATCATTGATTGATATTGTGATTTGTTGAGTATAATGTGGTAAAAGTAAATGCTTGTTCATTTGTGTTCCTCAGCATGGTCTCTATGAGAAAAAGAAGACCTCAAGAAAACAGCGCAAGGAACGCAAGAACAGAATGAAGAAAGTACGAGGCATCAAGAAGGCCAGTGTGGGCGCAGCTGGCAAAAAGGTACTGTGACCATCTTGTATGTTTGTTCCAAGTCATGTCACGGAGCACTTATGCATTATTTAACTATTCCTGTGATAGTATGCCACAGGCAGGTCATTTATTCAGTCCTTGGTAGCAGTAAAGTAGGGCGAAGGTATTGTTTGATTTCAGTGCACTTTAATCTTTCTTGATTTCCATTGCACTCCTATTTTCCTCCTACCTGGTTAATCTGTTATTAACCACTCTTTCCCTGTTTTAATTTGCTTTATCATCTTTCCAATCATCAAATGTTCCTCTGGAACTGTAGAAGGTAATGGTTGTTAATAAATAGACTAACTGCAGTGTGCAGATAGTCCAGGAGTGAAACCCTAGCGAAACCCTAACCCTCCTCCTCTGGCACATCACCCACCCCTAGAGCCACAGCTTTCATGTTTTTCCCCTCCAGATCTACATGATGTATCTGATATGAAAGGATTGTACCCACTGGTGATAAATCACTAGTAATAATAATGATTACTTTTTTGAACTGAAAACTAATAGTACTGTAGACCCCGTTTTTTTTTTTTTACCCTAATTGCAGTTTAAGGAGATCGTACGTCCAGTAATGGGAAGTACTTATACTGTCTTGCACAAATCAGTGAAATCTCCTGGTGTACTTTTTGTCTCAATGAAACTGCATCCTCTGCCCCCTATGGTAATAGTCATTAGGCAATAGTTACCTAGATAGATCTGCTTTGCAACACCCACCGTGTTTTTTTTTTTTTTTTTTTTGATGCTACATCATAACTTTGAGCCACATCTTATGATTTCCTGGCTTGGTTCTTGACATGCTGTACGACCTGTGGAGTACTGCAACTGCACATCTTTGGATCTTTGTATCCCATGTTTAAATTTCAACATGTCAACATTGTTTTGTTCCATCTTCTGCTCTTGATTTTGCTTCCCATGGATTTCATATGCAGAAATGAAGTGTCAGTGTGCAGGTATAGAAGCAGAACAAGCATGGTGTGCCAGTGTGTTGCACATCAATATATAGAGCTGTGCCATGCATGTCACACCCACTATACCCTGTAGTTTTCCTTTCCCCCCTCCTTATGTCTCAGATTCCCTGCCCATAGGTTTTCCTTCTAGCCCAGTCCTTTTTGCCACTGTTTTAGCTAAAATGGACTCAACCATTAATTAGGCGTTAACAATGCTTCAGAGCTCTAGTTAAGCTCTGAACTTGACTGTTGCATGTGGATTTTTTTCTAAATGAGTGGGTCTGTTGAGACAAAAGCCTGGAATGTGTGAATGTCATACTTATATTTGTTCTTTCATTAAAATTACTTACAAAAGTCAAAACAATGTTGTTTTTTTTATTTCCAGAGCTCCAAGCTAAAACATTGTTTACCTCACTAAAATACGATTCAACAATTGTTGTCTTCATTGTCAGTCTTTACCTTAAGCTTATTTAATATATCAAGAAAGTGTTTTACTGTTCTAGTGACTGATTTTGCTTTTGTATTAATTGTGCTTTTATGTCCTTACAGTGAGCCCGGACATCCAGGGAGGGTCTCCGTGCTCAAGATGTTCTTGTATATTGTCATCAAATAAAGTTTTGAAAAAATTGGAAAAAGTCTCTGGTCCCTTGATATAATAATTTGAACAGCCCTTTTCTAATGCCTGTATTTTAATGGGGCTCACATCTTGTACTTTTGACTGTTGGAAAAGTTGAAAGGTGTCTCTGCACCGGTCTGAATACTTGTTAGACCAGTTTGTAGCCATTGTTTACTCAATGTGACTCATAAATGATGGCTGTCCAAAAGCAGCTTACATGCTTTTAAGTATAACCATTTCTACAGAATCCAGGGTATCTAATGCAAAGCAAACTATTTCCTTAGATGTAATTATGTTTTGTTTTTTTTCCATCTCATGGACCAGTGAAACTTTGAAATTTTCCTGTTAGTGATACACATTCAACATGTTTAAACTGCATTAAACCAAATTGCCACATGAGGTCTCCCTTTGCTAAAGAAAATAAGATGGTTTGAAGCCATCACTAGAAGCATTTACTAGCTGCTCCACTAAGTTCATTCAAGACTCGCAATCATCAGAATGTTAAAACTGTACCAATCCATGAATTGGCCTGTCTGTGTGGACTTGTGTTCATAAATACCATTTAGAACAGGATCCATTTTTACTTGACCTTTAAGAAAATTTGCATAGAAATAACCTCCGAGTGTGTAGACGATGTGATTAAACTTCCAGGGAGTGCCGCCTCACGCCTGCTCGGTGTTTCACATTCTCATATGGGTATCATTATTTCACTAAGAAGGAACTTCAACCAGATCTGTCGATATATGGCTTTGTCTGAGAGCAGGAAACAATTTCTCATAAGCTGTAGAGGAAGGCTGAAATGTTAATGGTGGATACAGTATTGACTTCACTGATAATAGGCTACAAGGAAAAAAACAGCCTGCCGTAATGCCCGAAACTCCAGCGACCTTCGCTTCCTTGCAGCAGGCATCCTCAAGAGCATTATCCAAATGGTGTGATTATGTTTTGAATGTAGGGCAGACATTTTGCCACCAGAGGCCTCAAGTCTCTACGCCACCAGGAAAAAGGAGGAAAAACTACCTTGGAGACACGTCCATTAACACATTTTGACTTGTGGGCTTTTCTTCTGTCGATGTCAGCCAGCCAAGAATAAACAATGACAGTTCATCAAGATAAGTATCAAGGCAACATTGAACAAGTGGACAGTGTACTGGCCTAATGGTGATTCTATAGAAGGAAAATCAATTTACCTGCAGAGCATGGGAAACTTCACACTTTGATGCCCAAATAATTCGACTTTATTTTTTCCTCAACAGAGTATTAAACTTGCTATGACCCAGAAAATGGGAGACGGCTTCATTTATCTCAATAAAAGTATGTGTTAGTGCTGTAGTGGAGAATGGGTGGGTGACTGTTCGTGTGGAGGAGAGAAAGGTGCAGGGGACGGAGCAGGGAAAGGCAGTGGGGTCTCGTGGCTCCGGTGCTCCACTGGTGTATTGGTTGTGGGAGGTTTGACATAAGTGGAGCTTTCAAACCGGGGACGGGTAACAGATGGTGTTGGGAAATTAAGCTCCTTCTCTCCACAGCCCTGTCGGTCCGTCCCAGGAGTCTCTCTGCCGCTGTCTTTCTTCTTCTTCTTCTTCTCTCCCTGCAGCATCCTCCTCTCACTCATTCATCTTGCTTGTGTTTCTTATCTTCTGGCTCCCTCCTTTGTCTCAGTTGTGAAATGGCTTCCCCTCCACACGGCTCCTGTATTGTTAAAACAGGGAAGGAGGATGACATCGGTAGCCTAGCTAGATGTAAAAGATGATGATAATGTGATGGGTGATATTGGTCAGATGGTTATGCATGAAGTTAAGGGACAGGGCTATCAGGAGACTACCAAAGGCCCCCAGGAACCCCGATGCAGACATACACACCCACTAAAAACAGATAAAGGACTATATCCACCTCTGATTTCCCTTAGGGCGAGAATAAGTTTCGTAATGAGAACATCCCTCAGCTGGCTTGTGCAACAAAGGTGTTTTTGCAGTCAGATTTATGATAGATGGTTATGAGGAACACATGTTTACGCCCTCACAACAGGTGCAGTTTTAATGGCCCGTCTCTCTCCGTGCAGAAGTGAATTGCGGCGTTATAAGGAGAAAATGAACAGAATGCTTGATAACTCTGTGTCTCTACCAGCACAACCATGACACTATGATCTTGTTGTTTTTCATGTCACAATAATGTTTCCTGCTTCTTTTCATTTGAAACAATGTGGCTCTATACCTGGTGTTATAAAGTGATTTCATTTATTTTTCTTTCATACCAAAATTTACGTTTCGTAATAACCAAGTTGGCCCGTGTTTGTTTTGCAGCCATTAGCTCCAAAGTGTATGTTTTCAATGGCACTGTGATCATTTTTGCAAGGGGTATCTCGGTGTTATGAATCGCGGCCCGGCGTTTGAGGATGCCATGCATCTTAATGAGGTATGTCTCTCTTGTAGGCCTCAGCAGGGGAATCATCACAGCTCATTTTGCAGTCCGGCAGTGTCCTATCAGCTTTGGCAGCCGGTTCTGAGTTCACTCCATCTGCCAGTTGCAAGGTTCTGATATATAAAATGATCTGTGCCTTGTTAGCCCCTGAGCACCAGGGAAGTGATTTGCTTTTGAGGACAAACTGTGTTTCGTGAATCCTAATTATCCTCTTTGCATCACCAGCCTGACATGGTTTTGTCATTTATTCCTCTCTGGATGGGGAAAAAAACAACAACCCAGCAGTAGTAAACTACATCAGTCCAAACAGAGCTCCCTTGAACACTTTGTATAGTTGCTGAAATGTAACAATAGAATTTTCCATCAATCCATTTTCACAGGTTGAGGTAGAAGTGAAAAAAAAAAAGATACCTGCATGCTGTCTACTTCTGGCACGCTAATGGTGTGCACATGTGAAAAATCATTTCTCAGTTTCAATGATGTGAGGTGTATTGAAACCAGGAATATGCCGCCTGAGGCTCAGAGGACATCAGACTAGTTCAAAAGCACGCCAGCTCACCTACCGCCCTACAAACCACCTACGTCCCCAGGAATATGGCTCGGTTTTGTCTGCATGGAAAGATAGTCTCTGTTAGGCAGTAAGAAAAGGGGAGTGGGTGAAAATGGGGATGGCTGGAGAAGAGGAGAGGGGGAAAAAATGGTTCGGCTGAAGGGGAGGTAAAGGAGAGATGGGGGGTGCGGTAATGAGAAAGGGCAGCAGATGTGAGTGACAGTATGATGGAATGATGTGTGTGCATGTGTGTGTGTGTATGTGTGTGTGCATGTGTGTGTCCTTGGGTTTTTAGAGAAAGGATACTTGAAAAAGGTTTATCAGTTTTGTTCAAAAATATGGTTCTGTGCCCTGCACACCATTTTCAAGCCAATTCATCATGGCCAATCAATTTGCTAATTAAATTGAATTATGCAATAAAAATGCTATATTAAAATGCAGCACCACCATCCTCATGTTGTAATAATATGCAGATACATTTGTTGTGGCTGTGGTGACCTATTATTGCCCTGCTCTGTTTTTGACATGTTAAATATCTTGTTGTCCACATGGAATATTATTATTGACTCCAACAGAGATTGTATTTTCTTTTTCTTTCTTTTTTTACAGAGATTGCATCTATCTACCTATCTGGTATATCGGTATTAATATTATTGGTATTCACAGGTTGATGGACACCTCTCTCACATTTGAATACCACTGCCAACAGTCGGCTAACATAGCTTAGCACAAATTCTGGACACATGAGAAAAGCAGCCAGGACCAGCTATAGCCTGACTTTGTCCAAGGTGACAAAATCCGACCACCAGCACTTCTAAAACTCACTAATAAACACTTTATGTATAGTTTCATTAATGTCCGGACAGGAAATAGTTCAACACAGTTTTTTTTTCTTTGTTTCCCAGTCTTTATGCTAAGCTAGACGTATGGCAATGACTGTACCTGCGGTATCAGTCTTCTTATCTAAGCTCAGCAAGAAAGTGAAGCAGCTTATATTCAAAAATATCAAACTATTCCTTTAAATATCTTAATCCCGCTCCTCAAATGTCACTTGTATTTTCTTGTAAAGGCTTTAGAATGACATTTATGTGAATCCAGTAGGGATGCGAAAGAAACATAATATGAAAAGCAAAGAGAAATTACATCCCACAAACCCATATGGTTTCTAAGTTATCCCTATTCAAGGGACATTAACTGCTTATGACCAAATTTATAGCCTAGATTGAATTTATGAAGAAAATGCTCCCTGGAGCACAAGCCTGGTCCAGTTTCCTTCAATCAATGAAACAAAATTGTGTTTGGGATTAAATGTTGCATCATGCAGCTTCCAAAATACCAATATGACTGTGTTACATGGCTTTGCAACGCCAATCTAAAACCAAATTGTCTCAGTCTCTTGTGAGTGCACAGCAGTCTGATATAGTCTCTCTATATCATCAGAGAATGCGGTCAAATTGTAATGGACTTTATTCCTTGTAAGGATGGGACAAGGTTGTATTTGGGCTGCACACAGCACTTAGCTGTCTGTATGGCTGAGTTATTCTGCCATTTTTCAGCCCATGCACATTCCTCCACTCATTGGTATTCCTGTTCATATTACCCTCTTCAATCAGCAGCAGAGAAGCTCTGATTAATGGTAACAGTGAGAGCAATCTCCCAGTGATTCATTAAAAAGGACTGGCATGAATAAAAAGGGAGATTTGCTCATATTGCCTCTCAGATCCCATAATATGTTCTGTCGCTGGAGAAATGCATAATTCATAGTGTTAGTGGCTCTAAACCTATCCACACATACAGTACATAGATGGAATGACTGAAAAAGTCAAATTACTCATCATCGCTATATCGGGTCATTGCAGGAATTTACTCACCAGTCTTTTAACACTTGCCCAAGTAATTAAAATGTAATACATGGCTGCTTGACTGATCATCTCATCACCAGACCATTTTGTGGTAATCTAATGCCTTGGCATGTCTAAATCAGCCTGGAACAAGCAGCTCACCAACCACAGCACTGAATATTTATATGTAGAGAAAATGACTGTTAATCAGTTTTACCTTTTAGATGTCATCTTTATTAAAATCATTAAGCAACATTTTTAATCAATCTGTAAGGCCTTATAATGTAGCCTACTTCTCCTGTAGCACTTCATGTTTGTCTGTTGTAATAAATGCTAATTATAAAGTGTACATGTATTTTGCTCCACTTAACTGCCGTTATATTTTTGTATTTGCTGAAAAAAATAATGAGATTTTTTTGTACTATTCTACACCCTATGCGTCTAAAATTGATTATTTGTTCAGTCTGATCATCTTTTATGGCTTTGGGGACCATCTGTTTATTTAACTGACAATGCAAGATTATGAATGAATGAAATTTATTTATTTCTAACATGGAAAATAAAAAAAGAGGAAAAAAACAAATCAGGAGAAAAATAATACAAGAATGACAATGTTCGAAAAGGAGTAGAAAGAAGTTATAATTAATTATCCACAATATATTTACAACCCAAAATATTCACATATCACAATGCATGAGAGGTATTTTGTAATTTTGTGGTTTTGATTCATAATATTCATAATTAAACAAATGTAAAATACATCCAATGACCACCATAACAATCACTGCTAAACACGAGAAGGTAAAAATGCTATGATCCTTCTAATGTGCATTTAAATTATAGGTTGAAAAAACCCTAAAACTATTACTGGGCTTGCAAACGTTTTAAGAAACCTTAAAGAGACATCCTCAGCACTTGAACCACTACACAAAGCCCATCTCCAGAAAATCACCTTAGCGCTGCCATCCACCATATTATCATGAATTGATTTCTATCAAACATTACCCCAGCAAATGTGCATGAGCATGGGCCATCAGGCCAGTGTCATTACGGCAGCTCATTTGCAAGGTAAGAGACGATTGGATGTGACAGGAGCGGAATTAGCTTTGTGTTGGCTCTCTGTCACTCTCATCCTAAACTGCTGCTGGGTGGGGGAGTATGATTAAAAGGATATATTCCACCCTGCACATTAAAGACCCAGTGCCCCACTTTCCCTCCCACCTTTACCATGGAGTGCACAAAGGCTGTACCCTGGCTGCCCTGCTGTAGTACATGATGCTGCGATGGAAGCCTCTCCTATTTCTGCTGCTTTTTTTTTTATTCTTCAAGGTGAATGTTGATCTGAGAGATAAAATTGATGAAAGCACCCAAGTGTGGAAAGCCAATCATATTGAGATCCCCTGTATTGCTTTTTCATTAAAGTGCACCTACATGAAATGGATGTAGCAGCCAGTGTAACCGAGCTTCCTTACACTGGCTCCATAGTGTTATCTTTGCACCGAGCAGCCAGCTGTCTCATTGAGCAGTGTTAAAAATCAATAGGCTCTGACCTTACCTCTGTCAGAAGCTATGCTGGAGTCCCCATCAGGACATCGTATGTCCTCCACTGTTTCGTTGCAAGCACTGGCCGACAAGTAAAGCCACTAGTCAAAGCTGGGGGCGGCACTCCAGTACTTGTGGACAATATGATTTTAGCCAGTATCACAGCAGTATCTCAGAAGTTAATCTGGAACAGACCCTGCACAGGATAAGTGGTTACAGAAAATGGATGGATGGATGGATGGATGGTTCTTTTACACATATTACTTTCTTCAGCCAATATTTCTACAAAAGGAGAAGCCAAAAGCAGTCCAAACCACCACACCACAAACACCACAAACCTTGTCAAGCATCTGAGATGTAATCGCAGCACAGAATGTGATGAGGTTATGTAGCGGCAGTCTGAAGAACAGAGGAAAGTTGTTGCTAAGGTGAGACAGACTTCAGTCAGGGAGTCTGTTGGCATTGACAGGTGTTATCCAGGTAGAGTCAGAGTGTTGTTACTGTCAGGTTTATCACTGTCACTGAGCGTGGGAGTGATTCACATCTGTCCAGGTTCCACTTTGTGTGTTGATACAGCGATAGTTCTCCAGATTCTTGACACTATGGAATACAGTTTAGTTACGTTTTTTGCAGAATCTATCAGAATTGTCTTGATATCATTGATGCGTGCGTGGCATTTATTTTGTATTCGATCAGAAATCAAATGAAATTTAGATTTAGCCAATAATTCTGATGAACCTGAAATGGATAAACTTGAAGAAAAATTACCTAAATATAAAATGTATTTTTACATTTTGTGATGATCGGTAAGTAAATAAATTTACTTTGGTTTATAGGCCACCAGCCCATGTACAACAGTATGAAAAACATAGGCAGACACAAATACATCTATATAGACATTAGGACATAATAGAATTTCTTAGGTGAGTGCTCATATTTTGTTTTTCTTGCTTCACCTCTCCTACAGACTTTACATGCTTTAAACATATTTGCATGTGTACATCTGACATTACATAATAGAGGTAGCTCATGTAATCTCAAGAGACAAAAGATCCTCTGTGCTCCTTCCACTGTACATGCAATAATATTCAACATCTAACAATGGCTTAATTTCTTTATAATATGGAATATGAGAGAACTGAGCAATTTCACCGAGAGTACAGAATGTGCCTGTCGCAGGTTTGTTATGATTTGGCTCTATAATTCCACTATAAGGGGCTCTATTCACTTTAAAACCGGATGGAATTGGGTCAGCCTCTCATGTAATAAGAAAGGCCACACCTAAGAAAGAGTGATTTCTCCCTATGTCAATATTTCAAGTTGTGTAGATGGATTAGGCTAAGTGTCGAGAAGCACATTAATAATTAAGAGGAACCCAGAATATAAGCTGCTCCCTGTTGTGCAGTCAACTGTACTGGCACAAGAAAAAGAGCTTGGATAGAGGAGAAGGGGATGAATGGTGAGAAGTGCTTATGAAATATGGATATCAGAAAGAGAGCGGTTCTGGAAGGTTAACAGGGAAATGCTCATTTACTGCTTTAAAGATGCAACGTAGGACTCCAAAATGGACTTCAGGAGTCACCTAGTCTTTCATCAGGAGTTCATCAGGAGTCACTTTCCTAAATCAAAGAATTTAGTAAAAAAAATCTTCTTGCTTTTGTCTCCTGAGAGCCCTTTAGTGCCACTATCTATCTATCTATCTATCTATTTATCTATCCATCTATCTATCTAAGGCTCATTAGCATCCATTAAAGTAGGGACCATTTAGTAGTCCCCTGTCTGCATTAGTTGGAGAAGTGCGGTATAAAATAGAACACCTAGGTAATCCCTAATGACTACTGTAACTTATGCATGAAATCATGCCTGCTGGCACAGCTATTCCAAGAGCACCGGCTATGATTAGCGTCCCAGCGGTGCTGCTCGGTCCCAGTGAAGTTCAACCCACAATCTCAGACATCAGATGCAAAGATTTAACATCATGCCCCATCAAATAAAATGAAAACAAACTGTGCCAGTGAGTGCCATGTTGCCATTGTGTGCGTTTGTTTACTTCCTGGGTAACATTATTCACTGAACAGACTTATTGCTTTAGGCTTCTTGGAGTAGGCTTACTTAAGTATTTTAGTGCACTGAAGAGTGTGTAAAGAGCAAGCATGGTCTTGAATGTGAACCCGTGCCATCATGAATGTTTACTTAATACTAGAGGAGACTAAAAGAGGAGGATATTCCCCCGGCTTTGGTTATTTTAACTTGAAATGAGTGCATTATGAGCTATTTGAGTTGCTTTATGGCGAATGTTATGCTCTGTTGAGCAAATGACTGCGAGATCTTCACCGGCCTCTGTTGAAGCCTAGACCACAATATTAAGATTTAACATCACTGCTGACATAGGTTGGAGGAAAGAGCTGTTTTGTATTCCCTCTAGCCCAGCTGAAGACCAGCATCATACAAACTAGTGGGGAGAGTAGCATGCAATCAATGGGATGACTGACCGACTGGCTCCGGCGTTCAGCTTCAAAGAACAGCCTGCGGGCATCGTTTCTAATATTGTCTCAGAGTCTGTGTATTTCACGAAGCTACTGATGCATGAGTGGCCTACAAAAAAACATCAAAAGTGCTTTTGAAGTGCAGCCATTTCTATCAGACGACTACTAAACATTTCCACCTGAATCCTGATTGGTATCTATAGCTATCATCTGAGGCAGATGAACCATCTCTATTGGCTTTATGCCGCTGTCCAGATAACATTTTGGTCGATCAGATGGACAGATACATGTGGAGAATGTGCTTCTCATCCTCAGTAGGGATTATACACTTTCAGCGCACACACTGAAAGAGCACGGTTCATGTCTGGCATTTTAATCTGCAACCAAAACAACACTATCAGAGAGGAGGTTACGACTGTATCGCCATTCAGCCCGAGCACACAGTTTGAGCAGTGTGTAGATTTCTCCCCCTATCCTCACCCACCTCCCTTTCTTTTCTCACATATTACCCACATGCACGTATGTAGCATTATGTAACCCAGGGGCTGGGTGTTGAAAAGAGAGTAGTCCTCCGTAGGGAATGTGTAAACAGCTGCAATGTCAGTTCTGGGCACACTTTATCAACACAGCAGAGCACAAGACCCCAGGCATCTTGTATAGCAGAGACAGTGTGAGTGTGAGATCACAGTGACCTTAGTTATTAGGACCTTATCGGACGGACTTCCCGTCACTGCATGTTTTTACTATTCCTCAAATTATCACAGTTTAGCTGATGTAGCCGTAGATTTATAATCCTTGTCTTTGACGAACAGTCTACTGAAATGACTGGTCCGTCATATTAGAGGTCCGTCTTTCACCCCCTAAATCCCCGCCATGTTGTTTTCTGTCTGTCACTTTAGATTTGTCACACAGTACAGTCAGCCTCTGCTCACATCTAATTGGGGGAGAAGACAGAGACCCATCTGAAGCCCTGTGGTGAGTCCAAATGTGGCGACTTAAAGCGCTTGGATAGAATCACAGATCATCGGTATACAAGCACATAAAGTGACCTGATGAGAGTTATATGTGTTTGAAAGTTTAAAATGAAATCAAACAAATGCCACAACCAAAATATGAGCCATGAACGTTTTTATTCACGCACAGTCACAATAATTGGCCTATCCAGTTGTAATTTCGCACTCTGTCGCATGTTTTCTCGCTCATGTGGCCAAGAGAATGTGGACAACCTTTTATACGTATACCTTTCTGTGCGTTTGGGTTGGGGCTGTATGTTTCGATTTAGGAAAGGCCCTTTCCTTTTTCAGTATCACAGTGGCATCACAGTGGCCGGCAGAAGACTGTGGTTGTACCGAACATCTTCTGGGTGTGAATGTGGAACTGTGTGAATGTGATCAGGGCGTTCCTTAAAAAGAGAGCATTCCCCCGAAGAAGGGGTGCTCTGGAATGAACTGGAACGGGGACTGGGATCCTTGTTAAGTACAATGTAGTGTCTGGAGTTTTTAAGGTGAGTTTCTAGCGTAGAATGTTTGAGGTAGGTTGTTTCCTTGGATCACTGCATTGTCTGAGAGGGTTCAGGGGGATGGACTATCCTGATTCACCTGCCCATCATGGTTCACAACACCTCACACAGGAGCCATACTGAACTAACTTAGTTCTCTCTGTACTCTGACGCTGAATAGCATCTCTGTATATACTTAAAAACCAGGCTGATATCATTTCTGTAGTTTTTTCAAGCCGCTTTATTTTCAGCCCTGGAGTCCCTTTCACCCTTTATTTGTCATGATGCACGGGCGTACTCACACATGTGCCTATTTGCAGACGTGTATACACACACACTAACACACATGCAAATACAATTAAACAAACACACAACTCACACAAGAGGAGGTACTTGAAGTACAGGCCACAGACACATTTGTCACTCTGGCAGGCAGGCCTCCCATTCTCTGGTTTGGTGGCCTGGTTTCTACACGGGGCTGGGAATCTTTTCGCCTGCTCTGCCTAGTAACTGTCAGATCCAGACTGTGATTTATGCAAATTGGCAAGCGAGGGCTTGGGTCAGCCGCGATACGTGGTAAGACCATCACTGGGACAGTGAACAAAGGCGAGTCATACTGCATATCTAGCCAGGAATGACTAATACCACCAGCTGAGAGATAAACGTGGAAATAGACACAGCGTACACAACAACATTTTTGGGAGTGATATTAGATCATAAATTACACTGAAAAGCCTGTTAGGGTGACGTCAAAAGTATCACATTTTAGTGCAGTATCTATGATGTAGTAATAAATAAATAAATAAATAAAATAAAGAGAGGAATGAAGGAGACAATGGCAAGAGGGACATAACAAAAATTCTAAAGGACCGATCCAGAAATATGGCCCATATTTAATTATCTTCAACTAAAGTTTGTTGCAACCAAAGTCTTTGGCATGACCTGATCTTCAACCATCGATAAATGAAGAATAAATAACTGAAAACTGAAACACTCAACAACACAGACAGACCTTTCCGTTTCTCTCCAGAAGACAACATGGGAGAAATGTCTTTCAATCAAGCCTGCTGCCCAAATCTGTCCCAAACGGATGTCTCACAATTAAACACCTGTTTGTTTTGTTCTCCCAACACTTAAAGATGATTGCTTGTGTGCAGTCTGGTACTGTCCATCCATACAATACGTCTAATAAGCACTCTAACGTATTGAACTACAGCACTCAGCTGTCTTTATCTTTGTGTTAACCAGGAAACCATACAGGGACTGTTCTCAATCACCTTACCATAGTCGCGTTGATTGCTTTAGCTGTCAGCAGGAAGCAAACAATGGACTGTTTCATTACTTGATTCTTCTCCATGGATGTTTTTCTTCTGCTTCTTGTAGTTCTTCTTAAATACTTTAATGTTCAAAGTATCAAACACTGATCCTGTAATAATTATACTTTATATTCCTATAAGAGATACTAGGAGATATTACAGACGGTCACTCCCTAAATTTATTTCATAAAGGGACCAACCATTTCACTTATTAGAGTAAAAAAATAATTGACCATGTATGCGAGCTTTAGTGCCAAAGTTCCATGTATTCCCGATAAAAATCCTTTCATACTTTCTTTTCTTTCTATTCGTAGTGTGCCAACATTATTGTGAGGTTAATATAGATTACAACTCACAGATTAATTGATTTACTATTCATTGCTAAATGTCGTATTAAAGGCACCTTGTGGAGGTTTCTTCTATCCAGACATAGTAGTGTTTAAGTTCACTGGTTGTCACCAAAACACTTTGTCTGCACCCTTGAGGCTTACATTGGGCAAATATATTTTCCTCCCTTGGAATATTTTATATTGTGTAAAATATTTAAATTTCCATGTTTGCTTGTTTGTAATCTTCTTTAAAGCCTTTCTAGGCACACTGGTATTCTTCTTTGGTCATTTCTCCCACAAGCTGCGCATCAGCAGAATAGCAAGAACCTCGGGGAGGAACATGCATCATATTACCTGTGCTGTATGCTCACTGGCTCACTCCTCACAAATAAAACAGGGACAAGGTTTTAAAGTACTGCCTCAAAAAGCTATTAGTGCAGGATACCTTTAATTATATTATGTTGTGGTATTTATGTATCAAAAATAAATATCATGTAAATGTTACATTTAAAATTGTCTAATACTGTCTTGGTGGTCCACAGGCCACTTTTAAATTAGTTGTTGTCTTTCTCCCCTCGTTTCCTGTCATCCCTCTACTTTCTTTACTGTCCAACGAAGGCAAAAACCTTTAAAAAACAAGCTGTTGTAAATACAAGGATAATGCAACTGTGTGGTTTCCCTCAGAATCAGGTGATCCAGGTGAAATCGAGGGTAAGAATGTGATTTTGTCATCCTCTCATGCAAACAGTTGGTCTTTCTATTTTAACAGCTGGGCCCTTGAGGTGCCTGGCACAGTTTAATTAATGGGAATACATTAGGTCTGTGCGAGATCTTGCTACTTGGCAGGGGTTAGACATGGGTAGGGACTGCAGAGGGGCAGGCTGCACCAGCGGCACTCCTAGGCCCCGCGGTAATGACCCTGCCAGGCTGACACAACGCTTCCACCTGGGGGACCACTGCAGCTTTCCAAAGACAGATGGAGGGCTGCTTGGACACAGGAGCTGGGCTGGATAGCTGCAAGCGAAAAGAGCAGCCATTAGACCAGCCAGTCTGCCAGCAAGCCAACATGTCTTTGTATTGGCTTCACCTTTGCCTGCATGGTGTGACCAGACAGACCACCAAAACACTAATTACACGTCTACTCCATGGCCATTTTGCATGAGTGGTTATGTTTGGAATTAATTACATCCTGGGCAATGTGTGCACAGGTTCAGTTATTTCTGAGTATTGCTATAGGCCTACATAATTTACTTTTACCGTGTTTCTTCGATTTTTGATTCTGCAGTGCCTCTGTGAAGGAGGACGCTCAGATTTGTCGAATACACATTAAGATCTGGCATGTTTCCCAAGATACAGACACTGGGGTCTGATAAAATTTCAATTTTTATTGCCTCAGAGTTTATTCTAACGATGTCTACAATTCTTCCAAAGCATATGAGGTAAATCTCCATCACAGTTTTGACATCTCTGGGAATTGAGGGAGGAAAATATGTATTTTGTGCAGTCTTTCTGGAAAATAATAGGATCTATTAGCGATTTTAAACTGTATTTATCTGTGTTTGATGTTGACAGTCTAAGATATTTTGAATAATTACATCAATCAATCATTATAAATGCAATTAAGATCTGATTCCAATTTTTTTTAATCAATCTTATCATGATCTGGCAAGCTACAGTTTACAATAATATAATTGAAACATGACCCTTCATGTACAAGGATTCACTAATGTGGAAGATTTATGGATGTTTATTCACTACAGAATCAAAGATTTTGATATCATCAGAGAGATTATGTCACATACGAAGAAATGATATATGTACATTCAGATTTTTCTGAGTTATGCCTCCAAGACGGAGTGAGATTTCTGGTGCAAGCTGTAACAATCAGGGCATAACAGTTTTGAAATACATTAATTGCTGTATAACTTCGCACCACATTGATAAGAAGGCGGCCAAACCACATTAGCAAACTGCCTGTCTTTATTAGAACACCAGCATCCACCTGTCCCGTTCACCTTACACAGTATCTTGCCTCATGTGAGTGAACCCCGCACTTTGAAAATCTCTGTGGACATAGATAACAACAGGGAAGTCATTATTTCATGGGATATTTGACATTTCATGTCAAATTGGCCTCATGCATCAACGCACAAAAAAGAAAAAAACAAACACCTGACACATTTTGATAACAGTGTGCCAGTTAACCTGTGGCTTACGACTATGGATACAAGCAGGCAGTCCCAAATGTAATGACTTCATGTTCTACTCTGATTTAAGGGTTAATCAGAGAATTCTTTTGAAGCCATCAGATCTCAACCATGTAGGGACTTCCACTGTTGCCTCTGATGACCAGCACTGCTCTTGTGTTTCATCCAGCAGAAAAAGGAGCTCTTTGGTCTGGTTTATGTTAGTGATATAATCTCTAATAAATGAAAGCTGCTCTATCACACACCCTGAGGCACAGACTGGCGGTTGGCTGGAACTTCACTAGCGGCAGGAGAGCAAGGGGGATGAGTGTGACAGTTCTCACACACACACAAAAAAAAAAGAAACAGAAAGGGATGGAGAGATTGGAAAGAGGGATTAAAGGTTGAGAGGAGGAGAAGAAGGGAATAGACACCACATGTCCAGAAATGCTTGGATCTAATGGGGGACAATAACGCGTAACCTCCTGAAGGTTGCACAAGCAATTATACTACTTAAGAGTCTTTGACAGTCAAGGTCATATCGGCAAACAGACAAGAGTCGCATGATAATATAATGTTCTGTATTCTGTTAACACAGAACCGTTTAGCTAAGACAATATCAATCTTCTGAGTGTGTCCTGTGTCCTCAGTGACCAAAAATCCTCCGTAATCCTATATGATTCAATTTGTGTGGTGCCAAAAATAAAGACAAATGCTTAAATGAGTTCTTCTTGCTCTTTAAAGTGTTTATTATATGTTGATGACACCATACTTGTCTTTATCATCACAATGTCTGCATGTTTCATGTTTTGCCTAAGGATGAGAAAAAGCAACAACAACAAAAAAAAGAACAGCGAGAGCCAGATTTCACCCAAACCCAAACCCAGCAGAGGGGAGCTCCTCTGAGGCAATAACAAAAGCAGATGTGATGGGAGGACTCTGCCAGAAAGGGTTGATGTAACAGTTTGCTGGGTGTTTCTGGTGTTCATTTCATTCACTCCATGCAAGCTGTGCTCTGTTGTCAGGGGAGACGTTAGCTTGAGTGCACATGTGTGTGTGATGTGTGTGTGTGTGTGTGTGTGCAGAGGAGGAAGAGTGTGCAGAGGAAGAGTGTGCACCTGAGCTCCTTCATACCAGAAGAGACGTGGTTGCCATGGACACAGGAGATTATTATAGGATGCAAACTGTTTAATCTGCGAGCACATTTAAAATGACTAGGTGAGATTTAAAGAAAAAGAATTAAATTTAAGGCGGTAAACTGTCTATATAGCTGTGTAGTCGTTATGGATTTGCAAATGCAAATGTTGTATTTTCTCAAACATACTTTAATCTCCCTTTATATACTTTAAATTAGGTAGACAGATAGCAAAATAATAGACATAGTTAAATATATAAATAAGTGGATTAGATAATAAATCAGAAAAGGAAGAAAGAAAATGGAAAGAAAGAAAAGCGAAAAAAAGGAACATATGTTCGATATTACCCCTACATATTCAATGCATATTTCTGCATATATCCCTTTACAAAGTCATTTCTGTGAGCCGAGTGTGACTTTTAGACTTCATTATACTAATAGACTATGGGAATGGGATAATATCATGTATGCTAACCTCCTTTTCAGTCCCAGTCGCACAATCCGGTGTGCACAATAATGTATGTTTTCTTGATTTTGTCTCTAATCTGAAAAAGTCACTTCTTAAGCAATAACATGCAGTTAAGAATGGAAACACATTTGACAGAGGAGAGATTTAAAGTCTCAATTTGAGGTCAAGTCACATGTTTACACTTAAAAAAGCCTCTTTCTGGTATATAAGATGTTCTCAGAGAATAGAGAATGTCAGTCTTCCTTTTGAGCATGATATCATTTGATATTATTTTATCACACACACGTCTTGCTCCTTCTCCACAGACAGAGTCCGTTTTAAATGTGCAGAGAGGTGACAAACTATCCTGCTTGGCGCCAGAGTACAGTGTGTTCAGACTCTTTGCGCCAAGGGACAGATATATTTAAGTTAATGGTGTTAAAACTGGCCCTGCGATGAACTGGTGACTTGTCCAGGGTGTCCCGCGCCTGTCGCCCAGTGTCAGCTGGGATAGGGTCCAGCTCCCCCTCCCCGCTACCCTGTAAAGGACAAGCAGTTGCACACTTACGGGATGACAACCACGCACAAGGTTTGGTTGGGATGAATGACAGAAAATGCAGAATATTAGCACCACAGGTCTACATTCCCACATGTCTGGTGATCTGGATTGAGACACAGAGTCAGCATGGGATGGGATTCTTTCTTTCTTTCTTACTTTCTTTGCCGGTGTATTTTTTTTGTATTTTACTCCCCTCTTGTCCATTTTCTCTTGTCCTGCCCTCTATTGTATGCACCTCTACCTTATGTTCACTTTTTCACAGACAGTTTTGGACAACAACATGGACATGCGTGATTAGCTGCACACATGCACATAATATGTATGCAGCAAAAACCTCCCTCTCTATCAGAAATTTTTTTTTTAAATAGGAAAATTTTTTTTCCAGTTGTTTATAAAGAAAACAAAACTTTATTCAATTACATAAGTAGTAATTTGATGTCTATTTGAACTGTAACCATAGCAGAAACACATAATTGCAACTGTTACCTTACTGTAGATTAGGAGAAGCCTAAATTCTCATCCTCTTTTTTTTTTAGCATTTTAAAAGAATAGAATCTGACACAACCAAAAGTCCCTGACCAGACACAAACTCGGGATAAATGATTAATGAACCTTGTGAAAGCCATGTTATTGCTCCCAGGGTCCTTATGAATCCTTATGCCTTTGTGTGAATGGATTATTTTACCTAATGTACATCATGATTATTGCACCACAAGCCAATTTCATCTGCTGTCCAGATGAGTTCTTGAAGTCCTACACACAGATCTGCAGTGCAACTTTGATAACTCGGGTATGTTTTCTGTATATTGTGGTACTGTCTCATCACTACAAAAATGTTTACACCCTTAAACTCACGATCTAAACCCAGTGAGGTTCACCACATACAGCTAAGGGCTCAGATATAACCACTAACTAGCCTACTCTAGCCGAAGATGAAGAATAAGCTCTTGTATATACTTTCAGGGAACTGGGTATAGCTGTACTTGCTTAGTATCAAGCTGTTGGCACATTGATCACCTCTTTGTGATTCTCCTCATCTCATATTTTGTAGACACGGCCTGTGCGCTTGTCCTGTTGTCTCCCTGCCCTCGAGACGTCCTTGGCTGAAAGTGGCTGCTCTGTGCGGATGTAATCCTGGTGATACATGGTAAACTCCTGACCCATCTGCACCGTGGCCTTTCTGCTAGATGCTATTACGTCGGGCCTCTAATTGCAGCTGACATTCATTTACCCACTTAAGCTATCACCTTCCCCATTACAGGACTGACTTCTATATCTGCTTGGGTATTTGTGCCTATGTGTCCATTCAATACAGTCTATGATAAATTAAATACGTAGCTATTCTATAGCCGTAACCACAGGGAGTGTTGCTATATAACCACCCTTCATATACAGTAATAGAAGCAGGTTTTCAATCCCCTTCCTCTGACTGCATGCACAAAACACTCTTGTGTGTTTTAAAGCAGGCACCATCTTATCAGCAGACTATTGTATTAATATTCTTGTGTGTATTCTGAAGCCAAGGAGCTACTGGAAAAACAGCCACCGAGGCGATGGGTTGTTGATTCTTCATTATTTCTGATGAACTCCCAACACTTTTTTTTTTTTTTTGCCAGTGTGAGTCAATTTTTGTCAAAGATAATGAAGTCATTATGCACTGCAGAGGTGTTATAATTCTAGCAACTTCCACCTTCCCTATGTTCTTGCTGTTTGAGAGATGAAATGCCTCTTAATGTCTATGGGGTATTCGAAAAATCAAAGCTGCTGTCTGTGCAGGGTGAGTTTTTTTTTCCCCCTGTGTGTGAGTAAAGAAGACAATAATCTTGCAGCTGATCTGATGCTCTGATAAGGTAGCATGCTGAATGTAGGAACAAAAGAAAGAAACAAAGAGTGATCGTGTAAATCGTGTCATAGACACACCTCATTGCAACTTAATTCATATCATTTTTCTTTGAAAATAGAATTAATTGCTTTTCTGATGGCTGGCAAATTATTTACATCTTGCTCATTGTTCAGCTATGAGCCATTGTTGAGACTACCGTTGAGGTTGCCAGGTATGTGTTTTCTCTCCTTCAGCATGACACCTGTGTGTTTTTAGTGTGGTAGCCCCCCTCCAATGACCAATTCACCTCCGTCCTAATCATTATTTGTACATCAACAATGGATGAAATCATTAACAGTGTGCGATAGGTATCACTCGTAGCAATTAAAAACATTGACAATCATCCCCCAGCTTCGCAGCTCCTCTCATCCCATCCAAGCATTTTAGCGTCTTTCAGCTCCTTCTTTCAGCTTCACCATTTTTGGTTATTCACACTCCTCCCGTGCCTGTATTCTAAAGCCGAGGCAGGCAGCTGTTGTCAGAGACAAACAATTTGTATGTGACCTGCTCAGCACCAAACATAAACATGTACAGTTAGCAACTCGTTTAGTGAGGATAGTTGATCATTTAGCAGCTAAAAGGCCAGATATGTTCCTCAGCTTCCAAAACTAAAAACCAAAGGAGAGTGAATATTGGACTGAGATTTATCAGGACACAAAAATGACTCCTTATGAATGCTAATATGTGGTACTCCGTGTCTGGTTTATGTGTAAATAGGCAACTTTTGGCTATCAAAATCACCATAACAATTTAAAAGGCGGCAACAAGTCAATGTCAAGAATTGTCTTCACTGCCACAAGTAGCCAAAAACAGTTGACATAGGTTCAACTATTAAAATTTGCAATGACAGACTTGATGAATTAGCCCTTTATTACAACTTATTAACTGTATAACATGTAACATTTGTGTTGCAATTTTTGTGGTTAGCTTATTAGAAAGTTGGAAAATCATTGCTCTATATTAATGATAGATATACAGTATGTAGGGCAGTGCGGTGGCGTAGTGGGTGGCGCTGTTGCCTCACAGCAAGAAGGTCCTGGGTTCAAATCCACCTGAGAACCTGGGACTTTTCTGTGTGGAGTATGCATGTTCTCCCCGTGTCTGCGTGAGTTTCCTCCGGGTTCTCCGGCTTCCGTCCACCACCAAAAACATGTAATATAGGTGAACTGCTTACTCTAAATTTACCTTAGGTGTAAATGTGAGTGAGAATGGTTGTCTGTCTTTCTATGTGAACCTGTGATGAACTGGCTACTTGTCCAGGGTGAACCCCGCCTCCCCCACCCTACACAGTATAAGCGGTTACAGAAAATGATGAATGAATTCATAGCCATTGTTTCCCTCCATACCTGCAGCCCAATCATTGCCATTCTTAAATTCTTATAACTGCTCTAGAAACATCTATTAATAAACTTTTATTTACACCTAATGCACCCTTTCTGTTACACAAGTCACAGTCTAAAGAAAGCCCCCATCACTGCACCACTTTGAGCGTCGGTGTTTGATGCAATACTCAACACATGATGAGAGCATATGTATGTGCATTTCTCTGAGAGGGGCCATTTGGAGAGCAGCAGGTCAATACAAATTCATAGAGAGTGCATTTCCCTGAATGCTTCAACAGTCCGTAAAGCCTTTGTGCCACTCTCCACCATGTTCTGCTTACCGCATTAATCCATCCCACAAAAGCGTCATTCTGTGTTTAGAGAGAGACGACACACACACACGCACACACACACACACACACACACACACACACACACACACACACACACACACACACACACACACACACACACACACACACACACACACACACACACACACACACACACACACACAGCAGAGCCCCATAGACACACATTTTCACAGCTCCAGTGGCAGAAAATCCATAGCCCTTTCTGGGAGGAGGAATTCCATTAGATAATAGATATGGAATCCATCTCGATTCTCTACCTTATCTTCTCCCGGGGTGAGAGATCAATAGAGGGGCTTCAGCTCAACTGCCAACAATAACAGGAAATTGATGGAACAGAGTAAGCAGCCTGGTGGTCCAGTAATGGCACTTTCTTGGTCACTTCTGTCATGCAAATCAGAGGAGGAGTTAATTGGTGAAAGGCAGCTCATAGTAACGACGATTAAGAGCTGATGGTGGAAGTTGATGAACCAAGCGAGATTAGGTCATCGATTGCCACAGTCATAGAAAATATATGCAATTACAAGACAAGCATTATTTGAAGGCAGGAACAATAGAACGGAGATCGACAGAGAAAGAGCCAATGTACAGTTTATCTGAACAAATGGGTGTGCACACAGTAATGGCATCTCATTTTCCACCGAGCTGCGGAGGTTTCCTGTCGGAGTTGCCTGGTGCTGTGTTTACAGAGGCCGTTGCCTGGCAAAACATTCCAAACAGTGTTAGTATATCAGGATGAGGGAGCAGTGTGGTGAGGTGAGTGTGAGGTCAGGTGCGATATAGATGGCGGCGTACTGATACTGCTCTTCAAGGGACCTGGGCGGTTCCTTTATTACACAGGGATGAGTCATTCGTGTTTGTGTGCAGAGGATCCTACATGTGAGTGTGGGGGGTGGGGGGGTTCTCCTTGAGGTCCAGAGTCTGTTCTTGCTGAGATGTTTGCACAGCTAAAACACCACCTATTGCGTCATATCACAGAGGGGTGTCAGCAGCAGAGTGAGAACACGGAGAGCACCAATGACCGCTGTTAAAACACTTGCAAATATCCTCAGCTTGTCCAGGAACACAAACTTTTGTTGTTGTTGGGTGTTTTTTTTTTGCTTTGGCATGCTGGCCAGCTCTACCGGACCGTTTGAGGTCTTGGTGCCATTGAGTGAGAGCAACACACTTTTTATTATTGACATGGCAACTATTGCATCACAAGACTCAACACCTACACCCATGTCGCTAAGCGACTCTGGTAACTCATTCACTCACAGCGAATGTAAAAGAGCTGTGGGGAGGACAGGGTTGAGAAGTATCTGAATGAGACTGTCATGGAGGTGTGTGGTCTCATCCTGTCCTGTAATCTCTGCACAGTTACTATAGCCCCTATCATTCTACCCCCACACCACTGACCTGACACAACCAGCAGGTGGCGCTGCCCTCTGTGGTATCACAACATTTTCTACGGTTTAACAATTGTATCCATTACATCTTCCATCTCAGAGTAAAAAAAAAAAAAAAAAAAAAAGCTTCACACGCCCATTTTTAGATAAATGAGATATACATGATTACAAGCAGCACACTTCTTACTGATCTAGGTTGTCTCTTAGAATATTATCTATAGTCATAGAGTCAGATCCTCACAGACAAATCTCTGTAGTTTCATTCACAGTGCCCTCGGGAGACCACCCTCATTGGGAGTAGGGTGGCAGGAGATCATTTCAACCCACACAACAGACGAAGACTCTAAAACTTGCCTTGTTAGATCACACGATTTCTTCATCTAAATGATTGTGTTTGTGTGTGTGTGTGTGTGTGTGTGTGTGTGGGCGAGTAATAAATGGAGAACTGCACCATCCTAGCAGAATTAAGGTCATGTATTCATGTGTCTCAAATACTAATGAATGAAGATTGAAGCCTCCTTCTTCATGGACACACAGCAGTCTTATCAGGGTCCTGATCCGTCAGCGAGGCAGTTAAACCGTCTTAGAGGAGACATGCAGCAAACCTGGCGGTGAAAAGATCAGGACGTGATCTTGGGTTTTGATTGAGTGCCGAGCCTTTGTTCCCGGCTCACCCAGTGCCTCGCTCTGCGACACAATGATGTCATCTGTGGGAAAGTATTTCTCCCAGACACAACCTGTCTGCTCCCGTCAGGGGCCACAGTAACTCGAGCTGCCTTGAAAGTCTGACAGTGAGCACCGGTCACTTGCAGACAAGGGCGTTATTTATTTTTCCTGGAGGAGATTCAATACCTCCTCCTGCTGCTCCACGGCTCTGAGCTCCATCCTGATCTCTGGGGCACAAAGCACTCGTCCTCCAGAGACGTGCATTGGAGAACTGGAGAGCGATGGGTTGTATAACTGTTAATGTATGGAATCAGAGGTTTCTGATGGCTAAAGCTAAATAGCAGGCTACAGGCTGGGTTTCTGTTGTGAAGATGCCAAGAAGACATTGTCAATCTTCCCTTGCAGTGCTGGGGAACTTTAGTTACACACATGAAGGAAGATGGTTTGCATAACGAGGTTTAATGCCCCGGTTTAGTTCATTCATTCATTTGTTAGATTCTTAATTACCCCAAACAAAGAATGCTGAAAATATATTTTTGAATAAAAGGTTGATAGATTTGTTGGAAAACAGGACAATTTATGACTCACAAATATCTTTCTAATGCATGTAGCTTCACATAAAGAATGGAGTTAGGACAAGAATAACTACCCTGTCAGAAAAGGCATTGTTTTCATGATACTGTTTTTAATGATATATGTTTTTAGAACAGGCACACATGGATGGCTAAATCCCTCCAACTACTAAACAATCGTGGTTGCACTGATGTTGCAGTGCAATTACAAGAAAAAAAACCCTCTTTGGCCATTCTGTTTTTTTCATGATGTCTCTCCAGGATTTATAAATGGAATTAAAGGATGAGCCACCATGTATGTTGTATGTATGTATGTTAGTATGTTGGGAAGGAACAGGACCAAGGGAGCATTAGTCAGCATGGCAAGGATGATAGTACCTGACAACATATTTCATGACAGAGTATTTGTGATACCAAGAGGCCCCTATAAAAAAATACTAGTAAGATAAAATGATCAAAAATGATTTCATCATGCAGATCAATTAAATGTACTTACTTTTACTTTGGACATATTTGCTTGAGCCCAAAAAATTGAATGAAGATGAATCACTAACACATCCGCAGAAAAAACCCCGCAATATTCAACATGCAACGCTGTAACAAATCCTTGCCTGATAACATGCCCATGCCTAAGCATTCTGAGTTGGAGAGCAGCAATCGATTGGCTTAAAAGGTTATGCGAATCAATACAAAGTTGTTTTGGGCTCCAGCGCTATTATATTAATGTCATCCTGAGAAATAGGCTCTAGCTGAGGTGGCTTGTCTGCCAGCCTGTTTTCCTTTTTAACTCCAGTCAAAAGATCCTTGTTACAACACAGGATTGCAACTGAAAGCTGTTTTAAATGGCAGGTTACGGCTGATGTTTTGAGTGGGAATCTCACATTTTTAAATGTTTTAAACAAAGCATTTTAAATGAGAAACACTGATGTTATTTAATATAACACAAATTAAGATAACCCGTTTCTCCCTTTCCAATTTTGCACCAGCCCTGCAACATACAATATATATGCACAGAACTGGAAAAACTGAATTAATAATGTTCCAACTCCTATAGTGAGAGCTGCTCTGTGACTAGGGAGGTAACCACTTGTGCAGTCAAGGATGACACAGAGGTTAAAGTGGTCACACATTCACTCTGCTCTCTCTGGTACATATTCTTCCCAAGGTCAGATACTGCATTGCATAATAACTGGGGGGAAAACACGCATACGCATGCATGCAAACATGCAAACCGTGCAACAATGAGGCCAAGAAGAAGCCAACTAAAAATAGCACAGTCACTGCAGCCATCACCTCAAGCATCGGACCACCGCTCTTCACTTCACATCTCATGACTGATGAGTCCTGCTTCAGATGCAGCCACGAGTTCTTGAATTGAACATTGACCTCAAGTTACACTTGCCTCAGTGAGCATAAACAGCCGTGAAGGGATATGTGCTTTAGTGTCTCATATATGTTCCTTTTTGTCCCAATGGTGCGGAAACAACCCGTGTCACCCATGTGTTAAAGCGCAAAATCTCTTTACCCACCTTCCACTGCCTTTTCTCTGCTTACTTCCCGCCCTTGTATCATCCCCCTCTCCTCCACCAACTTCCCATGGCCTCAGGGAGCTGTTAGCTATCTGGATGCTGGCGCTCTATTGTGAGAACTCATTGATTGCCTCTGTGCCCCCCACAGCCAGTCGGGCCAGTCAGCATGGGGCCACGGCTGTCTGCCTTATCTGCCACCGCTCAGTCGACATACGCTGAGAAAAAATAGAAGAGAAATGGAGAGAGTGATTGAGACAGAGAGAGAAACGGAGAGAACGAGAGCATTTGTAAAAGGCTGTCCAAGTCTTCCAGAAGCCAGCAGTCATATAATCTGTTTTCTGTCCCTCTACGTCTCTGCTTCTTGTTCTTCTCACAGCCAGAGACAATCAATTGTGTGCTCAACCAGACTTCTTCTTGTATTGCTTTAAATAGTGCTCTTTCGCCTTTTCTCTGCAGGAGATGATGCATTTACTGCCCCACATCTTCTGGAATATTAACCCTGGTTTCCTCCTCAGCTTCCTTCAGTCATTGATACAGACTCTTGATGATGTACCAAGGTTATATTATATATTATATATATATATATATTTATACCAGGTTGTTACCTTCAAGTCAAGGTCATCAATTGAGCAAACAAAATTGATCATTGTTTAATTGGTTGTCAGACAAAAATAACAATTTGAAGATCGAACCTCAGAAAGCTGTGGTGATGATTTTCCC
Organism: Chaunax sp. Z400; assembly: GCA_037577475.1. Taxonomy (NCBI): domain Eukaryota; kingdom Metazoa; phylum Chordata; class Actinopteri; order Lophiiformes; family Chaunacidae; genus Chaunax; species Chaunax sp. Z400. The sequence continues at coordinate 13,371,862 of CM075193.1, forward strand.
CTATTTTCTGACATCAGTCAAAGTGTTTCGTTTCTGGAGCCTAACTGAAAAACTATTTGACATTTTTTTAGGGAAACTTTCTACTCACAACAACCAAGTACTGAAATGGTGCCTTTTGCTATTTAGAAACTTATGTCGCTTGTATTTTGTTTGTTTCCATGGTTACAAATTGAATTGAATTGAAAAAAAAGTTGAACATTTTGTCATGAAACTTAATGTTCACCCTCCCATGTACTGGAGAGCGCCTTTTGGTGTTGTGGAAATTGTTGACATTTTATTTATTTATTCATTTATTTAGAAAATGTAAGTTTTTTCTCAGATTTGCAATTAACAAGAATCACAATTAACAGGAACAAATTAAATGACTTCTTTCTGTTGTTCTGTTCTGTTTCAGCTGTTTTTCTCCAATGAAATTTATTTAATTTTTAAAGTATCAGTCACTCACTCTGTGCTCATGATTATATGACTTTTTAAAAAAAATGAGTATTTCAGTGTAGCGTTTTGAGCAACAGGAGCCTCGTGGTGTCGACAGCAGGACGGCACTGTAAACAGCCATCACACCTCTCTGTGAACGGGAGAGCTGGTGTCAGCACAACTGAAAGTCTCTCTCCATCATGTAGCTACGTGGAGCCACAGCAGCATCCATCACTCCCTTCACTGCCTCCACAGAGAGAAGACATGTCACCAACACAAATCCTCCAGCAAGCTGGCCCACAGGAGTGCTCAACTCCGGTCCACAGTTCAAGTCAGGCTTTGATCGTCACTAATATTCTAAAATCTAAACAGTTCTCACGTTGATTCAATGCACATGAGTGCAATGCTATACGTTAACCTTGTCGGAGCGTGTTCGATCAGAGTCCTCTGTGTTCTCCCTTGATGTATTCATTAAGCCCTCTGAAAGACTGCACGTATGAAATTATACACAGAGCCAAGTCAGGCTGAAGTCACCCAGCCTATAATCCATCCATCTTGTTGGCAGCCGGCTGGCCGTATTATGGTAGAGAGACTTAGGCGCACGCCTTGCTATGAAAACGAGGACTTCTGACATAAAGCCACTGTAGAGTGAGCTGACCGCAGCAGGCTCCTTGACAGCCGTAACAGGCCTTGTCGTCTTAAGTTGGTATTAAACAAAAACTTGATGGATGATCCAGAACAAATAATACTGTGATAAGACTGAAAACTATAATGGAACAGCCAACAATAGATCTGTCAGTTTTTGATTCCAAGCTCTGGAAGAAGAGTAACAGAGGAACCTCTACTTGTCTGCTATTAAATTGAAGAAAAAAAAAAGAGGCTCAAATTGTCTGACAACAAGAAGCCCTAAGGATTTTTTTTTTTTTTAAAAAGCCTGCATATAGGATCTGTCTTATTTGAATCACAGGCTCAGCATCAATATTCCCGTTGCAACATGGAAGGTGAAAAACATCAATAACAGAAACAGTGTCAGAACAAAGACAAGGGGCATCTTGACAAGCCACTTCCAGAGGAAAAAAATAAAATCATGACTTCACAGCTATAGCTTTGAAACCCCCCCCCGAAATAAAAATGAGTGACTGCCAGAGCTGGTGATGTCACTGGCCTCATTTGTCCCCCATCAGTACAGAGAGCTACTCTGACCAGGGGGCTGGGGTGTCCTTGAGACGCTGTGATAAAGACACCCACCCCCTCACTTCACTGCCAGTTCAGACCCTTACTGCATCATTGTCAGGAGCCCTGTAGGCAGGAAGCTAAAAAGCTAAATTCCTTTGCTACAAAGAGGAGAGCAGCCGGGGCCAGGAGCTGTTGACAGGAATTTGAACCCTGGACTGATGAAATTAAATGAAGGGAAACTGTGACTTATCTATCAGCAGGGCTAATCTTGTTGTCACCTCTACTGATGAGTGTGTATTTAACATATCAGCCAAATTAGATGTTTGTAGAATGCACACACAGGTCTATAATTTTGCTTTTTTTTATTGTGGTTAATTTACAGGGAACTGGTCTACCACCTCATTGCAATTCTTATTTTATTTTTTGGGGGAAAAGAATGAATTAATCCTGTGTGCAGCACAGCATGAGGAGTGAGTGATTCTATCTGATGCACTGCGAGCCCTCCCTCTGCGCAGTTCAGCTTTGCCTGACTAGGAAGAGGGAAGAGTCTGCGTGCTGGCGTGCATGTCAGTGCCGTGCGTGTGTGTGCGTGTCTATGGAGGGGAGCATTGTTCCTTGACGTCACCGTTCAGCCCAGCCTGCCGCTGCTCTCAAACACATCTTTGTTATTCCGAAGCTTCCATCGGAGAGCGGCCATCCGCAAAACACGGAGCCCCGGCCGCAGACCTGCTGGAGCGGGCAGCAGGTTGGAAACGCACATATGGGATGTAATGTGGGCTAAATGAACTGTTGAACAAGTCGAAGCAAAAAAGTAAAAACAATATGACTACATACCGCAAACAATTGCCTATTTAAAATAAATAGTATTAATATTATACATAACCGAATATAGATAGATAGATAGAGTACAAATAAAATAAAAAGTCTGGAAATATAGGAACTCAATATACATACTAGAAAATAAACACAATGTATAATATAAATGAAATAAAAATCAAATCAAATGAAATAAAGTTAAATGAAATAGCTCAATATAAATAGTGTGCAAAACTGAAAATAAAAACAAGGAAAAATATGAACTGGAAACTATAAAACTGAGCGTTCTCGATCAAACAGAGGTGTTATTTGTCCCACTGTGTCATTTCTATATGCCCCCTATAATAGACTCAAATAAAAATAATTTCACATTTTTATAATAACACACTTTGGTAAATATAAAATGCATCAATAACAATAGGTATTATTATAATTTAGATCTTAGTCAATAAAAATAAGATATGAATATGCAATAAAATATCATAGAATTATAATATGGGATTAAAATTATAATATGAATAATAGCACATTTTAGAAAAATATCAATATGACAGCTAGTAGCCTATTAACGTCTTTTATTATTATTAGTCTATTTTATTACCAGATTCGCCTGCATCAATTTCGACAATCTGTTAATTGTTAATCAGTTTTGAGTAATAAATTACGTTCTGACTCCAGCTTCTTCAATATGTAATGATTTTATTATACTTTATTTAAAACCAGAGGCTAAAAATACAACAACAAAAAAACGAACTATTGTTAGAGTAAGTACTGGTTTGATTACACAAGGCAGTACTGGAGCGGCAGCGCTGCAATGGTGCAGACAATAGCTGGAGCTGGGAGCTGCACTCCGCTCCAGTATGAATGTGCTGTTAGCAGCCTATTAGGGTGTAGTTACACCTTCACTCTTTGTGTCCATCCGCGGCAATCTAGGTCGTATTTTCACACCGACCGCGGAGCAAGGCCCTCGCTGGTAACTGAATAGCCAGTGTAATCTGACACTTCAACTTGCCGTGCTCTACGGTAGTTGATTCAGTCAGTCACTCACACCGTCTCCGGGGCTCTCGAGTCGTCTTTGTGAATTGTAGAGCGCGAGCGAGAGGGAACCGTAAACACGAGGTTTGGAGAAACAATACGCGTATTTGCCACTGAGGTCCTTGCTGAAAGTAAGTTTCGCGCCTGGTTATTTTTTGTTTAAACGTGCGTGTGGGTTGTTCAAGATGGGGTTTGCCTCCCGCTGGACAGATACTACCTGCTAACAATAGGGTGACCTCCTGGAAACCTTTAACAGCCGCTGGTGAACTCGTGTCAGGAGGGGCGGGTGGTGGATTCGGGATGTCTGAGCGGCAACGAAGCGCCTTTATGCCGGCTTGTGTGTCCTGTCTATCCCGTGTCTCTGTCTGGAGTAGACGAGCTGCGCTGTGGCGAAACAGCAGCGTCTGCATGCAGTGGTGTCTGCATAGTGTGGAGGCAGGAATTTGCCAGTAACTCAGTGATTGCAGGTGTTTGTGTGTCTGAATGTCTCGTCTCGGTCAATCAGCTGATGGTTGATACTGAACTGGGAATGTATGTTAGTGAACTAAGAGTCAGCAGCGTGGCTGCGCTTGTTGACTCCCTTCAAGGCTATTAAGGGCTAACGTACCTGTTGTAATGCAATTAGCATGCATGTCCTTAAGTTAATCTGTTATGTTGTGTTAAAAAAAACATGTAATGCAGCTGCCCTGACATTTGCCACCTGATAACACTATCGGCGATGACTGGTCCTCTCAGTGATCAGTGGCTCCCTATGCAAAGTCATTGGGACCCTCAGGGGTCCTTAATATCACTTAAGTGGGCTCCGGTAAACTGAACAATACTTAGTTGTCACAATTAATTTAATGCACTAATGATAATTTGGGGAAGTGGGGGGGGGGGCAAATAGCCTCTCATATTGGCACATTTTGCTATCACAATTATAAACCCCCGTAAACCTCCTATGAAGGCACTATACAGCGCACCGCACACTCCAAAAGGCCATTTATATTCAGAAATATGTCAGTTTCAAACTGTGTGTCATCAGCACCCACATACTTAAATGTTTCCTTTACGTTGGCGTTGATACATCCACAAGATGGCAGTGAGGAGTCCGAAGTTTCAACAGCAATAAAAATATTGATGGTAGAGGAGGCTGTGATAATGTGCCTAGTAAATCAAGAGTGGAGGTCACGATGTACTTGGCGGTGGTCTCTGTGTGGCCATTAAATACATCGTGAAGTTTGTTTGTTTTTTTCCTGAAGAAATGTCTTTGTTGTGTCCATAGACATTTGGCGTGGTTTGCTTAAATTATGGCTACACTGGGGTGGGCTTCTTTGCCCGGGGTCCTCCAGAGTCTATGATCGCCACTGCTATTAGACAATTTTCAGGTGTGGCTGCAACATTAATAGTCCACAGTATTGATTGTCGTGCAGTGAAACCCTCACTGCACACGCACACCCCTTAACATTTGAGTTCAAATTGTACATATCGTACCACACTTTCTAAGCCGTCCAGCAGCGGAGAGGGTGGATGAGCTGCTCGACTCAGCGCAGCCTGCTGGCCGACCCTCCCCGTAAAAATTCCTCCCATCTGGATGTGGGGCCAGCCGCGCCAGAGCAAAGTAGAGAGGGGGCTCCCGACAGGAGGAGGAAGAGGAGAGTGCCGCTCTTTCATTACTGTGTGTGCACCCTGCCTAACTTTAAGAGGGGGTGAGAAACACCCTCGTTAGTGAGGTGCTGAAGTTACAGGGAGCGTTAGAAGGAGCAATCCTTGGCTACCGTTAAAGAGTTAGAGGGGGGGTCCTGGATGTCAAAAATGTTATCTAATCAATAGCATTCAAACATATGAAAGCCCTGTTTCTCAAGAAATGGCACAGGATCAACTAAATTTGTTCATTACTAGGTAATACAGCGCAGGAGTGTTGCAGGCGTTCATGTTATTGTGTCATTGTTCTGTATGTCGGTCAAAGAGAAAACAGATTTTGGATGGGTGCACCCTCCATTGTCTCCTTCCTCTGTTCGATTTTTAATTGGTGATGTAATGACATTGTTTCAGCAGCAACACTTGTCAGCCACACCACGTTAACTCAGTGCCGTTAGACCTTTACGTTTTGTTTCTTTTCTCCCAATGAGCCGAAGCAGCGTTGAAGGCGTCTGAGCGAAGCATGAAAAGAAGACACGCTCGATCACAGGTTACCTGATAAAATGTGAAAGAAAGGGAGCGAGGAATTGAAGCCATCTGCAACAGTTCGAAACTTGAAAGTGTGTGTGTTTGTGTGTGTGTGTGTGTGTGCCTGAGTTTTCTTTCCTTCTGTTGTCCCTCATGGGGCCTCTCTGCAACCAGCCAGCCAGACAGGCTGTGAGACGAGACAGAAGAGTGTCTGATTCACTAAACAGGCTAAAGGCTCCAGTAGACTCACTTGGAAATCAAATTAAGGTTTTAAAGGCTGGGTGCAAATGCAAGTGTGCTCACTGAGACGGGATTGTCTGGCCCTCCATGCCACAAATGCGAAGGAGGTGATGCCGAAAATATGCTGGGGGGGGGGGGGATAGCGAAAGTAAAGAGAGACATAGCGAGGGAGATGATGTATGTTTATTTGCAAAAGATCAGCAAACACCTTTTATATATCAGCTATTCCCCTCCACACGCTCAGGATGATTGTTCCCAGAAAACAGTGAGGCTTCTTCGCACTCCTCCGAAGCGGCGAGCTAATACTGATTACAAGTATCTACAGTTAAAACAATTACTTACTTGAGTCTGAGTAATTACCTTTTTATTACTCAGCAATTTACCAAGTTGCACAGTGTTTGCCGCTGTTAACAGCTTGTCAGCACAGCTGCAGCCTGCTAAGTGCTTAAAACCTGGCAAATGCTAATCAGTGTTTTGACAGCCTGACATTTCATCTAACTGTTCAGGTTGGTTTGAGGAGTGCTGTGAAATACTTGCTGCCTATTCACTTGACATGGATTCCTGTAGTCTGGTGTCTCGACATCAGCACAAACCCACCCACTCCTGTCCCAAGCAGAAGTCAGCCCCCCCCCACCCCACCCCACCCCGCCCTCTCTCCCTTTCTCTCTCTGTCTCGCTTGTGGTTCATCTTGGCAGCGCTTTTCATCTAGAGTGAGCCTTGTTGTTGTTTTTTTCTCAATGTGCCTATTTTGGTCTTTTAATAGCAAAACAAAACTGTTGCCTAAGAGCATTTTAAAGTCAAATTTTCACAATAAGGGCTTGGACGGCGTTCGAACTCGACATGTTCAGGTTTGAGCTGAGTTTGTGCCGTTGTGTCAGACACCGTCGTTGTAAGTCCACCCATACGTCTGCAGTTAAGCTCCCTTCAACCTGGTAAATACTGTGTAACTAATAAAGAGAGAATGCAGCATCCAGCAGACGTGACTCATCCTGCCGACTGATGACATCAGTCTGGTGTGAAGAGCCAAAAGTGGACCAGCATAACGTGCAGGGATAGGAAACCCTCAATCCCACATGCCTGCACCGCCTTTCATGCTGCAAAACTTGCATTTTGGTCCAGCTTGAGGCTTAAACATTGTTGGTTCTAAGCTCCTTAGGTGACTGAGAAAGTCAGATCAATGATCAAGAATGATCAAGCCTTGGCATTTAACCGTAAGCAGCAGCAAACTTTTATTTTTTTTTGTGGCTATACTGTCTCCTAGAAATGTTGTTTGGATGTGACTTAATTGTTTTCATAATTGCTGTGGTGACTTTGTAAACGCTATCTGGATCACGTTCAGAGACAATGTGTCTTTTATTGGGTTTGGCCGTGTACATGAGTACGGCGTTTTCATGACGAGGGCTCCAGAGTGTAATCTTTTGAAAACCCCACTGTAGCCCTGCAGTGTAAACGGGCAGAACACAACTCGTCTGGAAACGATGACGTCACAGCCCGGCTTGGCGCATGCATAATTTGGTTCCAGCCTTATTCGCGTACGCAGTGAGCATACTATGGACAGAACAACAACAACAACAACAAAACAACGTCCGACTGTCTTGGTTTGTTTATGCTGAAGACTGTAGTTTATTTACGCTCCTCAAATGTAGATTTGCTGCATCACTATTGTGATGTCATTCTGTGGTGTCGATTTTGAAACGGCACACCCTGGTACGCATATTACAGCGTTTTCGGCCATTTTTGTGGATCCGCGCGCACGGGGATCATTTAGAAAACTTTCTCAAAACGCAAAGAAAGAAAACTTCTCAGTTTTCACTGTAAACGGACCCTAAATTTATCACTGGTGCTACAGGAAGGTCCGAGGTGGAGGCAAGACTGTGACAAACAGTACCTGATCTTAGGTATCAAAAACATTGTGAAAGATGGTCATTTCCTTTAAATGTCAGTTTAAGGTACATTAATTCACAATATTGACCTGTTATTTCAACACAGAACATAATTCCATCGGTGTTATGTTTCCCTCAGAATGTATAGTTTGGTTCTGCAAATTAGTTGTAAATGTCGTTTCACTGTGATTGGAGACCCGCCATAGAAGACTGTGTTGGGCTGCTGTGTGAAACAGGGCGGTGCTGGTAAGCAACGTTCACAGTCAAGTGAAACCCTTCCCTGAATAAATAAGGATTTTGGAATATATTCTGCTTCTCACACAGCTTCAGGCATGTTCTCGTACCGAACCATTGTAAAAGTGTGGCTGTGTGTTTTATATTTTATTATTGTCTTGTAGACGGATGTCTCTTTAAATGGTCTCGTATAAGCAAAGCATTAATTCACCTCATGTTTCTGAAGGACGGTGACTAATCCTGAGCTCTCCCAACAACGGGGGACACAGCTTTCTAAGTGCTTTTTTTTTTTTTCTTCTTCTTCTTCCTCCTGAGTGAGTCTCAGTGAGACAGAGAGAGGGAGAGAGAGAGTGACGAGAGAAAGTTGCTGGTGTGCCCCTGTCACCGTCTCATGCATGTTTGATTTGACGTTCTTTAAGAAATGAGTGCAGGGGATGTCACAATGGCCATGTCCTGTTCCCATTCATCTCGAGGCAGGGGCCCTTGAATCATAAATGACATTCAGCCTCACCAGGAACAATATGAGAGTCGGAGGCTGCACAGGAGGAACAAAATGTTCCCTCTATCCATCCATCCATTCGCCCACTGCTGCTGCCTGCACTCAAGACTTCTCAACATCGCAACCAATTACCCTCACTTTTTTTTGTTTTGTTTTTTTTGTTTTTGTTACCGCTGATGAAATCCTCGCACAGCCTGCCTCAGCTGTGTGTAGCACTAGAGAGGAAAAGAGATAGTATGTGTCTGACTGAGTGACGTTGGCGTGTGTCTGTTTGGCTTGTAAATCCTGTTTAAGCTAAACAAACTCATTGTCCTCATCCTCCAACTGTGTGCTCTCTGTGTGTGTGTAAATTGTGCACACGCCCCCCTCCTCCCCGTGTCTCTCCCTCTCTTTTTTTTGAGTTGTAAGTACAGTCGGTAATTATTCGCCTCTCCCGCCTCATGCTGGGTCAGTGGGTCTAGGCATGTTTGCCCTGTCTCTCCTGATACCGTTGCATTCCTGCAAGCCAGCACAGACGGCAGCCTCCCCGAAGAGGTCTTCACACCTCTCTCTGCGTCCCACATGAGTTCATTTACCAGACAGCCACTCAGGACCGTGCTATCCCGCTGCTTGATTTCATGCCAGGTATTAGACTAACCAGTCTAGCAAAGAACTGTTACAGCTGCAGGGTTTTTTTTTCTTTTTCTAAACCTGATGTCAGGGGAGCTGTGCCCTCTTAACAAAATGCAGATTTCGCCTTAAATGCCATGCATTATGCTATTACACAACATGTAGACTTCCTTTAAATGATCTTTTTTCTGTAAAAAAAAAAAAAAAATCAAAGTAATGCCAGTAAAACAGTAAAAAAAAACAAAAAAAAACATGACTCCAGAAATATCAAGATAGTGACAAATGGACCATCAGACCGTCCTTTTGCTTAGACGGTCCGCTGTGCCATCTTGTTTTACGCGCCGCATGTTCTTGCCAGATTTCACGAAGCTCACATACAGGATCAGCTACCTTGGAACGAGATTCTTCCGTTCCTGTGACCTCTCACCTGCAGCACAAAGTGGAGGATCGAGTTTCTCTGCTGTCAAAAATCTGGCAAAGATGGTACTGAAAGCAAGACCAGGACCGTGGGAGGATCGTTCAAGCAAGAGTACAATAAGAAGCTATAAACCCAGTCATATAACCCCCCCCCACACACACACACACACACACACACAGGTAGCCTCAGAATGCTCCATTTTCATATCAGAATCCTGTGCTGGATCGAGTCAATACGTCTTAACAGCATCAGTGCTTTTGAGGAGGATTTCCAAATGAATTTTACACACAGTGCACTTTAGCCACCCTGAACCCAGCATGTCTATCGTATAACCTTTAAATAATCATTTACTAAAGATAATACACCACAAGCTGTGCCTATAATATCATTTGTGCAATAAGCAGTTTCTTGACTAGTCGGCACTGTTGTCTCTCAGTGTCTACCGTGATGTGGATTTTCCTGGTTGGAGGTTGCGTGGGAGATGGGGAGTGATGGCAGAGATTCTCTCGAGGACAGTCAAAGAGTCTCCAACGCGGCCTCCAGGGATACACACTGCCTCGTTTTCAGACTAAGCAAATTAACTTGGATTCACTAATGCAAAGGGACAGCACCTATTCTTCGCCTGCGATGTCGGTTATGAGGGGTTGAGAGGGAGTCGGGCGGTATGTGCTCTCGCATAACCCGAATTCTTGCACATGCATAGAGTGCTATGGGTGAAATGTGGTAGATGCTGGAACAGTTGCTTTCAGTGTTTTTGCAGAGGTGTGCATTGCATGTAAATAGATATTTTTTTTGTAGACAAGGGGGGGAAGGCTGTACACTGGATATTTCACTTGTGCTTTTTTTTTTGGTCTGTTAATGAAGCCAGTTGAGGTTGTTATGAAGAGCCTCTGAAATCATTGCTCACTGACAGAAAAAGTCTGTGACTGTGTGCAGGGTGTTTGGCCGCTTGGTGCCCTCCCCTCGATTTTTGACACTGGCGGATGGAGCCAGGCGCTTTCCCAGGCTTCTAAGGACTGACATCCCTTTCATTTTCCCCCGCCTGGGCGGCTCAGATAAAGAGGCATATTTTAAACCTCTGTGTGGACACATCAACTGTAAAGAGAGAAGGGCTTGTGGGCTGGGCCGAGCTACAGCATGAACCTAACAGAGAGAGAGAGAGGATATAGGGATGTGAGGAGAAGTGAAACAAAAACAAAAACAAACAAAAAAATCCACCTTATGTAAAGGTAATCGCAACAATTTATATGGTAGGAAGTACTATTACTGGCCGCAGACCTGACCCGACATTATCAATAACATTATCTGCAATCGTACCACAGATAACCCATTTCACTGGTTTATCAGGGTGATGTGTTCCACCACTTCTTCTTCAACCTCCCCCTATTACAAGCACGTCCTTCTGCTAAACCCAAGCCACGGCGGAAGCCGTCGTTTGTCATATCAGTAATGAGACCAGGCTAATCGCGTGTATTCCGGAGACAGCAATGATACACCGCTTGGAGCTTGCCAGGGATCAGCATCTAAACAATGTTTATCATTGTCTCCCCAGGCTCTTTAATTATTTGGCAAACGTTATTGACAAAAGCAGCAAAGGGTCCCTGGGTTTGATGATTTGAAAGGAAGCCGGGTTACTATTCACAAATATTACTGTGCTTGGAGAAAATACTTTTTACGTACATTGTTTTGGCATTTGTAATAAACATTCACTCTTACTTCAGCTTAAATAATGCTATGATGGAAGTTTTTTAAGTGCATCTTGCATCCTTTCCAGCATCCACTTTGTAGAATTGACTGATTCATGAGAGATGAGTGAGGATCACGGGGTGAGGGAGAGGCAGTGGATTTTTGTCAGATCCAGAGCCGATGCTCCACATTTATCACCTCCGTCAAGGAGGTCATGTTTTCACCCATGTTTGTTTGTTGTTTGTTTTGTCCACAGGATTACATAAGAACCACGGAGGCGGTTTCCATGAAACCTGGTTCGTGGGCCAGAATAGACCCCCATTAAATGTTGGTGCTGCTTCATTGAATTCATTAATTAATTAATTAATCATGCAATACCGCATTTTTTGCTGTGCGACTTGTTAACGTTTCCTTTTAAATCTCACAACTTGCTTTCTATTCAGATTTTCTTCAGTCAATTTTACAGTCATAAATCCAGAAAGAAAGTAATGAGACTCGTTAAGAGCCCCTGTGTCTTTGCTTTTTTCCCCCAGCAGCTACCCATTACTTTAGATTACATACACAAGCAGCAGCTAATGCACTTATTACACATCACGGCCATATTGCTATCACAGCCACCCTGTAACCTTTACTTGGCCGCCCAGTGGGAGCTGAATGGTATGTGTGACATTGTTAGAGATACATGTGAGGACATCACACATTTCGTGTCTGACTTGATATATGTTTGGAGGGGACACACACACACACACACACACAACCATCCTCTTCTCCTTGTCATGTCTCCTTGGATATCAAATCAGCATGGTTGTATAACAAGAGGGGAGGTGTGTCTCATTGATGGTTGCATGAAATCACCTTTGCTGTGCTGTTGCCATGAAATGTGTGTGTGTGTGTGTGTGTGTGTGTGTGTGAGAGAGAGAGAGAGCAGGAGAGAGGGAGGTGGGGGTAGCAGCAGCAGCAGTGCTGGCTCTCGTCGAGGTCCTGCCCTGATTTTCTCTGGAATTCCTTTGTTTTTGGAAGGCAGAAAGGGGGAAACTGAATCTGCGTAGCCCGAGGGTCTCCGCTCCTTGAGAATTCCCCGCACACATCTCTCTGCCGCCAGCCCTGATGGTTTTAGGGGTGTCTCTGTTTTCAAAGCTTGGAACAACCAAGGTGTTTTTCACCTTCCAGAAAAAGGAGTTGGGGGGGGGGTGGATGATGACAGCACAAGGCAAAGTGTCTCAGGCCTGGAGGGACTGATGCTACTCAACCATAGATTTGCTCTACATTTCAAGAACACATCATTTAGTCAAAAGTAACAATCAGGAGAAGTTTGTTGCAACGATTGCCAAATGTTTTCCGTTTTTTAATGGTGAACAAGCCTTTATAGCAGTGTTATAACGACGTTCCATGGCCACTGCTGAGGCTGCTGCAGAAACGATGTCAGCAGCTCCTGTTAAGCTGAAAACCTCATCTCACATTCATGGCTCATTAAATCTGATAAAACTCGTGCAACGGTGTTAAAATTGTACAAAGGTATCTAAGTTTAGTCCACGCCACACAAGTTTTCCATGACCAGATCGTTATCTGGGGAACTCTGTCGCTTTAAGTAAGTAACTTCCACAAAGCAGACTTTTTCCCCTTTCATTTGAAGTGGGCTCGTGTTGAGCAAAGGGGGGGGGATCGAATAAGCTTGTTGCCTGCCTCCATTGAGCCAGCCTCATTCTTAGTTGTCCCCTGGAATAGGCGGGGAGGGGAGGGCAGAGGAAAGGGGAATGGGAGGAGGTCTCGGAGGTCTGGTCACGTGAGCAATAATAGTGTTCGTGCTGGTCCCTTTCAGGCCGTCACAGTAAATCTGTTTGACTTGTCACTTTGTAAATCATTACGAAGGCTAAAAGCCTCTCTATTGGATTGTGGTGGATAGAAGGGAGGCAGCAGGTTTCCTTTGTGCCTTCCTGACGATGATATTAATCAAGTTTGTTTGCGGCCATCCTGCTGAGAGGCTATAATTAGCTCCCCTCTTCTTTCCTCTCAGTTGATTTTTTTTTTTTTTTTTTGCGATTTGCTCCTCAAAGCCAAATGTGAAACGGTAGCAGAGGTCATACGTTCAGTTTTGTGTGGAGTCTGAACACGACCTTTAGTTTCATCAGCTTTTTATTTTGACTGTTGACTCAGACTCGAGCCTTGCAGATGCTCATACAGTGTGTTCCCATCTGTGCTCAACACATATTTGAAAGAGAGCACTAATGGCGAAGCAGTGCAAGTGAGGTCTCCTGTTCCTCCCCCATGTTAGTCAGGGTGAGAGTCACAGCTTGAGGTATGTCTAAACTTGTAGTGTTGCTGTCTGATCCGACTGGCCGCTGTCTCGACAGAAACACGACAGAATAGATTTCGTCCTGTTGATGAAGTCGGTGTGGTGTGACATCTGGGCTCTACCTCCCTCTGGTTTTCCTCTCCCTCTCTGTTTTCTTTCCTCTCCCATCCTTTTTCATGCCATCCATCTTCTCCTACATGTGCTCACCCAATTTCCCCTCTCATTCCCTGGTAATAAAGAAGTGTCCCGTCCCGTCCCGTCCCGTCCCATCCCGCAGTCTGTAACGTTTGGTTTCTGGAGCATAACTCGAAAACTGTTTATCAAATTCTCAGAAAACTTCATGCACACAATAACTGTCTTTCTTCAACGAACTACACTCGTGGTGGGGGATTCCTGAGTGTTTCATACTTGTTGGTGTGTGTGCCAGCTGCACTCATGCCCAAAACAGAGCGCCGGTCGCCAGGACGGGGTTCTGTCACACAGTGTTCCTGATCCGATCTGTGGCTCGAAGCATCACGCTTATGAAAGCTAGCGTTCGCAAGTCCGTGGGAGACAATCTGAGAGCTCCATCTCTGTTTGGGTCTCCATGTTTCTCTGTCTTCTCATTACAATTCCCAGTACACACAGTCCCTGCACATGCCAGGGTATTAAGCTGTTTGGCGCTTCTGTCATTTGGACTATATTGTACCGCCTAGTCAAACCGGGCTGGCAGTGTTCCGTATCTTCCTGATAAAGCTCTTCCTTAGACTCGCAGGTGCAGAGAGAAGGGTGAAATGTCGGTTTTATCAGGCTGTTTGTCAACTCTACGATGTTCAGATTATCTGAAAGGAGGTTTTTGACAGTTAAACTGGATCTCTGTGCCTGGGGCAGCACCATTAATGACAATACCAATGACAGAATGAATAAAAGGATGATAATTACGGCTGTTCAGTTGTCTAACTGTGGATTGACACATGCACAGTGGCTGCCAAGTTTGATACTCCACTTCCCTTCTTTAGAGATTAATGGGTGTGTATTGATCCCACTCAGTGTTTTGACATTTATTGATGGTGAGGTGAGTTCATGCCAAGTGACAAGACTGGTAAACGTTCAGCTCAGACCTTTGTGGGAGGAAATTAATACCTCACCCGTGTTCTTCCGCATTGAAGCAAATTAACCACAAATAACCTGCACTTTATTTTACATGCACTTTCTGCCCTCTAGGCAGCCATTTCTTTCCGTTCACGTCACCAAATCATGAACCCTGATTTGCAGAGGCATGATTGCGATAGATAACCTACCACTATACATACAGTATTAAGTTATACTTCACGGTTGTGTTTGTTAGAGCTGCAGCGAGTAAAAACTTCCCCTGCTTGTGCGTTAAAAGATTTGGAGATATGAGGACCACCTTCGATAAAACAAAACACAACTATATAAATCCACATCCTCCTGTTGACATTCATTTTCTGCTCACTCGCCATCCTGATGTGATTGTCTGACAACACAGCTTCTCAACATTCTGTCAGCCTTCAGATTTTGGAGAGTTTTTTTTTTTTTTTAATGGTCCCTCTTTGCAACTAAAATCCCATACAGTTGTAGAGCAAGTATGATTTACAAAGGCAGGATGGCTACAATAGCTCCGTGATGGATTGTTGTGATGGAAGTTGTTTTTCAGATTGAAATGATGGGCACCAAAGGCTGTCTGAAAGGCAGGGAACTGGAACGTGAAAGAAAACCTCCGTAAACCTATGGAGTGCTTTTGAAAATGGTTAGTAATAATTCAGTGATTCACAGTCCTGGAACCATGATACAAAACCACCGGTTTGGTTCTTTGACATAAAGCATTAGGCACATTGAATTAACTCAAGGCCTCAGGAATAGTCGACTTTACAAAGCTCTTGAATCACTGAATCTGAAGCTGTTCTGATTTAGCAGTGACACAAATAGACTTGATACGGAGTAGAAGGGTGCCACATGTGATGGATGCCTGTCCACTTTCAAAAGGAATATCCTGACATCTTGTTCACTGAGTATAAATCCCTGAGATGGAAATCAGACCGAGATAGATTCATCTCAGTCAAGGCTGTTGTCTTTTGACCGGCAAGGAGGTAGAGCGGTCGTTCATGGAAGGAAAAGGTCGGTGGTTTGATCCCCAGCAAGTCTATAAGTCGAAGTATCCTTGAGCAAAGATACTGAACTCCAATTTGTTCCCCGGGCGCCGCAATGTAGTGGCAGCCCACTGCTCCTCAGGGATGGGGCCAATGCAGAGAAAGAATTTCCCCCTGTGGGATTGATACAGTATCTAAAATAAAAATGAATAGATCAAAATAAATAAAAACACTTAGTTGGCAGGACCCATGTCTCCATGATCTGAATGTTAATGTGTTTTTTAAGTGCAGGGAACAGTTTACACATGGTCATTTCAAAAAGGTTATAGGATATGAGTTAAGACCACTATCATAGAAAAGGTTGTCAGTAGCTCTGCTATCCTGGTGTAAGATTAGAATAATGCCAGACAAACTCTTGGCCAAGGTAGACTTTACAGACATTTAAAAAAAAAAACTAGCTAGGCTGCAAATTTCAGATAACATTCACTAAGCAAATATTAGCTGGCTGGCTCTGTGCATTAATTCTGATCTCTCACTGGCACCATGGTGGCCAACGCTCACAGCGTGCTTGCACTGTGTAAATGACTCCTTTAATGGGTTCGTGTTCGTGCTCAATCGCACCAATTCACCTTGATGTATATTATTTTGTCACATCAAGGTGAATTACATTAGTGACTGCATATCCTCCACACATACCTTGTATTTATTTCTGAGCAGGGCTGCAGCTTGCGATTATATCCTTAACGATTTGTCTGCTGATATTTTGATGAATTTATTAATCGTGTAATCTTAATAATTGCATAAAAAAAAAAATTTGTCATCACAATTTCCGGAGCCCAAAGAGAAAAAGGTGGCTGTCGGGATGACAGCGGACATATTTCAACTAATGCGGAATAGATTGCTCTGAAAATTAGGACACACATTAAAGTATCTCTCAGGATGAATTTTAGTAACTTTGGTGATTCTTAACTTTTCTCTTTCCTCATCATTAGGTCAAAATGTCATGTTTGAATCCTTTGGTTTATTACAAAATGCCTCCTTATCTTATGACATTCCTATCAGCCTCAGCATTTTTACATACATGTTTATAGACATGTTAATCAGCAGATGTTGGCATGAAAACATGAGCTTATACCTGCTAAACATTGGCATGTTGACATTTTCATTGTGAGTGAATGAGCATGCTAAATAAGCAATGCTAATGCTTAAGCATTAATGGACATTAATGCAATTTAGCAGTAATGCAAAAATGGACCTTTAAGGTAACAAAAAACACGATCATTCTTAGTTCCAGGTGATTTTACACTAATGAAAACATAGTTATGAAGATTATATTAAATTTATGCTCCCACCTCCTACTGTACATACTAGACCTTTAAGCTTTTGCTGTCCATGCGTAGAGCCTTAATTGTTCCGTGGTCATTTTTGCCCTCTTCAAGCTAGAAGTTTCTGGAACAAAATCCTCTGTCCTCTCTGTGCTCCTGTTATGCAGCAAAGGTGTTCTATACAGATGACAGGCAAGGTCGGGCGAGTGAAGCAGGACAGTACAAGCTTGTGTGTTTGTGTGTGTGTGTGTGTGGAGGGGGGCGGGGGAGGGGGGGGGAGAAAGGTAGTGAGGTAGAGAAGGAAAAGAGGATGGAGGAGGGGGGTTTGACAGAGGGAGAAAGTGAGGAAAGTGAAAGAGAGTGTCCACAGCAGCTTTCCACCCACTACTCAGCTGCAGCTACAAATCAAACAGAACCGAGTGGCTGCTGGCGCTGCGCCATGACACTGAGAATTTACACGCACAAAACTGTCAAACCCATCTTGATAGGTAATTAGGAATACTCTTATCATTTCTGTTATCACTTAGCTGTGGCGCTCATGTCGTCCAGTGTGTGTGTGGCATCTGAGGCGGTGGGAATGAAGATGCTGTTGTGATATAAGTACATTACACACCATGTAACAGTCGCTGTGTCGTGGACTTGGCTGATCCCTTACAATCAGTCTGAAGCTGGAGCTCTAGCTGCCTCTGCTGTGTGTGTTTGTGCATCTTTACCACACACACACACACACACACACAGCGCTGTGTGTAACCTTGTGGTTGTTTTAAAGGGTGGAAGCAGTGGCTCTTTATGAGTGTCACTGATGCACATCGTGTCCTGCATGACTTTGACCATGCAGGCCTTGCAGCTTTGCAGAGCAGAGCGAGCCAAATGGAGTTTTAGACAGCTCTGCATACGTAAGGCAAAGAGAGAAAGAATCCAAAAAGACTGGGTGGCAGGCTGTTTTTTTGGTTTTTTTTCCCCGCCACTGCGATTTCAACTTTTAGAATTTTCCCATTAACCCACATCACTTGCAAGTAGACCTGCAGCTAGAACGCCGTTTACTCTTGCACTGTGAACAATTTTGCAATTTGCGCTGTTATTATCTTAATTTGCACAAGTGAAAATGAGAGACAGGGGGAGTGTATTATGTGTGCTTTGATTAAGTGGGATGTTTGAATGCGGGCCCTCCACCTTCAAGAGAGATTTGATACTTGAGGGGTTGAAGTGTTTTTGATGGAAACTCCATTAATGATTGATAGCAGGAGGAGAGCGGTTAAAAATCTCCCTGTTCCAGCTCCATCAATTATTGAAAGCTTTCTCCTCGCATTTTGGTGGCACATAAAATATCAGTCACCATCTTGAATTCTTGAGTTGATAGCAGGGCTTTGTATTGATATCTAAAAACACCCCTCATCTGGGGTATGTTTGTATGTCGTGCATTTTAAAGGTGATGCAACAATTAGCATTGCTTTGTTGCTGCTCATTATCATTTCTTTTCTCATTGATATTGTCATGGGTGTATGCTTTATTCATATGTCTAGAACTGTAATATCTTAGCCAATTTGTAGACGTTAAATTAGACACACATTTCAGTGCATCGTCCCTGCAGCCTCAGGTCCAGCTGGGGTTTTTATTTCCCCCCTTAAAACATTCCCTCATATCTTGGCTTCATCCTGAGATGGTGTGCCACACAATATCCCACTTAATAGCTAGAATGATTCAGCCGGCATTTATGCTGAGAATCTTAAACACACACACGCCACATGTCGAGTATGTTGTTGAGAAACTGAGTGGATATTTGAAGTGATGCTGAACATTTGTGTCAGCCACTTTATGAGTGCGTGTCTGGGCGGCAGAAGAAGTTCTCCGGAGCTGAATGCTGCGTCGAGCTGCGCTGACAGGCCTGCAGGCTTCTTTGTGTCATCACCAGGTTTCCCATCAGCCCTTGCAGAGGGAATTCTCTCAGAGAGGACCTCCGTACTTCCGCACAGGAGACCTGATTAAGTCTTTGCAACTGCATGTGTCAGCCATGTCCAGCCACTCTGCTCCAAGTGCTCCAAGGCTGCTTCAAGCCATCCAACAGTACCTGTTTTTATAGAGCTTCGATTGACTGTGGAGCTTCTCTGAAGGAGGTGATTATTGGCTCGCGGAAGAGCACACCTGGAGAGGCTTCTGTTTGATGGCGCTTCTTCTTTTTCGTTTTTTTTTTGCGTCATAGTGACAACCTCATTTCCTGGTGTTGATGTTCCAGTTTTCCTTGTTTCCTTCCAATAGCCTTAGGTTCTAAAGATGAGTTGAGAAAAATGCTCCTGTAGATGTTAAAAGTCTATCAGGAGGAATGGATGTCAAGATATTGTCCAGCTATCACAGTAAATGACAAGCAACAACAAATAGAGATGGCTCTTCTTATGTTTGCCTCGATCCTCTTGTCTCATTATGAAGGCGAGGTCCGTCCTGCACAGACCGGGTCAACAGCATTGCATTTATATAAGCTGTTTTCTTATCGGCCGAGGCTTCTGTCCTGAGAGCACCGGGAGCACTGCAATGGTGATGTGGTGTGATTAGATTTACAGATGGAGATTAATGTGAACAGAGGTAATAGCAGAAAGGCATAAATCACAAAGCACTGTGCTTGACCTTTTGAATGGCGATAATGACGCTGGATTCAGATACTGGGGCCTCAGTGCCAGCATGAGTTTAGACAACGCTGTTATAAAGCACAGTGTGTGTTGGGGTAGTGGGCAGGTTGTGGTTAATAGATAAGGAGACTATTACTGGAGATCATTTAGATGAATATGACACAACACCCAATTCCAAAAAAAGTGTTAACATGTCAATAAAAACAGAATAGGATGATTTAGAAATACGTTTTCACCTAAATGCAACTAAAGACATTCCACAGACCAAATAATCAATGTTCAAAGTGATCAACTTTATTATGTATTTATAGATATACACTCATTCTGAATGTGATGCCTGTGACATGATTCCTAAAAGTTGTGACAGGGTTTATTTATGTTTATCGTCGTGTTACATCACCTTTTCTTTAAACGACACTCAGCATTGAGGAAGAGAGGACACTACTTGTTGAATGAGGTCTCTGTTCTCGTATTTGATGCTTCATGACGCACCCCACATTTTCATTGGTGGAGAGGTAGTACCACAACTCTTTTACTCTGAAGCCACGCTGTTGTAAGGCCTTGCAAAAGACGCCGTCTGGATGGCAGCATATGTTGTTCCAAAACCTGTTTGTACCTTTCAGCGTTAATGGTGCCTTCACAGATGTGCAAGTTACCCATGCCATGGGCTCTATAGGCACTAACATCCCCCTTCCATCACAAATGCTTCCTTTTGAACTTTGCACTGATAACAATCTGGATGGTCCTTTTCCTCCTTAGCCTGGAGGACATGGGGTCCATGATTTCCAAGAACTATTTGAAATGTGGACCAGTGTTTCCCCTAGACATTTTATTACGCTCAGTGGCAAGAGCTGATAGAAGCTATGCACACGCACCAAATTTAAGGTCTTTTATTTCCATGTAAAACAGTTCAAACAAAGTGATAACAAGGACAGGATGACTCAATAAACTGCGTTTATTGCAGACGACCACACTTCACTTCACTGGAAGAAGTTACAGCAAATAAAAGAAATTCTTTCCTTCACTAAGCTTACTTGGAAAATAAGTAGTTCAAAACTACAAAAAAAATAAAAATGTCATTTCCACATGAATTATTATATCAAATTATACAAGTATAATACAGTCACATGACTGTTAAAACTTCTCAGTTGTGCAAAGTACAGAGTGTGCATGACTTATTGCTGCATTTGATCTCACTCGGCTTGGAGAAACATGTCACCATGGTATGGAAATTCTCCCATAGCAGGCCGATTTATTGAGATCTTCATACAGGCTCCCAGGGCTCTCCTGTTCCTGAGGTCAGTGTTCATCTACCACAAGTGAAGATTTGCCTTTGTTTAGTAAATTCTTAAATTAAAAAGTAGATTTATATTGCTAAAAGCAATATATAAAAATAATGATAATTATTATTATTAATAGTTGTTAGGTTCCCAGTTCAACCATTATAATCATATTACTGATTATGAACACATCGTAACGTGAGGTTGTAACGTATTGACTGTGAAAACATGAGCCAATAATACAGCAGCATCGCCGTTACAGGACAAAATATTAAATATCATATACTTACTCGATGACGATAAAAGCCAGCATTTCTCCGGTCCAGTCCATCATTACGTCTCACTGCAGCATTCAGTGGGGGAGGGTCTCGTTGGCCAGGTGTTATCACCTGTTCAGTATTTGAATATAGTTACAAAAATCTGCTCCAACTTTACATTTATTGTCTTTGTACTGTTTTCAATTGATCTGATTTTTTTTAAAAACCATGAGGAAATTATCACACTTTGTTTCATTAATGTTTATTAACTTTTTTTGGAATTGGGGTGTGTAAAGCTGTTAGAACATTACTTTAAATTACATTAAATGTGCCATACACACACACACACACACACACACGCAGATTGACGGGATGAAACCCAGCACTCAGGCTCTTTCTTTAAGTGGGAAGTGAAACCTGTCTGCCTGTCTGTCTGTTTGTCCATTCCCCTCTCTGCCCCTGCACCGTGGAGCATCAGCAGGGTGATTAGAGGTGCCCTATGGTTGCTACTGATAAGACCTGTATGGATACCGCCAATGACAGCGCTGCCTGCCTACGTGGCTAACACAAGTGGCCTGGCTGGGGGATTACTGCCTGCTGTCATTTCTGCTCGTGCCTTTTCTTTATGTTATCCTCTCCAGTCACATGTGCTGCATTTGAATAACTTGGCTGATGCTGTAGAAATGGAACTCCTCGAAAATCCCCACCTGCATACAAATGTGCATACACTCACATAACACGTATGTGGTTTATAAGTCGCCCTGTCTCCCTCCTCTCTTTTCCTCCTGCTACTGGCCACAGCCGATTATTTACATGCTCTGCCACTTAATGGGAGGAGTGATGCTGATGGGTGAGGAGGCTCACTAATCCACTCTGCTGCTGTCATTAGAGAGAAGCAAACAGACTATTACCACCTCCTCCTCCTCTTTCTGCTCATCATAAGCCTGAACCTCACACACACACACACTTGCACACACACACACACACACACACACAGCTGTGATGGAGAGTGCCTGTTGTTTCTTTAGCGCTACTGAGTGGAGCCTTGCTTTGGTAATTGATCCTGTTTGGTACAGGGGAGGGGAGAGAGAGAGAGAGAGAGAGAGAGAGAGAGAGAGGCCCTAAGTGTTGTCAGTTTGCTGCATTAATTTTTCAACTATGTCCAGTGAGGCTGGAGAGACGGAGGAGGGGCCCACTGCAGAGCTCGCTCACAGGAACCACACTGGTGCTGCTTTGTCTGGTTATTTGTGCTCATTCTAAAATAAGTTCCTCTCCGTGAGACTAACTTATGGTTCAACTGATTCATCTGCTCGGTTCCAGCCTCCGGCCAATGACATATTTGTTTTCTTCTGTCTCTTTTGTTGTCAGCTCAGAAATAGCCTTCTGGTGGTTGTGTGACTTGTGTGCCTCTCACTCCTCTGGTTGTTTGTGCCTTCACATGGTGAACAGTATGTGCAGCTGATGATAGACAGAGCCCACTCTCTGCTTTTTGATCCTGGCATGGGCCAGTGACTCATGGATGATGTCACCAAGGCAGCCGAGAAGGAGGACAGAAGACTCAGTTTTTGCATGCTACGTGCTGCAGTAGAAATTGAAGTTATTACATCTCTGTTTTTCACAAGTCCTCCCCCCATGCTCTGCGTGTCAAAAAGCTCCTGTCCCATAATCAGTACCAATATTATCACAGCATCGTTCGTATTTGGACAGAAAACTGCTGAGTGATTTCTATTTCCCTCAGAGCCGTGCTAGCCAACACTTTTATGAGTCATTAAGACGTGCTTGCAGCCACCAAAGACGTCAATGCTGACATTTGTTGCAGATATGAGTCATAATTTCTTGCTTTTATTATCCCCCTGACCATCAAATGATGGGGGGGGGAGAGGGGGAGATAGTCATCAGCATGTCCGTCTTTCCATAATCATTTTATATCCGAAGCATATCTCACATACAGTACACCCATGATAAGTTAATGTCCCTTTTAAATAGATTTTTCTACTCATCTTTTTTTCTTTTTTTTTTCTTTTTCATGCAAAAAGAATTTGTCACCTCTAATTTATTCTGGGAGATGTAAAGTGGAGGTGCAGCAGGTCACAGATGTCATGTGAACTATTTAAAATACTTGGGACTGTCAGGAAAGCTTTCCATCCATCCATTATCTATAACCACTTATCTCCGAAGGGTTAACGGGGAGCTGGAGCCTGTCCCAGCTGACATGGGGCGAGAGACGGGTTACACCCTGAACAGGTTGCCAGTTCATTACAGAGCCAACACTAACACAGACAAACAAGCATTGACTCTCATATTCACACCTACAGGCAAATTAGTCACCCATTCCCCTGTGCTGTATGTTTTTGGACCGTGGGAGGAAGCCGGAGCACCTGGAGGGAACACACACACAGACACAAGGAGAACATGCAAACTCCACACAGAAAGGCCCCAGGCTGGGACTCAAACCCAAGAGGAGGCAGTGCTAACCGCGACAGCGATGTGCCGCCCCTCAGAATGGTTATGCAGGAGTTATGTCATGATCACGGAGTTAAAGCACCCACAGCACAACACAGGATTTAGTAATGGCACTGGAAATAAAATATGAAATAAAAAAGATTTTATTGTAAATGCAAATATCTATTGTCAATGTTTATTAGTTTGATTATTTATCGATTCCCTTAGTGATTCCTGATCAGTTTGCTCTGAAGAAAAAATCCGGGGCCTACTCTGACTTTCTGTTTACTATTTTATTTCTTCTGTTGGCTTTCTGTCATTATCTAAAATAAATGAAATGAGAGACTATTTTTTTAATTTATTTAGGTTTTCTTAGTTAAACAAAAAAATCTTAAACCAGCTGCTGTTATGATGAAATAGGATAATTACGCTCAGAGTCAGTGTCAGAGAAGCTGCCTGGTTGGAAGCGGTGGCACTCTCACATAGAGTGTCAACTACTCAAGTGATGCTGTATTAGACCTCGACAAAGAAAAACTAGAACGGTCGTAATCAATGCCGAAGAGGATATGATGTCCAAACTTTCAGTTTGATGTAAAAGACCAGCTCATAAAATAAACAGCTTTTGTTAGGCCAATGTTGCCAACTTTCTTTCCAATGAAAGAAGCTAGCACTAGCTCCAAAAACTGCCAATTTGTCAGTTGCTGTTATGCTTATTTGCATATTTATGCCTGTGCAGTCATCATATTGGCTGTGACAGTTGCATTGCGGGAGATAAAACTAAAAGGTAGAGAGAAATCTTTGGCCAAATAATCACAAACTCACTACAGGGATATCATAGAGTTGAAGTTAAAGCACATAAAGAGGGAGAGAAGAGCAAACTATTTACACATGTGTACAAGATCATTCAAGCTCCTCCTGGTGGTCTGAATAAATTAGTAAATTAGTTGCTTGTCTATTTTTAGAATTAAGTTAAGTTAAGTCGGCAGCAGTGCAGTAGACGTACCCTGTCTGTTTAGTTCCTGCATCTTTTCTAACTCCGAGCCCCTGTTTGGCTTTCTGTCAGTTTGTCATTTTGAGCCTGGTGACATCATCAGGTCTAATTTCAGCATTATTGTGGCTAAAACACAACA
This sequence comes from Chaunax sp. Z400, assembly GCA_037577475.1. Taxonomy (NCBI): domain Eukaryota; kingdom Metazoa; phylum Chordata; class Actinopteri; order Lophiiformes; family Chaunacidae; genus Chaunax; species Chaunax sp. Z400. The sequence goes on from CM075193.1 coordinate 13,396,459, forward strand.
CGACTGTACTCAGACATAAATGATCTAAGAGGAAAATTTAAAGTAAAGCAGGCTTTTACATCCATCAGCGGTCAGTTTGTATCCTCGCCTCCAAAACCTGACATCCTAACCTCAACATGGCAGTATAGAAACATGATAAAAGACAGGGCCGGGCATAGATTAACCGTGTTACTCACAGATAAGAGTCCTCTCTTTACCTCCCTCTGTTTTGCACCAACAGGTGTGTTTTCTCTCCCAGGTCTGCTTCCTCCACCACCTATCCTCTCACCCTCCTGCCAACTTAGCTAGCCAGAACAAGCCTTCCTCCACTCCAAGACCATGATTGCATTCTTGAGCTATTCCACCCCCTCCTTCAGAACAAGAGCCCTCTGCATCACCCTTCCTTTCAAGCAGAGTCTGCCGGCCGCATTTCCCCTTTGAAGATGTAATCTTGGAAAACACAGAGACATCTCTGGGATTATCTGAAATGTCTTCAGTGTGTCAACAGCCTGGCTCTGTTGCGCTGCAGCGCTGGCTGTTTAAATGGCTCGGCTGTGATGACAGCCAAGGAAAATGCCACTTTGCAGAGGTAATCACAGGGTCAACTCCACTGACTCCATTCAGGGCCAAACTCCCACTGTTAAAACTAGATGATAACGGACACAATGAAATTTTCCCCATGTGGGCAAAGCTGTTTTTTTTTTGTTGTTTTTTTTTTACAAGCGAGGCAGCGGAGCAGTCAAATAACAGATGGTGTTGGTAGGAGAGGTTCAATTTTGTTACGGCATCTTCCAGAATATTGTGCGAATCCGAATGGCGCTATGTCGTAACTAAGCACACACAATAAGATGAGGAGCGTCTCGGAGGAGTCGCAGGAGTCACCAAATTAAAGGCACAGAAGTGGGCGCTCCTTGGAAAGGATCTTGACTTTGTAATCATATCAGATGTTATCTGTAGGAGATTTTAAGAAGGGCAAGTGTTTGGAAAGTAAATCAGAGAGAGGCTGCCTAGGGAACACGTTGTTGTCATAATTACCTGCTGAGCTATGACTGCAGAGCCGGCGTTGATGTTGACGCCGAGCTGCCCTCCTCTCTCTATGACAAGGCTGTAATGTGTGGGCTGCTGCTTTCTCTCCTTTTCTTTGTGCTCTGTTCTGCATGTGTGTGTTCTTTCTTTCTTTTTTTTCTTCCCTCTCTCCTCTTTTCAGCCAGGAACATAGATTGCAGGCCAAAAAAACAAAAACAAAACAATATTGTTTCGGTGAGATCTGGCTCAGAGATTCGGGATGGACTTGCGTCAGTGTGTTTGTGCGGGTGCCGGCAGGCTCTCGGGCGCCTCCTGGGAAGCCGAGGCGAACCGGAGACCTCATCTTCTCCATTTCAAACAGCAACCTGCCCCTGCTGGTGCACAGGGCCTGCCTGCTTAGGTTTTTTATTACAAGTGATCATTTTGAATGAAATGCAGCCCCAGTTCTCCTCACTGTTGGCATTTAAACAGGAGGAAAGAAAAAAGAAAAAAAAAAGCCCCAGATGATGATATCAGAGTGAGTTGAAGTGATGGAGAGGGAGAGACCGCTCAAGCAGCAGCAGGAGGAACACTTGACCTGTTTGTTTTTGCTCGAATGATATCCCTCCGCTAATTTCCTATTGATAAGTATCTGACAGCTCCTATCGAAGTGTTTTATCGTGACTGGAGGGAAATGGCTTCTCACTTAGGCAGTACCAATCGATATCAGAGACTCTTTTTAAAAAAATTAAAAAAAATTGCATCCTCTGGTTTTCTAGAGTTCTTCGTTTGCATAGAGATCATCAATTACACATATTAGCCTACCGCCTTCAGCCTGGAGTTGGGCCTCCTCCTTCCCTCTCCAGATGCTGCTGCACATCCTCGCTCTTCCACCCGACGTCATTGACTGCTGTTTGCCATGTTAGGGGGCATTGATTTTTACTGCTCTGCCTCTCTCTCTGGTTTAACAGTTGATGAGCTGTGTTAAGACGCCCAGGGACAGCCCTGCCTGTTATAAGGAGATGAGGCCGGCTTTTATAGCTCGTCTGTTTCCTCAGCTTTGAATGATAAGGGGTGTGTGAGTGTGTGTGAACGTGTGAGTGAGTCTCAGCCACTTGAGACCAGGATTCCCCCCCCAGGAGGCTAAAGTAAACATAGCGTTAAGGGCTTTTAACAGGCAAACTTTGACTTTGTCATCTCCAGCATTTGAAATGGGTTCACCTCGGCCAATGAGCAGCCACACCATTAGATATGAAGTGTTAGAGCAATACAGAGCACGTTTATGAAACAAGAGAAAACTGGTTCAAGTGGAGAGTTGACAGAGTGTTTAGATTCAAACGCTACAGGGCGTTTTAGTCTCTCTCTCTCACACACACACACACACACACACACACACACACACACACACACACACACGCAAACACACTCTCAGGAGTCCTAGATACACAAACCGCATTTAAAACGATTGGTCTCTTTGTTTTACCTCAGACTCTCATGTCTGCGATGAAAGTGTTCACGTCTTTCTGACAGGGAAATAAAAAAAAGCTGGAGTCTGCAGAAGCTAGAATGAACCACTCAGCGTTTCGGCGCAGTATTCTCCACATTATTAAGGAACACATTGCTTTTTCTTTTTTCTTTTTTTTTTTTTTTTCTTTTTTTTTTGGTGCCGCGCTGCTCTCAGAACCATCTGTTGTATGCCGCTCAAGTGGTAGCAATTTCCGTGTGGTCCCGCGTCTCTCATGCAGTATTAAAAGTGAGACTCGATTGCCGATCTCCGCCCGATGTTCTAGCGCATTTAGTCTCTCATAAACTTTGGCATTCTTCAGTGATTGCTCCGCGGCAGTTTCCATTATGCAGAACTGCACTGCCATCTCAGTATTTATCTCTCTCTCTCTCTCTCTCTCTCTCTCTCTCCCCCCCTCAGTCTCTCTCTTTGGCTTTGAGGGCTGATGTCATTTTAGAGTAAAAACACACATACCCGCTGCTGCTCTTTCATTCACTGCTGTAATAAAAGCGTCCTCTTGCTTTCTATCAGCCTGAAGGAAGCTACACATAGCTCTCTTGTTTGGTTGCTAGATGATGTCACCTTAAAAAAAAATGTAGTGCTCATTAAAAATCAGCTTTATCATAGTAATTTGATTTCTAGAACTTAACGTACGGCCAATTGAACGTGATATTATCGATATTATTATCTTCCTCTCAATCCCATAACCTTTACACACTCCTTGCACACGTTTTGGAGAGGGTCCATCAGTGTGCGTTATAACAGGGTAATATCAACATAATGGGCTTACCTGTCAGCCCTGTATGGGATGTAGACCCTGTAAATCTCATTTGTCGGTGACACCTGCTTGCTTCCCTGCAGTATTTATGGGTTTCTCCTCCACCCTGGCCTCATCTTTTTGGCCTTAATCCAAAAGATCAGGGTTTGGATGCAGGAATTTCTCAAAAACGTTTCATCAGTATTGAGAAATGGGGCATTTTTCACCACTTTCCGAAATATCTTGAAAAGTATTGTTCCAATCGTAACGAAAAGGTCCTGCTTGGTTAACCTGTTACAACCAGGTGACTCGCTGATGACACTTACTTTAGCTAGAATGGCTAAAAAGTGTTACAAAAGGGGAGGCGAGAGGGACTCGTTTCAAGGTGAAGGTCATGGAATATGCTGGCGAATGTGGCGTTTAATCATAGCTTTAATGATGAAACTTTCACCAATCGAATTGAAGTATATTGTCGATGTCTTAAGCGACCCGGGCCTGCGTTTGATTTCTATCAGCGTGTAGAGGATGCAGCGAAGCAGTGAGAAGAGACTAAGAGGTGTATTAAGCCACCTCTTATGTGTGTGTGTGTGTGTGTGTGTGTGTGTGTGTGTGGGTGTGGGTGTGTGTGGGTGCATGTAATAGACTCAGGATGAGGGCTGACCAAGAGCCAGGCTGCTGATAACCTTTAGGAAGGACATTGTTCCTGTGCAGTGGGGGGTGGGGTCGCGTGGGGAGATATACAGGACTGCTGCAGTGTACAGGCAGGACAGTGGCAGTTTGATAGGTGGTGCAGTTGCTCATTGGTTCATTGGCTTTCCGGCAGGGTTAGGAGGTAGAGTAAATGGGGCAGTATAGCAGCCTCCCTCAAGGCTCCCTCTATACATTTTTTCAACACCAGTGTATTTTTCTGTGATCCGTTTGTCCTCTGTCTGAACCAAGCTCTCCTTGGCATTACATTAAAAGAAATTTAACAGCCTTTTTTTCTGTCTTCCTTCCCCTCAGACGACCGCTTAAGGAGGGGGGTCAGTGAGGGAGCGAGCGTGAGGAATACATGAAGGGCAGAGTGGGGGAGGGGGCAGCGAGCACAGCGGCAGTACCACCGAGGTCAGAGTTCACACAGGTAAAACAGACATTTCTTTTAATTTGTATCTTGGTGACGATGCACACTCTTTAGTTGAGTCATGCATTCTTCTTGTTTGCCAAAGTGGAGCTGACCTGGCATGCATAGGCAAAGAAAGGCAGTAATGTGGCTGGTTTTGATTGGACCCTCTTGGGCTGGCGACTGGGGAGGAACTGGAAACTGAGCAGTCTGCAGCTGCAGTTTATGGGGAGCTATGCTGTATCCTGTTTGACTCTGTCCAAAAAAACCAACCAGTCTCTGCCGAGAGGTCTGTGGCCAGTGTCAATACTGGGAGAATAGAGTAAAATCATGATGCTCTGATTCAAAAACCAATTGTTTCCAAAAAACTCACTTTTTGTTGTTGTTTTATTTAAATTGAGGGCAAAAAGTAAAAAGCAAGTTTTTGATTACATACCACTTCAACCTAATCCTATTTCTAACCTAATCTCAACCCTGAATTACTAACTATTATCTACACGTCTACAGGCTGCTTTTTCTTTTTCTTTTGGTTCTTAGTGCTGCATAATTATAGTAATTTGATATGGAATTGAATATCAGCACTGCACCAAAGCAAACAGATAAAGATCTTATTGTAGTTCAAATTTAGAGTGTTGAGGACATCTGCACTTCAAACTCTTCTCATGACCTTTAACCATTGACTCGTAGCAATTCTAATTAAAGATATCTACGATTCATTTCTCACTAGTGGAAATGTCAGTTGTAGATATCTGTAACTCAAGCACAGCTAGTCAACTTTTACCATTTACTGCTCCCATCCTTTTTGGCCACTCCAAGCCCCGGTACCAGAACAACAGGAATAGAGGTGCAACAAAAGTCAACCAGCAGATTGACCAGATTTGAGCAAAAACAGCTACTCCTTTCCCGTGGATGAAGAGCAACAATGGAAGAGGGGATTTCTAATACTAAGGCGTCTGTGGCGCGTAGTTCCCTCTGACCGCATATGCCTTGTTTATATGTCCGTTCAATGGAAAAACATTGACGTTGGATCTTAACGATCACTTGCTCCGCCATGTTCAACGTCTTCCACTCTGAAACAAAAATATAGCAACAGTGCTGCCAACGAACATTGTGCCAAGCACATTCAAGCTTTCCTCCTGTATTTTCTGCTACCTGGGATTATAAGGAGGATGGGGTCAGGAAGGATCCAGGAAGCAAATGGACACATAAAGTAACCTTTTAATGTGTGTGTGTGTGTGTGTGTGTGTGTGTGTGTGTGTGTGTGTGTGTGTGTGTGTGTGTGTGAGAACGCTAAGCAATGGTACCACCACAAACACACACATGCACACATATTATGCAGACAGACACTGTATACACATGCGCGACTAGCAGGGTTCTGCTACAGTGCTAAGAACATGAACGTCAGAGCACAGACAGCGACAGGTTTAACACACACACACACACACACACACACACACACACAAAACAAGTAATCCACAATGAGAGAGAGAGGGAGAGAGAGAGAGACGCTGCCAACAGAACAGAAATGCAGATTATGACAGCATAAACATGAAAAGTATAGGAAAATGAGGTTTTCCTGTGTTTCTCTTCTGCTGTCATGCTGTTGTTTTTCTCTCTCCCTTTCTCACATAAAATCATACAGAGCTCACCAGCAGTCGATCAAACAACTGTGCAATTGAGGCAGAGTTTGGCCAGCCGGACAGCCTGGATGTGTAATGCAGAGCTCCTCCGGTTTAATTTGTTTGGAAAGCCTATCATCGCTGCAAACATGTTTCAGACTGTTGCCGTTTACAGAAGATTATTTTCCCCTGCAGCTTTAATTGGATGCATTTTTAATGTTAGCGCCACATAATGTGACCACTGTTGACACTGAACACTGTTGCTGTTGTGGGGCGATAGAGTTGAGATTGAGGAGAGAGGAACACTGTGTGTTTGTGTTTAATGGTTCGGTGGATTCCTTCAGTGTGTTTCGTCCACGCTAAAGGGGAAATTAATATTTCTGTGTTAAAGACTTACAGTTTAGCTACAGCGCTTCGGAGACAACAGGAGCTGTGATTGGCCAGCTTGAGCAGCTCATGTTATTTTCTCTCATGTTTCCAGTGCTGGTAAGAAATAGCTGGCACTGAGAGTTGAATAAATCCCCTGCTTAACAAAGACATCTTTATAATCAATTATTAATTTGCAACATTTGACATGTGTCAGATTCTTGTTTCTTCTTGCTGATCACATGCAATGCGATACTCGTGATATGATCATTTGAAAATACTTAAAATTTGTACTCAGGATCGGACTCGTCCATATTGGTGTACTCTCACGGCCAATGTTATGGCGTTTCTGGAAACTCAGCAGCCAGCCGTTGGAAGCTTTGAAGTCGCTTTCCCGAGGTCGTCGGCGAACTTCAAGGCCTGTTCCTGTAACATTGATCCGGTGCACGGCACTAGTCGAGATGTTGTTTCGCAGAAAACCTCCCAAGCTGATTTCTGGTTTCCCCATCAGTTTTCTCTTCTTGGTGCGTTGTTTTCGCAGTCGTCCAAGTAAATGTCTTTCCAATGCCAAAATCCTGAGCCAGAGAGAAAGCTCCAATGTCCAATCCCTTCTCGTACTTACAGACAACCTCAATCCCCCAAGTCAACGTCCTCCTCTCCACTTTCACCTGCTTTGGTTTACTTGCCATCATGTTCATATGAAATGAAATATGACTGAACGTTGCCCGGAAATGTCCCACTTTATACCGCTTACTATACGGTGTTTACCGTTTAAGGCTGAACAGGGAAACTGCCCTCGAACGTTCGTTATCGCCAGTGATTGGTTGCCTGGGAGTAAAACAGGACTGTGAAAAAGCGTTCGTTGTGAGCAGAGGGTCGTCCTAAAGAGGCGGTCGGTAGACCAGGTTTGACTGTACTATTAAAACATGATATAACCTTATCATGTTATATCATCTGGCCCAATACGATCAGATGCCTCAAAACTCAAACTTTATAGGAAGTCTTCAACCAATTTAACCACCTGAAACTGATAGCTATTGTGTACATGCACATCGTTTGCGTACGTGAACAGTGTTTTCAGTCAGATTGGGTTCTGGTTTGGTTCGGCTCTTTTGCTGCGTTGTCAGCACCTCATGACCACACGGCATTCCGAGATAAAGCAAAGGATGTCGGAGCTCGGAGGGATTATCTTACACCGAGGGAATTATATCCGTTCCCAGCCATCTTTCTCACTCTTGAGTGTTTCTTTCCCTGCATTTTACTGCCTGCACCCCCTTTCTTTTTCTGTTTATACCTCTTCCCATCATCCCTTGGTTCCATCTCTTTTTGAAGATATCATGCTGTATGTTTTTTTTTTTTGATATGCTGTATGTAACAAAGAGAGGAGGAGAAGCACAGACCAATAGAATGAGAGAGAATATCAGTCTAATCAGGACTCTTAAGGAGGATTCTGTAAGGAGCTTCACCTTAAGGTGCCGCAGCTTTGGAGACTGTGATGATATTCAAACGACAGGAATGTGAATTTTTATCCTTGTTGGTGATATTGATTGCGGTTCTCATCTTAGGGCCCATTTTTCTCATAGACAAGCAAGCCGGTCCTTTTTTTTTTTTTTTTTTGAATCGTGTGCTTCAAGAGGCTTCTCACAAACAAGCAGAGGTATGAAGTGGTGAGAGTGGGAGGATGATAGAGAACATTGTCTTCTCTTTTCCAGCGTAGGGACAAAGCAGAACAGGTTGTGTGGGGATACTTGCTATCCTTAACGTCTCACACTGCCTTAGGGCCACCTCCACTTCTGAAGCAGCTGAGAGTTGTGTTGCACAGAGGAGTGTGGATATTTGCACCACATTCCTCAGTGTCGGGTAGCATTCTTAGGACACTGTAATCACTAGTGTCACAGTTTTACTTTGTCATATGTCGACTTCAATAATGCAATAACTTAACTATTTTATAGATTTTAGACGCCTTTTTTCTCCTTTGCACGATAATAACTCGCAACATTTTAAGTAATACCCCATGGCGCTAGTGTTCAACTGAAGGTGTTATCCTGACACTGTTTTATTGCTTTGTCACTTTTTGTTCAGTTAATATCCAGTTACATAAAACTCAGGTCTCATTTTTGTAGTTAGGTCACCTTTCCTTAAACGAATGTAGTAAAAAAATAATGGTGCATTGTTGAGATATGCTGGAAAAAACGTCAGACAGTGTAAGAAACAGGACGAGTCACATGATTATACAGGTTCCCAGCAAACCCAGAGGCTAAACAAATTTAATTAATTGGCAGAGAAAACCGAGGTGAAAATAACGTGGACAAGTGAGGTCAGCACACTGCAGCCTAAGACAAATTAGAAGCAAATTAAAAAAAAACTTCCTCATCAATATGATGACTTATATGCCCCGCAAACAGATACGACAAAACCAAGTGGACAAACGTGCTGCAGATACTTACAAGGTATCTTTCATTAGATAATATGATTTGTACATTAATAATAAGCAAAAGGCTGAGACTAGGTTAACAGCAGATGTCTGTAATAGCGTCTGAATCATGCCGTCATGATGTTAGAAGAAAAAGAAAAATGATTTAGCTCATTTTCCAGCACCACTGATGCACAACCGACTTCAATAACATTATGAGTCAGAGACGACAATAACCATGACCCAGCTGGGTTCATCACGTTCATGTGCGCTCAAGAAAACAGGCCATTATCCGCTGTCGTCCGTGCTACTTGCAGCACTTTTCTCTATTTGATTGTGTCGTGTTTTTTACTACGTGTTTGTAGTGCCTGTGTTACAAAAACAAGACCCAAATTGCGTTAAACTGATATTTTCCTATAAATATATCCAAATGTTGATGTAATCTGAAATGACATCACCCCAGTAGGCCGCCATCTTTATGCACCGGTCGGTCCATGATGCTATCCATCACTGGGTCTCTGTCTGGCGTCGTCAATTACCCAGTGGAAAATAACATTAGAGGCCTGAATGGGACACGGAGCCGTGGTAGGCCTGACATGGCTGTGTTATATGATTACACAACCTGTTGGCTGTCCGCCTGTCAAGTGTCTGCCGACGCTGATGAATGGCTGTAATATGTCGCGCATCACAACAGGCCACACACTCATTAATGGCTTCTCATAATGCCTGGGATGTTCCTCCAATGGATTCACAGAGACGGAAGGAGAGAGAAGGAGGTGGCAGTTGTAGCGCGAGGATGAGAAATGGGTATCATGAACGCTCCAACCTTGTTTCCGTGTCGCCACTCAGGGCAGTAAATAAAAGAAACACGGTGTCCTCATTTGAATAATTTCACAAGCGGTGTGGCAAGATGCCAGCACCACAGCCACATGTATCTCTGGGGTGAACGAAGGATGACAAACAGGATGAGGACACAAAGCGAAGGTAGATGTAAGAATGACGCCTGTGTTACATTCCTGTCCATCTGGGGTTATTGTGCATAAATTATCACAGTCATATATGCAGAGCGTGGGAGAATTACAATAGAAATTCTCCAAAAAAAAAAAAAAAAAGGATATTGAATCTGTCGGATGCCATTTGAAGCTTAGTTGATTGCTCTTTCTTTCTCTGCACTAGGAGACGCGCTTCCCAAGATCCTCCCAACTACTCAACTCTCAGCTACAACAAACAGATTTGATTTTCATAGAGATGCTGCTCGGAGAGGTCTCCACTTCTAACAAAGTCCTGAATTAGCTACTTCCTACAGACTCTATGGGGTAAATACTGTGCACCAGTTGCTGTGTGAGGCAGTTTCTCACAAAGTGTACCAGCCATAAAGAGGTTATCTACGTGACCCATAGCCGTATTTCTCTGTGGTATTTATGGCTCTGTCAGACTCGTAGTGCCAAACGTTTGCTTGGAAGCATCAGCCACATCACAGGAGCCCCACTGACGAGCACATTCTTTCTCTTGATTTGACATGCCTGCGCTCAATATTCCGTGCCTCAGGTTTGTCATTTAATTTTTTTTTTTGCGTTGTCTCACACGAAGGTCACAGATGTTAAGAGATCTTCTGTTTCACCTTGCTCAGAGGTGCCAGCATTTTCAGGCGCCATGCCATGGAGGAAAGCACTGAGAAGTGCACCTGCATTGAGCGCATGTGGGAGAGACAGTCCCTATCTGTCTGCCTGTGTTGGTGCATGTCTCCTTTCTCACAGCTTGAGATTCTCAGTTTGAAATGTAACACCTGCAGATGTGTCTTGTAAACTGCAGCCGCCAGCTTTCCTCCCATTCAGCAGGGACCATTGAAACAAGGCAATTAAAGTAGATCTCTACATGGGGTCAAAGATGGGTGTGCCTGCCTGTGCATGTATGTGAGTGATTTTCCATTGTTTTTAATGCCATAATGTGTAACTTCAGCAGCAAAGATCTACGTCCCTGGAGCGAAGAGGACACGTCCGAGCCAATCACAACATTAGCAGTTCTGTCATTTTCATGTCTCTTTAAATATGGAGGTCAGAGGTCACTGGCTGCCTGTTGACACGGAGCAGATTTATGCAGCGTGCACACATGCAGGCACACTCATGGAAACACATAGGCAGCCACGGCCCAGTTCTTGGCGCAACATGTTACAGCAGTGGTTTCTTGTTGCTGCTGATCTTTGGGTCTTTCCAGCTCCAGATACCAGAGGCTGAGTTATTCTCCGCTCTGCTCCCTGAACCCTTCTAATTGATAACGGCTGTGGTTTAGAAAGAGGGAAGCTAAACAGAGCAGAGTGTGGTAGAACAGATTCTTGCATGAAAGCAAAAGGAAAGTAAGAACAAAAGAACAGAAAGCCAGTGAAAAGGGCGAAGAGCTAGATCTGTGTGGGCCAGCGGTAATCAGGTGGAAGGTGACTGTGTTCTCAAACGAACGTCCTCTCTCCACTCTGCCCTCTGCCTCCTCCTCCTCCGGCAATGGAGCTTTTTAATAGCTCTAAGAAAAACGCGAGAAACACCGTTTGGAGAGGGGCGGAGAATCCAAACCGGAGGGTTTGAGAAGAGCAGAGCAGAGGAGTGGAAGGCTCAGTGACAGCTGCATGCATGTCGTAGTGGTTGACGGTCTGGCCGTCTGTCAGAGCAGATATTTCTGTCTATTTAGTGCTGCCTTACTGGCTGCCAGAGACACTCCTCATGTCATCGCTGAGTGCCTGCTGTCACTGGCTAAAAAGGAGAGAGGGAGTGTAGTATGTGTATTCACATGGTTGTGTGTGTGTGTGTCTGAGAGAGAGAGAGAGTGACAGAGAGAAACTCTAGCAGCTGTTTTGAAAGCTCCTTCACTCTGTCAGTGTATCTTCAATCAGCTTTGCTTGCTTCCCCAGTAAAACATTATTTGTCAGTGGTTTGGTCAGCCCACCTTTCTCCTCTTAAGGGAGCACACTTTTGGGGGGAAAAGCATGTTGTGCAGCTCGAGATCATAACATAAATATGAAAATACTGTATGTCCCCATGTCGACCAGTTTTCTCTCCATATTTTCAAAGAGAACATGTGTTGTTTTTTTGTAGAACATGCATTCTTGTAACGTAAACATTCAGAGCAGACACAACTGCACACCTTTCATAATTGTACTGAGGAGATAATGGACACAAGTGCGTCAATGCTTTCAAGAAATCAGCGACTCCAAGATAGCTTCGAAAAAGCAGCTATTCGCAGGTCTAATGTCATAAATGATCATTACCCGAGTTATCAATCACAGCTGCCGTTGTCAGCTACAGAGCTGCCTTTTGGTTCGTCCTACAACCTGTTTTTTGTTCGCTCTGGTATGAGGAACCTGCTGAGCGCAAATACAAATAACTTCAATGAATGAACTGGATTTCAATTCATTGTTTGGTTTCTCGTTTCCGTCCTGGAGGTCACCGATCCGAGTTCACCGATCCAGACACCTCGACTCATCCGTCAGTACCGATGCATTACTGCGTGGAACTCATCAAAATCATCGGTATCCGATACCCGATGCATGCATCCCTATATTCTGTTCACCATTCAAATTTAAAAGCCAGACACTGAGTTCCATTTTTTTTTTTTTTTTTGCTCTTTATGAGCAGCCCAGTAGCTTTCATGACACCTCCAGCAAAATTGGGGTAAATAAGAGGCTCTGTGAAGCACTTAGACTCATACTATAATGAAGCACTAAAAGGTTTTCGTTGTTGAACCAGTGTAAGACAGCATATTACACTTTAGTTATTTGGAATGTACCTTTTTGCGCCCCAAACAATGTTGGCAATCTCAGAAAACTTGTTTCAGCTGTACTGAAAGGACATGGTGATTGGCGGATGAGTCTGTCAGTTATGTGTGGGAGGGACAACCAACATGAAATATTACATATAAATGCGTACTGTCTCCTAGACCAACTGAATGTGAGTGTGAGCGGTGCAGGGAGACAGTGGAGAGAGCTGAAATCCACTTTGTGCAGTCGTTGCAGCGCATGTTAGAGATATTTAAAGGTTCACAGTTTGTGAAGGCCATCGACTGTTTGACTGCAATCATCTGTTGTCTGATTTCAAACATGCGTGTTCCAGCCAACCGAGATGGCCACTGAGCGAGGTAATGGTATATTAAAAAAGTTTTTAAAGAGTGTCAGTAAGCTCCGAGGCTTCACAGCGGCTCGGCGGTTACCGTGAAACTCACGCATGTGCACCTGCAGTTGGGGGGCTGGTTTGTTCAGTGTGATGTTTTTGTGTTCTCCTACAGACCCGGCAGTAAATTGCACCGACGGTGTAAATGTGGTGCAACCTTGAATAAGTGGCTCTAGAATCCAGATGGTTAGCGAGGTAGTGAAAAGTCATCCTGACCTTTCCGGATCTCTCAACAATATTTGAAGCAGTGTCATTTAATTCTTCAGATGTAATTCCCTGGCTGGAAACCCCCTTATCTAAGCAAGGGTATGAGCTTTCACATTGACATCGCCTGTAATTTTGTGGCAGCCACGACAACATTAGTCCAACTTTAGGTTCTGTTTGCTTCTTCTGGCTCCTCCAGTGACCTGACAGCCCTGTAACCACACACTAGTGTTTATGTTCTTTAGGTTAACACAGTTATCTCTGCTAGTAACCTGAGCCCACAACCTACACGGACACTTGGCATACATGTGCTTGGTTGCGTGTGTGTGTGTGTGTGTGTGTGTGTGTGTGTGTGTGTGTGTTTGTGTGTGTGATCTTGCAGCTGCAGGACCCGTCTCTCCTCAGAAAGAGCTGCAGGGACTTGCCAGTATTTTCATTCCCTCTGGAGGCATTTCCGCACACCAACAAAGCCCGGTCTGCGTGATGAAACGGGGAGGAAGCAGCTTTTGTGAGGAGAGCAGCCGATTTCAGTTTGTGTGTGTATGTGTGTGTGTGTGTGTGTGTGTGTGTGTGTGTGTGTGCACTGCTGACCCTGGCAAACAGTTTTTTACATGCAGATTTACTTTTGAGCTTGTAATTCAGGCTGTTCCAGGCGCTTGTTTGCTGACGAACTGACTGTAGCATGAGAACAAGGCTAATCTGAATCCCATTCGAAAGACAAAGTTGCCTCCTGTTTGTCTCTAATTAACTGGTATAATACCCAGCTTGTTGAATTTTTTTTAGTCAGTCTTTTTTTTTTTTTTACAGAGCTTGTTAACCACTGGCCTTTCACAGTCTACACTTCCTGTGTAGCCACTGCCAAACGGAAATGTGTGCTTGTAGCCCAGGTCACAATTCTCCAGCGTGTCTGGCTCTGGAAACTCTGGACTAAATGGAACCAGTGAAAGTAGGAAAATGCCTTTAGAGTTCAGCTGAACTAACATAGAACACTTTTTACCCTCATGTCTGCAATAAATAAATAGCTCACTGATTTAAATCAAAGCTTTTTTTTTTCTTTTTTGGGTTTATTGTCTCTTTGCTGCTGGATACTCTTCTTAAAGGAGGTGCTTTCCAGAAATAACTCCTCCATTTTTGCAGGAGCTGAGATGGAAAGTCAACTGAAACACAGTTTTTGCTGTCTCAGTTGAGGTCACGACACTGCTACAGAAAATCACAAATTTAAAAAAAAATTTTTTATTGCAAAAGCAAAGCAACCGCAGTGAGTTTTTCATGGGGGTTGCCTACAGACTCAGTGTCCTGTGGGTTGATGGCCATGGCCCTCTGACACACGCTCATGTCCATAAACAGGGATTTGGCCCTCTGGAGAAAATAACCTTGATAATTACTGTGTGCATATGGACCAGCCCACAGCAGGGGGAGGAGGAGGAGGGCTTTGACTGAGAAGGAGAAACAGAGGGAGAGAGAGAGCCACATCCGCTGGTGCATTCCTCCATGCTTTGTCATACTGGTGCTGAGTTTCCCCTTCGTTTGCACAGAGATTTCCACAAGGAGGGGCGCGTGCAAAGGGCTACTACTGACGCAACGCTCAGGGCTGTAGACAATGGCATTTAAAGCTGAACAAAGCAACAACATTCATGGCCTTCCCAAGGTAACAAAAAGACAACATGACTGTTCAAAGAGTAAACATTAGAGGATTGCCAAACAACTGTGAAAAAATTGGAGACCTATGGGGGTTGGAATACACATAAGAAAAGAAAAATGCAGCCTGGTGACTGAACTGTTGATGCACTCATACATTTCTCTCGCCCTCGCTCTGCCCTCATCATGTGGTCTCCCTGGTCTGGCTGAATTGGCATCATTACATCAGTCAGAGCTGAGCGTCTGCGGTTGGCTCGTCGCCCGCCTGCTTGCCTGTCAGTTCAGCTGGTTAGAGGCCTTGTTGAACCGCTCCACTGTGCCCGGCCACTACGAGGCCATTCATGCCTGCAACGGCAGAAACAACCAACTCCTGTCATCAGTGCTAGCTAGCGCATACCAATTTACTACTGGAAATGACAAGGGCATTTTGCTCAGTAAGCAAGAGTTTTTCCCCCCGGAGCAACCTCATAACCTGCTTCTTAAAGTTTGGATTACAGTGCGGAGAATGAGAAGCTCCCATCTTCCGGCAAACACAGCCTTTTCCGTCTCAAATATATGTTCATTCCCCCCCCCCCGAAAAACATACAACAACAGCACAAAACAACAAAACACACAAAAAAACAGATCCTTTGTTTTTGATATAGGAAAAATTCAAACAGCAGTTGTTTTTTTTAGTTTCTCTGTTGCTCATTGTGACTAATGGCAGCTCCTGTTGTCACAGACGACCTGTGCCTTCTCTGTCCTTTTTTCTGTCCCAATGTGACACGTAGAGTGAGGACATGCATGAGCCATGACGTCACCTTTGCTGCCTCCTCCCTCTCTCATCCTCCCTTCCCTTTCTTGTACTTTTGTCTGCTTCCCTACCCTCGCTCTGCAGTCTTCACATATTCCTGCCATGATTAGGAATAGTGTTTTTTTTTTTCTTCCCCCAGCCGGTGTAATGTCTAGGGCCTCCTGTGTCCTTGGAAAGCAGCCTAATACACTCAGACACACACACATACACACTGCTGTCTCTGCGCTCCACGGCCCTATTCTCCAGTGTCACCCAGCACACACGGAGGTAAACAAAGACTGCCACACACACATGCACACACACACACACATTAATCCAATGTGCTAACAGTCCAGCATACCAGCCCACTGAGGACACCGTCAACGCTAGCTTGCTAACGTTGACCCTTCCATGAGCCAAAAACAACAAATTTGCTCCTTGATTTGACTGTGAAGAGGAGGACGGTGTGAATTAAAAGCAGAAATCCCCCTGGTGTGGGACAAGAAGAGCCTCTGAATAAATTATTCAGCTGACAGCCTCTTTTCCTGCATGATTCTCGCCTTCTGCTATGTTTAATGACATCTGTAACGACGGCCGTCGGAGATAGGAGATCCAGATGTGCGTGTGCTTTTATTCGTATGTGTGTTTCTGACTGTGTGTGTGTGTGTGTGTGTGTGTGTGTGTGTGTGCGAGTGTGGCCCCGCTCACCCCTCTTGTCATGCATCCGATTGTGTTGTATGATGGGGAAACAAAGCCTCAACAGGGGAATTTATTTCTTCGCCGGGGAAGGCTGTAAATAAACAACTAGTGAATCAATGCCTCCATTTGTTTCTCTCTGATAATTCTGTCTGTGTCGTGAGGCGTTGTGACAGTGATTTGCAAGCCGGTGTAGCTCACAGCAGCCATATTTCCTCTCCGTGAGAGGGAGAAAACACACCAACCTCATGTTTCATTACCATGGATCAGTAAATTGCTGTGTGCTTTTTCACTCACTGCAGCTCATTTAGTGCCATAATGGAGCATTTGAATGAGTGGGAAATAACACCAGCATTAGACATTGTGCGTTAGAACTGCTTAAGTCACACAGGCATATAAATTGCCAGGTGCAATGAATAGGAAACCCCAGAGCACGTCCTGATGTAAGTGTGTGTCAGTGATTGTGACCATCATTCGCTGTAAAAAAAAACAACCTTTTCCTGACATGAGCACTTACAAATGGTTGAATGTGAAATATGTAGTGTTTCAGACGTTTACGTAACTTTCAAACTGAGTAAGCAAAATAAATGCAGAAATGAAAAAAACAAACATCTCTCTTAAGACGAGTCTACAAAAGTGCAGCAAAAGTCTTTGAAAAGTTGGATGCGAGTGGAATATGAAATAAAAAAACATTTGTAATTTTTGCAGCCCCCTAATGCACCATGTCAAGCAGTTGATATACAGAAGCAAGCAACTCAGCTGTTTACTGTGGGCTCACCAATAAAAACATTACTTTTCACTTATGCTTTTTTTTACTCATGTATTTATTTTTGACAGGTTTTTAACATATATTAGATATCTGCCTCCAGTCAACTTTTACGACTGTCCCAAATGACGTTTTTTAACATTCAAAGTGTCTTTTGAATTTTTTGACAGAAGCTTTGAATGTCTGTTTTCATATTTTATGATATTTTATGTAATCACCCTAAAAGAAATACAAACAACATCCCTTAACACAATCCTCAACTTGAAGTAATTCATCAGATAATATGGAGTGCTGAGTGATCTTTTTTTTTTTGTAACAACTTAAGTATTTTTCTACAACAGTGTTATTGTGTCATTTGAGAGAACAAGCCGCTGCCAGTGACTCGTTACTGCTATTGTACGGTACACATGACTCTACAAGCTAAAAAGCCATTAAACTGTTTGGCATTATTTAGATTTACAGGTGGTTACATGCTGAAAGTCTGTTGTTTTTTTTGTGCAGTGAGGGGAGCGGCGGTGAATGGAGCGGAGCAAAGCAGCAAGTTCGTTAAACAGTAAACGTACAATTCAGGCTACAGTTACACAGTAAATAAAGGCTGCAGCATCTTAAGTCGAGACCAAAGTCAATTTCCCTGGTGTTGTTTCCCAACTGCTGAAACGACGAAGAGAGTTAGCCCCGAAGCAAGATTTCACTTTGCCCAGGAGGAAAACAAACATCTCCTCTGCTCATAAGGTCTGGAGACTACAGGAGAGGCTAGGAGCCAGAATAGTTTTTGTTTTTTCTTCCTGTCCTTGTGTTTTATTCATAAATTGAATGTGTGGTGCTGTTTGATTGCTGCTAATAGGCAACAGGTGTGTGCCTCCCTTTAATTGTGTGCAACAAGCAGGAGACCAAAGAGTGTTGATCACAGTGAAAATGGTTTTGAAAGGCTTAACGCCAACAAATACAGATAGGAGCAGATTATTTTTGTCGGGTTAAAACTTCCAATTCTTTTCCAAAATAATTTGGACTTTTAGAGTAATGAAAATGTCGGGATGACACGAGGCAGAAAAAAAATACTTAGCAGCCACCACTGGAATCTGATCTACATATAATACTAATAATATTAGATTAGTCTGAATTTTATGTGAATGTTATCAGAATGAATGAATGAAAATGTGCAGTGTCATAATGTCAACATTATGAACAAGTCTTTAAAGCTTCAAACCCATCAGTACTCCTTTAGCACCAGCTTGACCTCCCTACCAAAAACTTTGTTTTTAAATATTTTAACTTTTTACTTTGTTAGTTGTATCAGCTTCATCTGTTGTATTTGTTGTTGCATTATTGTATTTATTCACGTATTATTGTTATTTTTGCCGTGTTCGACTGTGTGCATGTGATTATGTGATATTATCGCTGCTGCTGAACAACCATTTATTTGACAAATATAGTTCTACTTGATCACAGAGTGACATTTAAAGCATTCAAATGCAACGTCTTGTCGGATGAAATAGAGTTCCAGCCACTGTGGATAATAACAGTGTGCAGGTTTTTTTCCTGAGCGCCATGACGAACAAAATCTCTTTCACCTCCTTTATTTCGGGATGGAGGCAGAAATGTCAGAAATTGATATGTTTGAACTTTGGTGAATAAAACCAAAACTCTGCCTTTGGACAGGCAACAATAGAGGTCAAAGAAGAAAATGTGTTTGTATATGTAAAATATTTATCGGGGGCAGTGGAGCGACCCATTCAACTGGAGGAATAGGCTGTTATTTTCCTTGGATGCAGGTGTGTGGTCTCCAGTAACAATAACGTGCAGAGCTCAGGTCTCAGAAAATATGAGGGGAGTTACTCCTCTTAGCTACGGCTTGATGACTAACAGGACAGTGAATAATGGTGTTAGCAGAGTGATCCCACTTCTTTAGGAATAAAGGTAACCTCCCAGTGTGTAAACCAGATGCAATCATTCAGCTAATGCCGCTGCCGGTAATGCCAACATGACGACTCATAATGAGCACTAGCTTAGCAATGGTTTATTTTTGCTCAAGTTCTCTCATCTGTATTCCACATCCAAGTGTGAAATTACAATATCAGATCTTATTTAGTTAATTAAAGTCATATGACTAATTTAATTGGACTCAAATATGGGGGGGAAATGAATAAGTCATGGAGACGTATTTTGCTTGAATGTTCACAGTAATTAAACGTGGGGCCTGTGAAGACAGCTCCAGTCTTCTCTCTGCCTACTGTATAAGTGCACGTGGAGAAAATGTAAGCCAGACAGTTTTGGGAAGCAGCTGAGATGAATATTAACGACACGATATGATGGGAGTTTCAAACACAGACATAAGTGAACTAAAGATGCAGTGGATGAGCGGTCCCTCCGCACATAGGAGTTTTAGAAGAGTCAGGAAACGGAGAAGAAATATTCCTGCATGATTAGAGCCTGGTGAGTTCAAAGGCAGCTGCTTCTTGCAACCAGAGTGGCGAAAAGCATTCAGAAGGAGGACAAGAAATCAACTTGAATTTGTCATTTATGCGTTTTATCTGTAATATTTGGCGGGGATTAGAGACACACATTCTCTCCAGCTCTGTCAGTCCTTGTTATGTGCTTCCAATCTGTCAGACGCACGACAGGGTGCATTATTACATCTCGATAAATGATGCCACCTAAGTCTTGTTTTCATATCGCTAAGAAGCAGATTGTGTTTTGACACACTCCCTAATGTGCATTACATTCTGTTTTGTTTCTTTTCAGACCCGCTCTGTGATTGATGAGGATTAAGGAACCGATTTTACCTCATAGGAAACACAGGAACGTCCGCATCCACACTGGTAAGGACCCTAAGGATTTATCGCCCATGTCTTTATCCTAGCAATTAAGCTGTGGCTTGTTTAGTGATGCTCATATGCTTCAGTGTGGTTGTGTGAACAAGTTAAAACTGCTGCAGGTTGGATTTTGTCTTTGTGGTGTCATCGCAGCCACTAAACACATAGGTGTTTGTCCTTGAAAGACTGCACTGGTGGCTATATAAGGCAGAGGAATTTTCTTTTTTTTCAAAACTGAATTAAACACAAAAGATTTTGATTGAAATGAGCAAAAAAAATATACAGACATTCAGAGTTTTTGGACACAGAAACCTCAAATCAAATAATCTGCAAGGAAGCCTTTTGTCTTATTGTATATTGGACCAGATACATGTTAGAGCTTCTTCTCAGAAAAGCTCATAAGGATGTTTACAAGACCACATTCTCATATTTGAACCTTAGCTGTAATCAAGCAGCCCCTAGGGTGTGAAACCTGAACAGCAGCGTTAGCAGTGTTGAACCAATGCTTAGTTACCATAGATGACTATTGATGTGTCTCTATCAATACCAATATCAATCCCCCAAGAGGAGGACAGCTGTTCATCCTTCTATCCTCATCCTCCAGTCATTTGCTTGTCTAACCTGCAGGCTCTATATTATATGCTAAAACATGCATGAATACTGTGTTCAATTAGCCTTTGAACGGTGTGAATATCATGTAGTCGCTTTCCACTTGGACTGCATGAATATTAAGTCTTAATTTAAACCACGACTGGGAAGAAACACTCAATCAGTCACCATCACAGTGTCAAAGACCTTTTGCTGAAGTGATGGATGATATAATCCGGGTGAATGAGGAGCTGAAGAAACATCAGACAATAGCATGGCACATTATGGCCCCAACTCAATCAAATAAAACCAGACCTCGTTCCTCTGCTTTTGTTTTTAGAGGCTGTGCAAAATGTCGACAGTGTAGTTTGTATACATGTGAAACCGCATCAAAGCGCTTGAAGGTGAATAATTTTTGGTGGCATCTGCACTTTCTGCAATATGCTAATGAGCAAAGCTGCAAAGACCAGATTGCCAGGAGAGAGAAGAGGAGATGGAGGGAGAAAAAAGAGGGAGGGAGCTGAGTGGAAAAGAGAGAAACAGACGGAGGCTGGTGTAAATTATGGATGCAACCTGCGATTTCCAAGAGGAAAAGAAAGGCAGAGAGAAACCTCAAGTCATGCATATCAGATTGTGCATTTACCACATTTTCTTATCATGGTCCGTGAGCAAACTCGTATACAATCTGGCCTGTGTGTGTGTGTGTGTGTGTGTGCGTACGTGTGTGTGTGTGAGAGAGAGAAGAGAATTAAAGGGAGCACTTAAGCCTCAATCCATGTTGAATTTTGTGGCGTGTTGTGCTGTCAAGCGTTCTCTGAACTTCATATGACGTGTGTGTTTAAAACTGTGTTGACTGTCATTGCTCGATTGTGTTGTGCTGCTTTCTGTTGTGTGTCTCACTAGCCCCTTTTACACAGCCTGCTCAAGGTGGGACTGTTACGCTCTTATAGCAGGCTCACTGTTCTGTATACAAGTTATGGAGGCGGAATGGGAGCCATTATTGTTGCACATTTTAGCCGACAGCGATGGTATTTAACAGCCGGAATCGATGTTTGTATAAATAGAGCAAGCTATAGGCAACAGGACAGGACACGTGATGCTTTGATTATGCGACCCACCACTTGCGGTAGTTAGCAGCGAACTCAAAGAACAAGAAAGTCAACCAAAAATGTCTTCAAATTGGGGGAGAGTGAGACGTCCGAACTCTTTACCCTCCAAGCAGAGGACGAGATCATCTTCCATGTGACAGGGAAGTGAAATGATTGGGTTTTTTTGTGTTATTTGTTGTTTGCAAAGTGCTGCTTAACGTAATACTTCACACTAGACGCCGACGTTGCTGTGCAATATGCTTGCAGTCTAAGATCACACGCTGGGGCAGCTTTATATTTCTTTCACAGTGTAAACAGACAAAGGTGGCGTAGAGAAGGGTCTTTGTTGTGGCGCTATTCCACCATCGCCGTGTAAAAAGGGCTACTGTTGCCCCTGATAGCTCATATCTTAAGCATTGGACATGTACATGGAGACCGTGGCACATCTCTTCCCAGAGGAGCTGTTCATCGCTCAGATCACACTGTGGACATTTATATTACAATCTTGTCTAATGACATATGGAATGCTAAGCTACCTGTTTCCTTCTGTTACCAAACTACTTAGCTGTCATCATGTGTTTTGCTTGCTTGAGCAATTCAAGTGCGGTTGAAGTGTGTGTTCGTGTCCCACCACCACATCCCACCCTCGTGTGCCAGTCCCCTAACAGCCTGAGTGAATAATGGATCCATTCTTGAGTCATGTCTGTGACTGCAGCCTGTTCAATGGTGTGGTTTCCCCACCAGAGGTGGAGGAGACGGGAGGGGCTGGTGGTCTGGAAATAGGTCTGCCTGAGCCGGGAGCACCTTAGGTGGGCCTCTGTGCCAGCCTCACCTTCCCTTTTAACAAGCTCACAGGACAAAAGCACAGTTCTTCTCGAGACCCTGCTTCATATCATGTGCCTATTTTACCGTTCAGTTGGAAGGAAATGATTTAACCTGTCGCCACTTGGTTGCGCTGCCTGAGTGATCCCCTCAAAGATGATCGAGACAAACTGCAGCGTTTTCGAAGAATTGGACAAGAGCCATGTTGCATTTAAAGCGAGAACAGAAACTGTCGTTCTGTCCTGGAATTTGCCTGCATGTAGATCCATGTAAATGTGCAAAGTAGGTCATTTATTTGGAGCAGAGACAGCCGTAGTGTGCTTCTCTGAAGGGATGTCAGAGTAGGGAATTTCATAAGCAGACACGTCGCTGGATTTGGTGAACTAAGGACTTACATATCCTGATATTTTTGCTAATATGTCAAGCCCGAACGCTAATATCCCAGAGGGAGAGGAGGGGGTTGTTGAAGGTGAAAATGGCCGTGGTCAATCCAGAGACAGCATCAGTAACCACAGCTACAACCTCGGCGAGAAATAGCAGCCTAAAAATCAGACTAAATCAGATTACCAAACAAATAGCTAAGAGGATTTATTCTGATCTCTCCCTCTCTCTCTCTCTCTCTCTCTCTCTCTCTCTCTGTTTCTCTCTGTCTTTTTCCATCAGATGGACATTAAACCTGCAATCCATAAAATCCCTTCAAATGATTTTCTATTTGACTCCGCAGCCCTCATTTTCCGATCGCATGTTTGAAGTGAAGCTCTCTCTGCTCCGCGTGAACTCTGCCCTTTTGTTCCGCCTTGAGGCCTCTAGAAATTGCTTTACTACACAGGGTATCATATAGGTCTTTAAAAATATCTTCACGAGGCACAACAGGAATCTGACCTCCGATCAGATGCTGTGCCACTATCTGTTAAGACCCATAATGTTATAATAGCTAGTTCCACCCGGCTCTCTCTGGCTGTGGGGAATAAAGCTGTGCTGAGAGACGAGACTGTGGCTGTGTCACTTCAACGCAGAGCGGCCCTCATCGGCACAAATCTGCTTCATCTAAAACATAATGCATGGACAGGAACAATTACGCCTTGTCCCTGGTTTTCAGAGACCGAAAAAGTGGTCCTGCATTTCTCGTTAGTCACAAATGATTGCTGGTGTACAGGGAATCAGTTGCTGTACAGTATGTTATCTGGAGAGAGAGAAAAAAAAGACTGTAGATTAATTTGGTTAATATTTCATAAAGCTTACAAAGGCAGAGGGCATTCGAGGCTTTTCAGATTATTTGTTCGCGGCCAATATTACACACCACATTTGAGCTGCTGTGCTGCAAAGTCTACTGCTCTCGAAGCGCAATGCCAAGACGAGGCACTTGCCGTTAAAAAGTGTTTGTCTGCGATAGCGTTGTTTGTGAAGTGGGAGCCGTTTATGTGTGCCGCCACTTTTTCCTCTTTGCTGTGATCTGATTCAAAGGGGCCGGTTCATGCACAGCATCATATCACCCTCCTGAGGGCTGATAGCTGCTCGCAGATTTGTGTTAATATCCTCACCGGCGCTCTTTTATATCAGCTGATTCATTTCGAAGCCCCACTCTGCTACTCACGCAAGCCTCGGCTAAACACAAAAATACGCCTCTTGACAGCTTGACAAACTGACAATCACTCCCCCTCCCTCCCTCCCTCCCTTCTGCTCCCGCGGATAGAGCCGTACATTGTAACCAACAAGACTGTAATCAGTGCAGACCTAATCAAATCATTGCTCCAACAAGCAGCCCCGGCTGCTGGGCTTCCACGAGACACATCTCGGATCAAGGAGGCAGGCTGCTCGTACAGCAGCGCTCCCTGTAACCAGCCTCTGCTCGAAATGTCAGGAGGACTCAGCATTATAATTTCGAAAATGTCACCGACAGCATAATAGCTCAGTGGAGTGTCTCATGCTACGTTTGCGTCTCATGTCAGCAGGTGTGATATGTGACTCTCGTGCACGTTTTCTGAGTGTGCAGTAATAAAAAGCTACTGTACACAAATGTGTAAAGGGAAGCAGAATGTGGATTTTTGTTGACCGGAAACTGGTTTGTGATTTGGCAGAGCGTGCAAGTCATGCCTTTAAATTGTGTCTTTTAGATCTGCATAAACAAATGCGCATCTCCAAGCCGCCTCATTATCAGCAGCGGGAAAGCTTCCTGGGCACCAGGACAACTTGTGAGTGCATCTGTATGTGTGTGTGTGTGTGTGTTCATTCAATGCTCATTCCAAGATTGGGTTAACTGAGTTGGCTCGCCTTGTCACGTTCAGCCTCTGTTTCTTTTAGTGGCACCCACGCTCTTGTCTTTTTGCCATGAAAGCATAGAGGCACTCATGTATTTTTTTTTTTTCCTTTTTTTTTTTACGACACTGTAACAGATACAGACACAGACAGCTGGAGAAGCGTGTGGCAGAGTCAGAAAAGTCCGAGAGATGGAGAAAGAGGAAAAATGAGTCGAAATTAAGGTCCTCAGACAATTCTGCCAAAAGACATCAGGGGGTTGGAGGTGGAGAGGGTGATTTTTTTTAATGAGGAAGCAGGTAGAAGATGGTACTGAAACCAAGATCAGGACCATTGAAGGATTGATCGAGCAAGAATACAAGAGGAAATTATATATTTTCTCCCCTCAAGCAGCCTCAGAATGCTCCATTTTTACCTTATTCGTCTATAGATGAAAGAAATCATATGTTTTTATATATATATGTGTTAACTTATTATTTTCACTTTTCAACCTACAAATGATTTATTGATAAAATATTACAATTTCTTTTTTTTTTTAAAAGCAGTCCCTAGTGCCCAAAATGACACCTTGAAATGAGTTGATTTGTCCAACAAACAGTCCAAAAACCACAGATATTTGAGGAGGTGAGATTTTTTTTAATCATTCTCACTCAATAAATGATTGAAGCAGTTAATTTATTATCAAAGTAAATCAATTTCCCAGCTCATGAAAGATATCTTAATTTTGCTTTGAGACCTTCATGTCAACAACCAGTCGCTCATCTTCAATCCAAACAGTCTTGATGACAGAAAAAAGAACTGCCAAATGAAGTCTCCTCCTCTCTCCTGTGTTCACGCTGAAACAAAAGGCTTGTTTAGCCAAATCAGGACTGACATCATTGGCAACAGCTGGGGGCGGCATGTAAAGCGTATCAACGCGCGAGTGTTTGTGTGTGTGTGTGTGTGTGTCTGTGTGTTTATGTCTCTGTGTGCGTGTGTTTGTATTTGTCAAGATGAGATGACCTGATTGCTCAGCTGAGCAGTGAGGGAAGACCCAGCCTCATGCTGTCAGAATCGCACCAATACAAATCCACAAGAGACGGACCACAGTGCACCCTGGCTGGCAGCTCTTCCCCTCTGAGTCTGTCCATGTTTAATGCATGTGCCATGCAGCCCCCCCCACCCCCTCTAGCCATGCACATATTCACGCTGGCACTCCTGACCATGCCAGAGCAGATTTGGAGATGCAGAAGGATCCACCACTGGTCATGCACTGATGTATCAGCTCTCAGCTATAGGGAGGTGTGTCAGGCCAGATCCTGCTTAAACCTCCTTTATCCTTCTTGCTGTACAGACGGAGCTCGTTACGACGGGACCACAGTTAGTCCAGGTCAGTCTCGATGCAGCATGTTGAGCATAAATTAGCCCGTAGTCTGAAAGAACATAGTAGTAAAGGCCGCATCGGCCTGCATCAATATCAAGCAAACTAGATTGTTAGTGCCAGAAAAAGGTGGGTGGCCTCATCATTCAACCCAGCATGAACACATATAGTCTCATCTCAGCACAGACACAAACCGAAATGACCCCCAGGCCCCCAAGGGCCTCACCTCAATGGCCCTGCAGCGAACCATGTGTTTGTGTGTGAGGATTAATAACCTTACTAGAGCCATCCAACCCCTACTGCTCTGTCTTATTACTCCCTTTACCCTCTCTTTTTTTTTTTTTTTTTTTTTTTTTTTTTGTCCAGAGGAAGAAAAAGAGATAGGATGAATTTCAAGGAGCACCTCGGGGGGAGGCTGGAGGGGACAACAAGAGAGCTGCAGGGAGGGAATGGTGAGGGTGAGGAGGGCCGGAGTAGAAAATTGAGGAGACGGAAGCAGAGAGAGAAAGCCAGAGAATGGAGTGGAAGGTGGGGGGTAAGGAGCGGTGTTGACACAGTTCAGATAAATGAAGGATTAGCTGATTCACAATAAGCCAGGAGCTGCTGCTCCTCCTTTCTCAACAGCCAGCAGTGAAGTGGTTCTTCTTAATGAACTGTGGAACAGGAACACACTCATGTGCATCTACACCCTTTTATACCGTTAGCTTCAGTCCATTCATATAAAGACTGAATGTGTCTTTGAGGAAAACATCCTGATACTGTATCCATCCCCTCCTCTTCATCCACAAGAGCTGATCATATTTTCACATTCACAGTTCAAACTTGTAACACTACTGGGCCAGTTTCCAACTATTTCTTTTTCTTTCTTTTTCTTTTTTGCTGAAATATAATCTAATAATAATCTAAAATGGATTTCATTACCGTCATCGCCACATTTTGTGTTTCTCTTTTTGCTGTGTCGTATGAAAATAAATAACCACTGACTGTGACTCCATCCTATGTTCAAGGGGTTCTGGGGAAACAAAACTTTTCTGTTGCTGGTCACACTCCAGGAACAGTCCATTAAACACGGGCCACATGTGGGTGATTTATTTTGTGTGTGTGTAATTATTGTTAATTATTTATAGGCTTGAAGATGCTACAGATTACATCCAATTGATTATACAAACACACAACACACAGACTTAAAAGACAGGAGCATAAATATAGTAGGTGTTAGATATTGATTGCATACTTATCACACTTACATTTATAATGGTAATGCCCATACAGTTGATGTTAGCCCATTGACATTATTTGATTCAACAATGGCCACGAACCTTGTCAGTACAAGCTTTTGTACCGCTAAGCTAAAATGTTACGTCCTCAATTTGGCCACATTTTGGCTTTGAGCCCGACAACAAGGGACAACCAAGGAAGTGTGCCGTGTGTGGAGTGTGGATGAGGCAGTGTGCCGCATTTGTTGGGGAAAAAGGTAACAGAGATAGATAACAGAGAAGAAGTGCATCTAATCTGAGATCACATCTTAGAATTAATCATCCTGCTACAGGATTTAGATAAACAACATGTACCACCCGACCGAAAGTACTTTTCTCAAACAGCGATCCCCTGAAATGTGTCTGAGAGATGCGAGCCGGAGAAGCTGGCAGATGTGGCAAGAAGAAGAAGAAAAAAACAAATCCATACCGCCACAGAAAAACATTGATTTTTTTTACCTTAAAGGAAGGTGTGATATTTACCTTTCAATTTCAAAGGTAAAGAAATGATAGCTTGCTTGTGGCAGCTGTAGTTTTAGTCAGTGGTAGAAGTTAGAAGAACATCGTACTGAACTGGAAAAAAAGATGAAACATAGTTTTTTTTTTATTTAAAAAAGCTTTAAAAAATCTAAAACTTTTCCCCCCATGTGTTTCAAGTAGGCAGGCAGATTGCACTCTGCACAGCAACCATGTCCGTATTCAGTCTGACACCACATCAGCAGTGTTCTTATCTGTTCCTTATATTTCTATCATCCATTGATAAGGACTCATATTTACTGTGTTGCTTTTGTTGCTCTCGTCAGACACTCTCTCGCCCACTCCAGTATACACAACAGTCATAGTAATAATGTGTGTGGATCATTTTGAGAAATGCTTGTTTAGAGTGAGAACAGCTTGTGTGTGTGTGTGAGGATAATGATACACAAGAGTCACTCGGATATGGAATTCATTGAAAGGGGCTTCATGTGTCTGTTGAATTGTTTGCGTCCCGTGTGTTCTTTCATTGAACAGGTGTTTCTGATTGTGTGTCCCTGTATCCATGTCCGTGCGTGTTGTGAGTGTGAGTCCACATGCATCAGCGGGAATCCAGAGGGTCAGGTGTCTTGTCTGATTTCACGTTAGAGTGGAAACCCAAAAGGCTCAGATAACAGCCAGGGTCATCAGTTCTGCTCCGGGGGGCCTCAAAGGTTAAAGTTTAGCTGTGTTGAGGCATGGTGATGGGAGGACTGGTCTGCCAAGACTATCCCACCCATGAAAATATGCACATACATAATACACGCATGGGCACATTCGAAGTTTAGCCTTATGCAAAATAGTTTTTTTTATCTGAATGAAAACAAAGCATTTAAATCTTTTTTGCATTATTTTGATTTTTATATATATATATATATATAATTACATTAAATATTAGTATACCTTTATACCCTCAGAAATGTTGTATCCATATTCTACCATCCTTGTCTTTGTTACTGTAACTTTTTTTCTTTGTAGGATCAAATATCGTCCAACCAGAAGTCCAAAACCCAGAGATATTTACCGTAATATCATATAAGACAAAATCACACAAAAAATGTATTCACAATTGTTGAATTATTCTCAAGTTTTGGTATCCATTAAACCTTTCGTGGTTTTGTTTGACTTTTTGTCCCCCCCCCCTACATAACCATCAGAGCACATCTCACAAACGTCTCATACAAGCTTCACCAACCTTTGCATATATTTTAACGCAGCATTGATTTTCCAATATTCAAATAGTAATTAAATCATAAAAAAAACCTATTAGTATACATGATTATCGTTTTGTCATAAAGAATGTTTCCCCCCTTGTTTTTACGTGTGCTTGGTAGTAAGGCAGTACTGCTGCCACAAAGTGGAAGTAATACACCTACAGACTGTTTGCAACGGTTATTAACAAAAGAAGAAGAACGCACTATTACCACAAGGCAGGCAACAGAAACGTGCTACTACAGTCAAAAGTCCGGTGTGGAGCTCCTTTAAAGAAATAAAGAAAAATGAGGTGCAGCACCAAGTCAAAGCAAAGCACCAACAGAAGTTGGTGTTTTGATGTTTGACATGCACGATAAACAACGGCCATCATCTGAAAGATGGTCGCTAAACACATGCTTCCCATCGGCTTTATAAATACACTGATATCAGATTTATCAGCATAATTGTGGTAAAATGTGTAAAAACATGTTTTCTATCTTTATTTGATGCATCTTGTGGTCTAAATTAACAATCATGATAAATGTGGCCCATAATATGTGAAAGTATATATGTATTACTTGCACAGGATGCAACATGCCACCACATTGTGACAGCTCATTGTAACCATTTCCTCCAAGGACTTCAATGAGGCGGCTTAGATAATTATTGGAAACCCTTGACAATCAGATGCTGTTGTCTCTGAAAAAAAAAAATAACAATGTCATTTAAATTACATAAGACATGTCTTTATCTCGCTCTTGTTCTCTTCCATTAGACACCCACTCCCCCTCCCCCCTCCTTCTTCTTCTCTACTTCTGTTAAACAGGAACTGGCCAATTTCCTGAGCCTGTTTTTCCATGTTGCTTCCTTGTGCTTGTATCTTTTACATGCGTACGTTTCTGTTTTTTTTTTTTTTTCTGTGTGCGCCTGTTTGCCCTTGTCTGTCTCCGACTGATTCATAGCTTAACATGAGTTTGAGTCAGCTTGTTCTTTCATTCTTACATAACCGTGAGTGTTTTTGGATCAAGTTTCAAGTGTTTTACAACAAGTTGGTGCAATTAAGAGTTTCTTACACTTTTCTTTTTTTACTGATTTATGTAAAGCATCACGAGGAAAGAAAAACTCGTCTGAAGCCGGTCTGGTGGAAAGCTTGTGTTTGCTTTGAAGGTAAACATAAGTTGAAGTCACATTTGTCAGTGTGTCGCTGTTATGTCGTCTTGTCCGGTCGAGGCAGTGCATCTTTGATCAAAGCTGACTAGTGTTTCCCTCTGGCTCCAGACCAGGCCAACCGCACACAACCTTGTAAATGTTTTCCTATTCCGATTGCTGCAATTACTATTGGACATAAAGTTTATTTAGTGCCTGCTGTCGGCATGTTTGTGTACTTACTGTTGCGTGTGTGTGTGTGTGTGTGTGTGTGTGTGTGTGTGTGTGTGTGTGTGTGTGTGTGTGTGTGTGTGTGTGTGTGTGTGTGTGTGTGTGTGTGTGTGTGTGTGTGTGTGTGTGTGTGTGTGTGTGTGTGTGTGTGTGTGTGTGGCCTGCACTGCCTCGATTGGTGAGGGAGATCCTTATTGCCCCCGGCACAGAGGCTCATGGAAACCAATGTTTGATTTGCCAGCTACTTGATAAAGGATTTAATACTGGAACTTGCCCTCTTGCTACATTCCCTCTAAAGAGATTGCCTCATTGACTCCATTCGTTCATTTTGCCTTCACTCTGGCCTCTTGTCTGCAAAGTTATGGTGTGTGCCTCCGATCGTGCTTGAGTGTGTGGTTCTGAATGTGCCGGCGGGTAATAAGATAGCTGCGATTTACCTGACAGACGTGTCCGCTCGTTGCCAACTGCCAATACATGCACCTATGAGCGTGTGTGTGCAGGATCCAGGGTGGTGTACAACCCCCTCACCCTCCCGGTGTTCCCTGCTCTCAATATGTGTATCGACCAGACTCCGGAATGGAGAAATGCCTGTCCAGCACAAAAAAAAAAAAAAAAAAATCAATAGCTCCTGTTTTCTCTCCTCTAACAGCCTGTTATCTGCAATGAATACAAAGCACATATTGTAGCACATGAGACAAACACTCATGTGCCTCATCTGTAGGTCCGCTCCCTTCTTCGCTGCTGTGGCGCGGCCGCATTCAAACCTACAGGAGATTGGGCTGAATTAGAAGTCATTTACACTTGATTAGAAGAAATGTGGCTGAGTCGGAGCGTGTTTGCGGGCCAAGTCTTCAGTCACCTAACAAGGCTGGAGTGAGAATTACATGGCTGCAGCTGTCACTGGGCTGCAAAAGTTTATTATTACTCCTGCTATATGCACTCTGCTGTGCCAGCAAATCAAACAAGGCAGCCAAGCACATGAATGAAACATCATCCATCTTACATTGTGTTGAGTAGCATTAGCAAAGTGGCCAACAAGTGTTTATTTAGCCAGTGGGCAGTCCATTTTATTTCAGGCATGGGGATAAGATCAAGTCTATTTTCATCATTATGCAAGTCTCTCTCTCTCTCTCTCTCTCCTGAACTCTTTCCTTCTTGTTATCGGTCTCTCTGTCAGGGATTATAGGTCGTGGTAGTGGTGGGAGGAGGAGGAGGAGGAGGAGGAGGAGGGGAGGTGACAGATTAGCGGCAGACGTCCTGTGGGTCCGTCTGTCTGCCATCAGAAAATAGAATTCATTTGTGTGATCCAGATGCTTGTGCTCAGCTCTCCACGTCTCTCTTTGTGCGTATTGCTCAGTCAGAGGAGAGGATTGGCCGCTGGGCTGGGGGAGGAGGGGATGTTTGGTGGTGGTGTGGGGGTGGGGGGGCTACCTCACATCCGCCAGGCAGCCTTTGTACTTGCATCAAAGAGAGCGACCGTGGGCCTGATACACCACCCGCTTGTTAAAACCCCACAAGATGACTTTCAAACTATAATATGAAAGTAAAGACAAAAGAAGATTTATTGAAGTGTTGCAGGTATTATAGTCGATTAATCGTTGACTGACAGGAAATCATCAGTCATCAGTTTTGTTGATTAAATATTTGACATTTATAAAAAAAACAGCCAAGGATTTCCTGTTTCCAGCATCTCAAATTTAGGCCTGCATATATGGAAATAAAATTCTGTTTTTCTTACAACCATAACATAAAAGTATTGAAAACCGTCACCTACCAACTACTCTCTGGGTTAAGTAATCATTCTGCCAGTTTCAAACCATATTGAATGTCAGTTCTTGTACTTCTGCTTGTGATTGGACGGCTTTAGAGGTATTCTGTCAAATCTAAACAGGGTTTTGTGTGGAAATTTTTAAAAAATTTTTTAAAAAGTGTGAAAAAACTACAGAAACTTGATCAAGCCCTACAAATAGGAAAAATTCACTACGTTTTCCCTGTTATGCATCACTGTCCTTGCAGTGCTGCTTGATTTTGGACTGTCGGTTGGGAATGAAAATAATCCCAGAGAAGACAGAGAGCGCAGACAGCGGCTGTGTTAACAGGCAGGTTGTAACAGAGAGGAGAGGGGATAGGAGCGCCGCTGATGGATAGACCCAGACTGGAGACGTCACGGAGGGCTTCGGAGCAGGATAGGAAGGAGGAGGTCAGCGGGGTCCCTGAAGGAAGTACGGTAGGATTTGGAGGGGGGGGACGGGACAGAAAGACCTGTCATTAATCAACCTCCCTCCACCTGCCACCTCTCTTCTCTACCTCTTGTCCTCTCTTTATCCCTCCTGCCACTCCTCTCTAATGCCCCCTCCATCTTCCTATCCATGTTAGATCCAAGCCTAAGAGCGGTCCTATTGTAAGCAGCCGGTTTGTAGTACACTCTTTCCCAAACATCACTTTGGGAGGTGTTTAATGCTATTACGAGGTGGCAGCCCAGGCACCATGCCCTCCGACAAGGAGCGATGGACTCATGCCGGGGCTAAACACGACTTGGGTTTTATTAATTCACTCAAACTCGCGTGCCTCTGCCCTTGCCACCAACCTCTTAACTTCCTGGTCAGCACGGCCCTGTAATGCCCGCCTGAGACTGTTGTAATGCGAAGGGTTGCTCTTTTTTTGTTGCTTTAAGGTCAGTAAGAACATTATGAGGTGCTTTGACAGGTCAGGCCTCTTGGCTGGAGCTGGTGTGTGTTTCATTGCCAACTGTACTTCCCCACAGAGTCTGGATGTGGGAGGGTTGGCCTTTCGGTGCTGCCGGCTTATAGCCAGTGAATTTGGATAGAACTGTGTTGAGCCTGACTCTCCAGTTGTTATAGGAATGATTGATGTCATTTGCCGTCGCCCTGAAGGAGCAGGAGACAAGGACCGGTTGAATATTTGCAGTTTTCGTACTTTTAACTATCGGTCCTCCGCTTATCTGACATATTATAGACATAACGATTCTTAATGACAAATTAATTAGCAGATTATTGCAGCCATAGAATCCGTACATAGAATTCTTATCATAATGAAGGATGTTTTGCCAATATTGTCATGACAAATTCATCAAAAATCTCTCATGAAATAATCACACTGATGTTCTAAGCAATCAACTGTGTTCAACTTAAAGCAGTGTATCTCTATTTACACAACACAAAAAACACAAAAAAGCTAATAATACTAAAAACAGAATCCAAAATGTGAATAATAAAAGATCTCTGTCTCTCCACCAACCTACTCCTCTCTTCAAACATCAACATGTCACAGCATTTCTTCCTTATCTGCAACCTCTTGCCTATATATTAAAGGAGCAACAATGTGGGCTCATTAAAAATGCATGCTGTGCATTGAGCTTAGGAGGCCAATTATCCCACCTAGCTCCTTCACAATGGCTGATAATAAAGGGGCCCCTGCAGTCTGCCACTCCCCCGATTGCCTCATTGCCTCGACCACACTCCCCCCTCACTTCTCTCTTTCTCTCTCCCTCTCTCGATCGCCTTAGAGTCCAGTCGCCTGTTGTGTTCACAACAGATCACCGGTAAACAGGCTTTTCACTGGATTTGATGGAGTGCAGTGTTTGGATCTGTTGGGATTATTACATGTGTGTGAGTGGAGTGGGCTGCTATAATGCTGCTGGGCTCTGCAGGTGGTAATGGACAATGGCATGACAGAGAGAGAGAGAGAGTACACAGACAGGCAAAAACACACACGTGTGTAAAACGTAGAGATGAGGCTGTTACAGCCCACATCGTGCCATCATGGATTCTGACAGGGGTTTGTTGAAGATCAGAGCGCCTGGAGCACAACGGTTGTTTGCCGCCACATGGTGTATATCAAATATGGATGCACACGGGATGCAACTGCATCACTAGAGCACTTTAAAAAGCCCCCATACAGGCAACCTGCTCATCAAACGGCCGCCATCACCGAACACATATGGCACTATATAACGCACAACCCCCCATCTTGCACTTGCACACACATTTGTATGTGCGTCGCTGGCTGTGCACCCTTTTAGGATCATACGCGGGTAGTTTTACATCACGTCAGGCAAATAAGCTGTAAGAAACGCACACGATACGATGCTGTTTGCGTAACTGGTGATTAGGTTTGTTTAAACCGACACATCAGGCCACCTGGCGAGTCGTCACCACCTCCCCGTACTTCAAACAGCAGAGAGCTGATGGATGACTCATCCTGCTCCAACACCTTCACACAAACAGCTGAGGAAGTCTCTCCGCTGGTCCCCCCCCTGCAGAGCTGAAAGCACCTTCAGTGTTCAAATCATAAATCTATCGATCCATCAGCCAGGAAACGGAAAGATAGTCGACAACAATTCTGATAACTGATCATTTGGTTGAGCAAAAATGCCAAATACCCATTTATTTGTAGCTTCTGAATGGTGAGAATTTGCTGCTACTTTCTTATATTAATCTCAAATATTACTTTGGAGACGGCAGTTGGCATTTGCCATTATTTTGTGACAATTCCAAGACTGAACAATTGATCAATTATTGGAAAAAGTTTACACATCAAGGTCTTTTTAAAAAAAAAATTTAGATGCTTTATTAATCCCACAGGGGGAAATTCTTTCTCTCCACCGACCTTTCGTTCCGTGAGCGACTGGTCTGAAGTTCAAAAAGAGTTATTAGCACACTAGTCTGTTGTAGTCCACTCCTCATCTCTGCTTGAAGCTAGCAGTCTGAGGCTACATCAGCTGTTTTTACTGTAGCATTGTGGGTAAAGTAGATGAAAAGTTTTGACAAAGGAGAAGAATGCACAAAATTAAAAATCGGTTGTATACTTTTATACTTTTTAATCATAAGGATAATCATCAGTGCAAATAACCCGTATCCTTACGTAGCTTTAGCGTGTCATCTTACTCGGGTCAGGAGCCAAATTTAATTTGATATGTACGCTGGCTGAGGAAAGCCCTCCTTCACTCCCTGCAGGTGTTATTAAAATCAGGCTGACTTCATTAATAGTCTGATCTGGATGTAATTAGGAGGGCAGTCGGCAAGGAGAGAGACTTGTTTGTTTTTTTTAAAAACCTCCTCACCGGTGTTGACAGGTCGGGGAGAGAAAGGAATAGGAGGAGGTCAGTGGAGTGGGATTTTCGACGGAGCCCCTCTTTGTGTCATCTTCGTGTCGTACAGCATCTTCACGAGGAAGATCTACAGCTGGTAAACTCTGGAAGTGCCAGGCGAGAACTGCACTCTGAGATGTTTTGTCTCATTTGTGCGCGATTAGTCTGCCTGCCAGCCTGTGTTTTAGATGTGTGTATATTATCTGACATACACCCAGGCACACGCACACGCATACCAGCTTTTCTACGCTTGTATTTATGCGGCACTTGGTGAAAAACATAAATTGGAGACAGAGTGTTCCCCCGTCTGTGGGACTTGGAAGAGGGTTTGGGCTCGGAAAGCTGGCTTTCCTCTCAGGAAGTGTTGTTCCTCACCACTCTCCATAAACACTGAAAAAGAGACGCAAAGAAAATGGCCCAGACTCACTATTTCCACTGTAAACACGCAGACATACACACATTATACTGTTCCCTCTCTATTTCTCTCATATGTGCCTCTTCTCTTTCTCTGGCACGAGGCTTAATATTTTCCCAAAGGAACATACAGTATGCCAGAGTATGCAGTCCAGAAAATCAAGTCCTGACCTATGCAGATCAACTGCCTCCACTTTTGAATGTAGGCATGTTATTTTTTAGGCTTTGTTAAGTCTTAGTTGTTTATATAAAAACAAACAACTCGAAACTAGACACCAAACAACCCTCAATGATTCAGTAATTCACCTTAAACTCAGGACAATTTTCAAATCTCATGTAAAGTCTCATTTTTATTCACATTCGAGGCTTTTTATTCCACTGCTCCTGTCATTAGAAACAAAGCAATCGAAAACAAAACAAAACAGGATTTGCTTGTTTATGTTGAACCCCTGGGTAAAAATGTCACCAAGTTGCAACTGAATTATCCTGCAGAGCGGCGTAAATGTTACTTTTCATTCCCTAACAAATGGTTGGATCACAGTCCCCCCTGTGTGCAGTGTGAGTTAATAAATCCACCGCCACAAGAGAAAGAAAGAAAGCTCTGTCCATTAATTTAGTTGTCATGGCATTTATTCCCACACTGGAGCATTGAGCTGTGAAAATATCTCTGACGAGTCTCAAAAACACCAAATAATACTTCAAATCTTCGATCATTGTCGGGCCGTGGATTTGACCGGACTCTAATCTATCACAAGCAAGTTGTCCGCAGTTTAGTTTAAATCAGCAAAGTCTCACCTTTACTTGTTAATCATTTTTTTACATTGAGATGAAACAGCGGCTGCAACAAAACGCTGCAGATAACGTGCCTTGTTGCTACACCAGCCAGATGTTAGCCTCTGCTGCTATTCTGTCCACTGTGGTTAAAACAGCGAGCTCACTTTACCACCCAGCTGGCTTACCAGGCACCCTAACCTCTGTGTGTGTGTGTGTGTGTGTGTGTGTTTGTGTGTGTGTGTGTGTGTGTGTGTGTGTGTGTGTGTGTGTGTGTGTGTGTGCAGAGAGAGAGAGAGAGAGAGAGGGAGAGAGGCAGAGCAAAGGAGCATCAGAGAAAGAGGTTAGAAACCCTTTTTTTATTACATTTCCTCCGCAGTGAGAGAGGAGGCAAGATGGACACTCCATATCTC
This sequence comes from Chaunax sp. Z400, assembly GCA_037577475.1. NCBI lineage: Eukaryota > Metazoa > Chordata > Actinopteri > Lophiiformes > Chaunacidae > Chaunax > Chaunax sp. Z400. The sequence goes on from CM075193.1 coordinate 13,433,406, forward strand.
CCCGCTGCGCCAGAAAACTCATCTAAATGGAAAACACATTGTCTTCATTATTTTGCAAGAGCTGAAAGAACGGGGTTGTCATGGTAACAGTCATCTAAGTGAGCGCAAGCGGGCGGCCGAGGGGCTGGTTTTAGGGCCAGAGGAACGGAGAGAGAAAAGAGGAGGAGGAGGTGGGTGGGAGGGAGGGAGGGAGGGAAAAAGAAGTCAGGGGGGGGGGGTGATTGAAAGAGAGGAGAGGGGGACTGAGATGAAGAGGGAGATGGAGGGAAGACAATAAAGATGAAGGGAAGAAAAATAAGAAATTGGCGAATCAAAGAGAGGATGGAGAGCAGAGGGTGTGATGGAGAGAAGACGGAGGGGAAAAAATGCGGAAAGAGAGCGAAGGGTTTGTGAAAGGAGGCCGGGAATGTCTTTTCCACAGAGCAAATGGCCAGTCAGGGGCTCGCAGAGAGCAGTTCAGAGGCCCTTATTAATTTCAAGGGGCAGCAAGATGGTTAATTTGACATCTTAGGAAATCTCTCATGATAGTGTCTCACTGCAGCTCTCCGTGTGTGTTAGTGTAAATGCAAACTGATGTGCAGTCAAGGGAAGAGCCATCTTTACCCGCTGAACTAACAGTGCTTTTGTAAAGAACATCGAGGGGACCGACAGGCTTCACTCCGCTCATCCGGTGCCCCAGCAGTGATCGACACCCTGCCTGCTGCCCTCTTTATTAGTCGCTCCCCTAGAACAGCCCCTGGCAGAAGCAAGTCCAACATCATCATTCCCTTCATCAAATATTTACCCCTCCTGAATCTACAACATTCACCAAGGCCACATCAAATAAAACCAAGTGCCAAGACGATATCAAATCCTTTTCCTTGTCAGCTTCATTCTCTTTCCTTTATATGCCGGATGGATTTTCCACGATGCTCCTGTCAGTGTAGCATCGACTCGAGGATTACATCTGTTGCCATAGAGGAAGGGACCTCCACGATTGTTTGTTTACGAGTTGTTTCCTGCCTCTCTGTGAAATAGCCAGTGGCGTTTGTGAGACTGAGGCCTGACACGACATCGTTCTGACAGCCATCGGGCGATTAAGGAAATTAAAGTAATTGCCACAGTCTTTGTCATGTAAATACTCGTAACCTCCCCTTAGAGTATCTGGCTTGGTTTCGACATCCATCGGGATGCCACATCCAACCTTGTGCCTCTTCAAAGGAGCTGTATCATCATCATCATTATTGTTTGTTGTTTGAAAGTGAGATGAGGCGAACCCAACCACACACTGTCACATTAGATTTGATTTGATTGCAGGTGAAGCCGTCGTAGAAATCCTAGCTTTGGGTGAAGATGCACTGCTGAGTCAGTGCTCTGTCAGTGGGGTCAGTGTGCAGTGGGGTCAGTGTGTCAGTGTGCAGTGGGGTCAGTGTGCAGTGTGTCAGAGTGCAGTGTGTCAGAGTGCAGTGTGTCAGTGTGCAGTGTGTCAGAGTGCAGTGTGTCAGTGTGCAGTGGGGTCAGTGTGCAGTGGGGTCAGTGTGCAGTGGGGTCAGTGTGCAGTGTGTCAGTGTGCAGTGGGGTCAGTGTGCAGTGGGGTCAGTGTGTCAGTGTGCAGTGTGTCAGAGTGCAGTGTGTCAGAGTGCAGTGTGTCAGTGTGCAGTGTGTCAGAGTGCAGTGTGTCAGTGTGCAGTGTGTCAGAGTGCAGTGGGGTCAGTGTGCAGTGGGGTCAGTGTGCAGTGTGTCAAAGTGCAGTGTGTCAGTGTGCACAGTGTGCAGTGGGGTCAGTGTGCAGTGTGTCAGAGTGCAGTGTCTCTCAGCAGCCACGTCAAGTGTTGTTCTTCAAGAGAGCATCTGGATCCATTCAAGATAAATGTTAAAAAAGCTGGCCGCGTTGCAGCATCTCTCAGCGCCGAAGCTGTGATTGGACGAGGGGTGGGCATTATGTTTTTGCTCTGATCAGTTCCTTCCAGTGCACCGTGCGCTCCGTCGGCTGTTGTGCTGCTCTTGCTGGCTGGCCAGCTGCGTGGCTGCCTGTTGGTCTCAGTGATTCATGTCACACTGTAATTGGTTTACCTGCTCCCTGTGTGTCTGCTCCCTGAGTGGACCAAAACAAATTACCCAAGGATGACCTCTCACCATCTCTCTCTCCTGCTACCATTTCCCCCCCATCTCTCTCCCTGCACGTCTCTCCCTGCCTCCCACTACATGTAATATGTCATACGAGTGTTTTCCACTCTCACTCTCTCTTCCCGTCTGTCCATCTACCTTCTACATACCTCGAACCGCACAAGCACGGCATAGTAGAATAGCATTTTAGAGAGGAAGCATATCAGAGCACCACTACACACATGAGAACCTCTGGAGGCTCATGTTCCTGTTCCTGTCTCTGTCGGCTGTGTCAAACATCATTTTGACATGCTATGCTACACATGCTATGTGTGAAGATAAGCTGATCCCTTCAGTGAATGGAACTGGTGCTCTGTGTGTTTCATTAACTCGGCAAAGCAGATGTTTTGCGCGTCTTTGTGACGCACGCCCTCACTCTGTCAGACTGGTGAGCAAATGATGGAACGAGTGCATCCTTCTTCCTTCTACCTGTGTCAGAGGGTCTCGTTTCCACTGTCGCAGGATTTCAGAATGAAAAGCTGGAGCATGTTGCGCGTTTAGCTGGTTACCAGACACGTCCTGGTAAAAACATCAGTCTTGTTGTAGTGCCTGTGAGCAAGTGCCTCATTCCGCACCGACTTGAGGGCGAGCTCCGCTGTAGGCAGCCGGGTGGAAAATTCAATATGGATTCTGCGCTGTAGTTCTGAACTCCATCTCCTGCCATCAATTAAAACTTAAGGTTTGTCATCTGGCAATGCAATAAGCACCTTGTTGAACTCTCATATTATGCTGTCTGATAATGTTCTTGATGAAAACCGTTGCAGGAATAAATAATAATGTCATCATCAAAGAGCCGAATGTTTTTAGTTAGTTTAGGAAACTGAAACTGTGCTGTTTGCTTTGTGTTTGCTTTGTGAAGAACAAGTCTCTCTGATCTGATGAAGCCATTTGGAGATGCTTCATTGTCATTTAATTGATGTTTTTTTGTTAAGTTTTCTGTTTTTATTATGTACTTTCTGATTATGAGCCATCTGCTGACTTTGTCCTCTGAATTTGCTCAGTGCTGTGTGCGGTTGATCGGTTTTTGTGATAACTCAACAAACAAGGCTGTGATTCTATTCCTTGTTGTTATGCACAGAGAAATATTTGTTCTATAAAAGCTGTGCTTCAACAGCAGTGTGATAAAGTTTTATTGAGATTAGTTTGATAAATGACATGTTCTGTGCTGTATTTACTACACAGTGTGTATTATTTCACACTGATTATAGCATGATTTCAAATTACCTCTGTTAAGCGATCTTCCATGTTTGTTTGTTTGTCTGTTTGATTGTTCACAAAAAATCTCCAAAAATTTCTCAATGGATTTTGATGAATTTTGTGTTGATCTTGGGCCAAGAAAATTATTACATTTGTAGTTGCAGATGCAGATCACAAGATTTTTTTTAAAAACAACAACATTTAATCAATATCATGAAACATAATAATAGACCTATCAAAATAAAAAAATACCCCGACATGGACAACTCCTGATGAGGGAGGTGCTGTGTATCATTTCACAGTATGGTATAAGAGAGGGGTAGAGACATGACACTGCTGACTGCATGGCTGGGATGACGCAGAGTCAGAGGAATTCAAATCACCATGAGATTTGTTACTGGATTTTATTTTGACATAGACGAGAAACACTTTTCTGATTGTTCAGGCTTTAGCGGCATTTACGTTTGGTTTCTGCTCTCTGAGTGCTTTTTGGTTTTAAATACTAAGAATTTAAAAAAAAAAATAGTTATTGCATTTGTCCCATGAAAGATTAGAGGTAAAAAAAAAAGAAGTTGTTATGCATAAGCTGCAGCACTTCAGGAGGTGCAGAGAGCCTGGTTGCTGGTTGTTGTTGGGTTTTTTTTTTATAGTAAGGATCCTGCTTTTGGAGTGTCAAAGGCAAGGGGAGTGGAGGCAGACAGGCACAGATATATTTTCGCTCTCCCTAATGACACCAATACCATTTCATGGCTTACTGAACAGATTGAATCACACACACTCTTTGTAAGTCTCACTCCCTGACCCCGTCTCTCAGTTTCTCTTTCCTGCACACACTTCATCACTCTCTCCTCACATAGACCAGGGCATGCACATTCATGTGCCACCCCACCTTGATGCGCTACGCTCACCTCAGTGGATGTTGTTTAATTGCGTCTGGGTCAGCAGTTTGCTGGTGCTGAAACCAGAGGACATGGAATTTGTCAGTTTACCCATTCAGCAGTCACAGGAGGTGGTGGGTGAGCCAGCAGCTCTGCTGGAGTCAAGCCCATAAGGTTAGCTTTACACAAGCCTGTCAGACTGCGCTGTCAATCACTCTCCTTCCTCTCCTCTCCTCAGTCGTTCCTTTAGATACATGTCTTTAAAATGTATTAAACTGCTGTTACTACACTTAAAGAAGCTTATGGGATTCGTGCCCTCTTTCACGGAAAGGGCTCAGTATTTCAGGCAGTCTCACCCTGGCACGGCTATAAAGGCCATACACATTCATCTTGGGTTCTCCTCACATACTTGCTCCATCCATTGTGCATCACGAGTGATAGAAATCTTCCCTTTTTGACAGTGGAAAAAAATCATGCGTCGCAGCCAGGACATACAATCTTCCCCAGCTGGTATTTATAGTCCTCAGCAACTGGAACATTCTATGGAATAGGGAGTTCATTCATTCATCATGTGATGCTCAAGCTCCGTTCTGCTCATGGGTGACCTGATTTCACATCTCATTGTTAGATAGATGGCCTTTTCCCTATTAATGCAGTTGAGACAATAAAAACAAAAGCATGCGTGTGCCCACAGACAGACAAATATAAAAGAGGAGAAAGCAAAGAGGCACAAAGCCTCAGGAATAGCAGTTTCACGTATGTTATCATGATACAATGTGTGATGAGGCATCATGTGGGATTTTTTTGTTATGGTTATAACGTGGCAGTGCTTAAGGGCCAGGATACGGTTGGACAGAACCATTCGGTAGGAATAAGACGTTCACGTTGTTGCTCTTGTTTGCTCACGTGGGAGGGGACAGAAATAGTCGCGTAAAGAATGAAAAACGAGAACTTGAGAGAGAAGTTCGAACCCTCTTTCCTTTCACACCGGTGCGTGTTCAGCCAATCAGCATGAACTGACAGCGAGTGTCAGATTGTCTGTTCTGGAAAGTTTGCGCTCATGTACACATCCAGCAGACGTGGGGCAATGTTAGCATTCATTTGTAGTCGCATCAGCGCCACAAGGTGAACGTCTAACATTCACTCTCCTCTTCGCTCCTTTTTTTTTTTTTTTTGGGTGTCCACCAACAACAATCGATATTTTGTTTGTGCAGTAAAATCAATAAATCATCTGCAAAATGTTGTCATGCTACCAATATCAATTTGTCCAGTTCCTAATATTCTAATGTTGATGACGTTAGTCAATAATCTGAAACCTAACTATGCAGCATATGCTAAAAGAGATGGCCCCTCTGCGCTCACTTACAACATGGTGCTCTTTTTTTTCCTTCTTCTTTTTTTTTGTTGATCTCACACATCGAGTGGTGAAATAATCGGCTGTCCTGGGGGGTATCTGGTGGCGCATACCTGCAATACTGCATAACTGAAGCGCCATATTTTTAGACAGCAACAGAGCGGCTCATGTATCCCAATATCACAGCTGTTTGCATTGCAGTGTTGGGTGTCACATAGCTTCCTGGTGCTCCTGTGGTTGTCACATTAAAACAGAACATAAACAAACAGCAACTGTCAAGAGTTTATTTTTTTCCCACCCCTGGGACAAGTCATTTCATCATTTTGCAGAGGCTGTGTGGTTATGGCGCTGTGTGGAGGGGTTGTGTTTTATAAAGGCCGGAAGGAGTGATTTGACCAATGGCTGCATTTGCAGGCATGGAAAAGGAGGGGGGGGAGAGGATTAACAAAATAATGCAATGGGCAAAACAAGGGAGGAAGACAGAGCTGTGATGTTGGAGGTGAAGAATAGAGTGGAGAGAAGAAGAAGAAGACATGGACATGGGAGTTTGCCATTAGAGATGATGGTGTATGTGCAAGAGGGGCTGGTGGCTTTTTACAGACACACTCAGAGCAGAGATTGTGGGAGGCAGAGGAGCGGGGGGGCAGCACAGCTGACTGGTGTTGATTGGCCTGTTTGAAAACACATGAAATGCAGGCAGAGAGGGAGAGAAGCTGTGCACTGGGAGAAAGTGTTGCTCTGTGCCGTGCCAGGCTGCAGCCCAAACCACATTAGAGCAAATGAATCCATTCCACCTTCTGTTATGGCAGCTCCCACACGGGGCCCCCAGGATGGAGGAGGAGGAGGGGGGAGGAAGAGTGGCAGGAGAGCTGAGATATGAGGGGACATGGATAGGAAAATGATTGAACGGAAAATGGAAGGTGGTGGAAAGGAGTCGCGCGCTGGGTGGCTCTAATGATGTCTGAGGGCTATAGGAAAAGAGGGGCAAACAGCACAGAGCAGCGAGAGAAACAAAAGCTATGGCTATACAGCTGAGGGGGAGGAGGAGGGGGAGGAGGAGGAGGAGGAGGAGGAGGAGAGCTCCCCCACTGTGTCCAGAGAGCAGGTTACACTTCTGTTTCAGACTGCTGCTGAATAATGAAGATGATCTCTGTTCCTCTATAATTAGTGGAGAGAATAGAAGATTAAGCATCAAGATGTTATTTTCTATAGCATTGCATGCAAAGCCATAATTATTTAAATGTACACTGAAAAATCTTTCACACACACACAGACGATACCTCTCCCCTCCAGGCCTTCTGAAACCCGCTCAAAGCACCGACCAACTTCACAAATATAGCTGACAGTTTTGAGAAAGCACGACACGCAGCTTTCATGTGGCCTCACATCATTTTATTTCACCGTTCATCATCTTTCCAAAGGATCATATTCTGTTTTTTGTTTTTTTTTATCATTTTATCATCTCACACATCTCTTTTAATGAGTCGGAGCAAAGTGTAACAACAAAATAAGTTTTTGAAGTTTTGCATGCATCTATGAAGAGTTTGTTGTCAAACATTAACGTTGCACTTATTTTCTGGTTCAAAAGGACAAGTGCAAGTTGTTGTTAACCTCAGAGATCCTGTTCACACACTACC